>OZ024730.1:40530828-40841242 GCA_964016875.1 Fallopia convolvulus | reverse complement strand
ACTCAATCAATTTCTCAAACAACAACAACTAAACAATTTTCTCAATCAATTTCTCAATTTTTCTCAATCAATTTCTCAATTTTTCTCCTTTAATTTATCAAATTTTCTCAATCAATTTCTCAAACAACAACAACAACAACTTCTCAATCAAATTTTCTCAAATTCACCAACAACAACAACTAAACCCTAACCCCTAACCCCTAAACAACAACAACTAATCAATTTCTCAAATTTTCTCATTCAATTTATCAAATTTTCTCTATCAAATTTTTTCAATCAATTTCTCAAACAACAACAACTAAAGAATACCAATTTTCTCAATCAATCAAATTCAACAAACAATTTCCCAATCAACACAACAAAATCAACCCCAAAATCAACAACAATTACAAAAATCAACAACAAAAACCGAGAGCTTACATGCAAATGGCGGGGAGGAGGTGGCTGTCGGACGGACTCGGGCGAGGCTGCGCGCACTTGGGCAGGCAGGCTCGGGCTCGGGCAGGGGGCTGTGCAGGCGGCTCGGGTGAGGCGGAGGGCACCGGCGACGGCGAGCCGAGAGAGAGAAGGCGGAGAGACGGCAGAGGAGGTGTTGGGAGAGAGTTCCGAAAGAGAGAAGGCGGAGGAGGTTTTCACTGAATGAAGAAAGAGAACATGCGTTCTCCTTCTTATTCAAGGGTAGCGACCATATGGTCGCTACCCGTAAATTCAAATATTTCGTGAAAAATCAAATTTCAGATTTCCCCCCATGTCGCGCCATAAATTTCGTATATCATTTAGCGACCATATGGTCGCTACCCGTAAATTCAAATATTTCGCGAAAAATCAAATTTCAGATTTCCCCCCATGTCGCGCCATAAATTTTGTATGTCATTTAGCGACCATATGGTCGCTGAATTTAGAGACCATATGGTCGCTAAATTTGGCGAGAGCTTTGGCGAGAGCTTTGGAGACCATATGGTCGCTAAATTTAGCGACCATATGGTCTCTAAATTCAGCGACCATATGGTCTCCAAATTCAGCGACCATATGGTCGCTACATGCTGGCGGGAAATTTCTCCGCGCACTTATTGCGACTATAAAGTCTCAGCGACCACATGGACGCCAAAATTAGCGACCACGTGGTCGCTAATTTGGTTTTATTTTTTTCTCCGTTTTAACGTCCAGATTTGCGACCATTGGCGTCCATATGGTCGCTAATTAGCGACCATATGTCGTGGTCGCTAACATATGGTCGCTAAATCTGCAGAATGGTGTAGTGGGTAAAAACAAATTTAGAGGCGCATGGGATGTGCACAAAATGGTTGAATGCGTATAAAAATGGAATAATATATATTTACATATCAAATTAAAAAACTTGTATGTGTATTAAAACTAATTATATGGCATAAATAGTTGTATGTGCATTAAATATTCCAAATATGTATCCAAACTATGTGCATAAAAATGTATTTATGCATCAAAACAACTAAAAATGTATCTTGTTTGTGTGCATCAAAACTGATTGTACGTATATCAAAATTGGTTGAATGTGCATCAAAACTATGTTGTTGTTGGAACAATAGAAGAAAACAGTCGCCTGGCTGAGCTAGATGCCAAACTGAACGCGCCTCCATCGCCAAATCTCCCAAGGGCTTCTAGGAAATGCCCAAGTGATATTGGCAAATGAGATGAAGAGGTGGAAAAAGAAGAAGACGTCGAGGAATTTGAAATGAGCAAGGAAATTGGTGCTGAACTAGGCATACAAGAACAAGAAGAGGTCATTGAGGACACCTCTGAGGGTGATGACAGGAACTCTGTCAAGGGCAATGCAAACTAAGTGCTCGATGGGGTCGACCTCCACATCAACCTTGACGATGAGCATCAAGAATCCATAGACGTTGATGGTGAGGAACACCAATCCGACAAGCTCCTAACACACAACCAATAATTAGTCGTCTCTGAACTCCAGGATGTGGTTCCCTTATCCTTCAAATCAAGGGATTTGGTCCTCATGCTTCAGAATGCCTCCTCTCCAGCTGTTACTCTAGCCAAGAAGAAAACAAAGAAATGCAAGGGCAACAAGAGGTCGTGGTTGCATGAGATTGTGGGAACAGCTCAACAGGACAAGGGCATTGAGGCTCCAAAGGCCACCTCTTCCGGGGAATGTAAGCTTATCATCTCCATTGTCCTCTCCTCCGAGTTTCTCAACAACAAAACGGGCTTGGTGAGTTGCGAGAACTCATCATGTTCCAAGGATGGGAAGAGCTCTGCTATGACCCTACCCAAATTGATCCGAACCAGGTTCGTTTCTTCTACTCTTCCTTCTCCCTTTCTGAAGATGGTTTGACAAGTGAGATCACCGTCAAGGGAGACAAGTTCTCCTTCTCCGAGGCTATATCTGGAGACAATTAAAGGTGATGAGGGAAGGATTGGGCACTATTCCTACCAAAATTGGGAGACCTTCATAAGGAGGAAATTCTGCATCATCTCTACGAGGGGCGAGTTCCCTCCAAAGGGCTCTCCACTCACAATCTCTCCCTCATCACCAAGAATGCCCAACATTTCACAAACAAGGTGGTGATTTCTCGCTAAGAGCAGCGCAATGCTTTGAACATCCATGATGCCATTCTTTTGGACCACTTTCTATCTAGCTAACAAATCAACCTTCCCATGATCATACCTGGCCGCATGGCCAAATGTGTGAGTTTGCACCCTCAGTGCCTTCCTTATGCTGCACTGGTGAAAAAGTTGCTGAAAAAGGAAGAACTCTATGAGCCTAAGGAAGAAGGGAACTTGGCCATGAATTAGACTTGGCTATTATTTAGAAGTTGAGGCACTCCAAGCAACCTGAACAAATAGAGAATTCAACTTCCTGACTTGGAGGATTTGAGAACTGGTGACGGGAACTCTAATCTGTTTCATCACATCTTTGTAACAAACGATTGGATCCATGAGGTTTTGATTGAAGCAAGGGACCTTCTTCAAGCTCAGCACCCATGATCCTATTCCTCTCTTCCTTAGCCCCTCTATCCCCCACTATATTGTACTTTATTGTGTTCCACCATTGTACATTTTTTTGCTTAAGTATAAAATGGTGTTTAGTTTTAATGTGTGTTCCGCTTGCATTTTCTTTTTTATGTTTCTTTTTCGATGATGCTGAAGGGAGAAGTATAAATTATGTGAGATGCGTTGTTTATAAGTTATCTTAGAAATTCTCTTGCTAAAAGGGAACTGTTTGCTCAAAATGCTAAATAGGAACTAGTCCATTGGAGTGGAATTTCTTGTGAAACTTATCTTGTCATGCATTGCATTAGAGAACTTAGAAATATTCATTTGTTCATCACATGAATTGAAATACTTGTCTTTTTGAAATGTGTTTATCATCATCAAAAATGGGCAAATTGTTGGAACAATGTTGGGAATTCACGATCTACAACACTAGAACGACAATGCCTTTCTTCAATTTTGATAATGACAAACACCGTTAGGGAACTAACATGTTTTATTCAAATATTTCAAAGGAAATACTAGTAAAAAAGGAACTACAAAGCCATACAAAGACGTTCCCATCAAGGGAACTTGAGTGTCGTATGTTCCCAACCCAAGGGAACTTTCAAGTCAATCCAAAGAGAAACTAACATGAAATGCAAATGCCTGTTCTAAATAGATTGGAGGGACAATTTGTGGATCTGACTTATCTCATGCATTCAACGTCTTGATGAACTTCTATAGTTAAAAATATTTCACTTCATTTTAATCAAGTCACATGTGAAGAAAGTGTAACTCTGCTAACCTATGAAACATATTTCCATATTTTATGAAATAATATTCTCAGATAAGGGTAGCCATATACGTACATGTGCACAAGCCAACTAGCTAGTAAAATGATTATTCTATTTTCATTCAAGCATGAACCTAAAACCTAATTGGCCATTACATGTACGCAATCCCTTGAATATTTCATCATGCATGTGGAAAGTATATAATTACATTATTCGATCTCCATAATTATTGTGAATTTTGTCCACTTGAAGAAAAAAGATATTAAATCATCGTCAAATAAACTAATTGAGAAACAAAAAAATGCTCATAATTCATGACACCCAAAAAATATATATTAATTTTTTTTATATAAACATAGGAAATTAACATTAAAAAAATAAAGCGGAAATCATTTCAAAGGAGAAATTTATGTCCACATTGAATTCTGGACAAATAAATGTATTGTTAGAGGTTTTTCTCTATACGACTTGTTAGTCGGGTAGAAAAATTCTCTCAAAACAACGGGTTCCTGGTTATCGTTATTTCTGTTGTCCATGGAATAACTCTTGTTTAATTCATTGGGTGGTAACTATGTTATGATTTGGCCAACAATGAGAAACAAAAAAATATGCTCATAATTGATGACACCCAAAAATATATATAAAAAAATTATATAAACATAGGAAATGACCATTAAAATTAATATAAAGTGGAAATAATTTTAAATGAGAAATTTATGTACGCATTGAATTCTAGACAAATAAATTTATACTTAGGCGTAGAGGTTTTTCTCTATACGACTTGTTGGTCGGGTAGAAAATTTTCCTCTTTAAATATTGTGTTTCTGCTTATTGTTATTTTGATTGGCCAATGAATAACTCTTGTTCTTTGGCTAGTAACTTAGATTTTACGATCCAACAATGATGAAAGTGAATCTAACGGGACTAATTTCATTATTAAACATGTGCTCAAGGATTGACTTGCATGCTTCAAACACTGAAGTGTTGTGACTTATGAGCGAAATGACCCATGATACGAGTCGTTAAGGTCGATCGCAGTCATAGCAAGACCAAGCGATCCTTTTTGAGCTATTAAGCATACACCAGCTGGTTGGGATTCCTGTTGGCAAGAACGATTTTGGTGGCGATGACCGATACTTCAATTGGAGGCACAAGGTCTGACGAGATGAAGAAGGCTAGCCTAAAAGCCTCAAGTGTCAAGCGGATCGTTTCATGCCATAAGGAGTAGTTTGAGAGATCTTGGCCGGTCATATTGACCCGCTTACCAAAAGAATAATCGAGCCACCAAGAATTAACTGACATCCTTACAATCGACTAGGGACTCGAATCTCCTTTTGAAGGCCTCTAGCTAGAATCTCTACAGTAAGGATGAAAAGTAAAGGAGAAAAAGGGTCAAGTTCACGAAGTTCCTCTCGTCAAGTTGAAAGTGCTTGTATGTTCAATGTATACTAATACCAAAAGCTTTCCCTTATGAGACGGAGAATACTGCCTCTCTTTCAACCAAAAAAAATACCAAAAGCTATCTTACGTAAAATAATCTAGTAAGAACGTACATACCCTCTTACCAAAAGCCTAATACATGCAAAATTATACGAGATATAATCTAGTAAGAACTAATCATTGGTAAAATACTAGACTAATTAATATTTTGCAACACTCGATCATAAACATATGTCATATATAATTTGATGGAAGAAAGAGATTTGTTCGAATTAAAGACTTGTATAGGCAATGAAGAAATTGGTTTATACTCCGTATAAGCTATTGGAATATATTAAAATATGGGTTTTAATTTATTACCTATATTATGTGTAACAAAATTCAAAAAATTGTGAAATAAATACCAACTTCAGTAGAAAGGAACCGTTAAGTACTTCATTTTGAATTCCAAGATCGTCTCCAATCCGCCATTATTAGGACTAACTTATTTTCCATTTGCATAAACGAGCCCTTTTGACATATATGTACTAGCTAGAATGAGTAGAAAACTTGGCCTACGTGAGTAATTGCTAGTTTTCTTCTTTGTGGAGGTAGGATGTAGTTAGTACGTGTTTTATTCATCGATCATATAGCAATCCTTAATATGCGCTGTGGCCAGGGCAGCCATGTGGCCACACCACATGCCTTATTTGTTTGATTAATAATATTTGTGATCTCTTTCATACATGCATGAAGGCTGAAGCTAGCCTATAAAAGCCCCTTTAGCTTCACACCCCAAAACACACACCTCCTTAGCTTCAAGAGCTATTGCTAAACACGAAGCAATATATATACACATCTCCCATATATAATCTAGAGATCGATAATGGCTTCTAAAACCTCCTCGCTCGCTCTCTTCTTGGTGCTCAACCTCCTCTTCTTCACTGTCTTCGCCTCTGCATGCGAAAACGGTTGTTCTTCCAGCAAGCCCAAGCCCAAGCCCACGCCCAAGCCAATCACAAAACACGGCGTATGCCCTATAAATGCCCTGAAACTCAACGTTTGTGTGGACGTGCTGGAAGGATTGTTGAAGATCAACATCGGCAACCATTCTAAGAGGCCTTGCTGCAACCTCATCAAAGGCCTCCTTGACGTTGATGCAGCTACTTGCGTTTGCACCGCCATTAAGGCTAAGGTCTTGGGAGTAAACCTCGATGTCCCGCTTTGCCTCCGCCTCCTCCTCAATCAATGTGGCTACAAGGTTCCCCCACGCTTCAAGTGTGCCTAAGAGTACTCCATCAAATTATTTTGACAAAGTTTCCTTACTTCTCATTAATTAATAACACCTCTATGGTGGTTTCTACGTTCTTGTTTAATTCTTCATGGTAGCTAGATTGGTGATCACTCTTCATAGCACGTAACATTTACTTTGGAAGACATGTATGATGTGATACTAGCTAGCTTTCCTTGCTTGCTTGATAGTTTTTTTCTTCTCATTCTTGAAATAATTGTACTATGTACCGTATTAAGATTCCATGTCCAACTCGGAGAGAAACAATTCATTTATATGAAATAATGTATTTGTATTACTTATTTTGGACATGCGTATTCGAATAATATTTTTTAAGATTTTTTTATTTTTATCTTTTTTTACATTTTGTTTATTTTAACGAAAATCGAATAATAAAAAAAATGAACTTACAGTATACGAAAAATGAACTTGTAATAGATAAAAAAATGAATTCGTATAATATAAAAAATGAATATTCCAAAAAATAAAGCTAGATCAAATCGATATCCTAGGATGTCCAAATTGATTTCCAAATCAATATTTCGAAAAATAAACATTTCTTGGGTTTTAATCGGTAATTACTAATTACCCAATTTTAATGGTTATTCTAATGTGTCCCCATCCACATTAAAACCCCTTTTGCTCACTCTTATCCATCCACGTCTTCCTCCTCATAGAATTGCGGCTTTCAATTGACCAATTCCAACATTTCTGCCATTTTAGGTTTTTGAACAAAGTCAGAAAATCAAGCTCATCTAGAATCCATATTGTTTGCAACAATTTCTTGAGGGGTCTGATAGAACATGTCATGTGCTCTCCTGTATTTTTCGGATCGAAAATCCGTTGAGAAACGAAGAAATTATGGCCATTTCAAAATTCCGATCCAAGGTTGAAGATTGAGGTTGTCAAGGCTGATCTCTTTTGCCCGCCAAATTATACAAACAATCCTTCTAATTTTGTAAAAGTGATTAAATCACCCTTCACACTTTAACTTTTGTAACACACATGACTTAATTTAAAAACATATGAACCTTAATCAATTCAATATGATTGAAACTCTAGCTAAAGACATTATTATAAAAAATTTCAAATATAATTATAACATTAGTACATAACCATATTACTGACAAATATATTTTTATAACTTGGCTTTTACTAAGAGTTAAAACTCATATCTTTTATGGTTATATTTTATCATATTATAACATAATAAAACCATAATTCTTATCGTTCATATTGTTGGGTTATGGAGCCTGATTCAAGATTAGGCAAAATAGAAGACAAAGGCGTAACGAGAGACTAGACACGACCCCGAGCAGGAAAGGCGCGACTGCGCCAAAGCCAAGGGGTCACGCCTACGGAAGTTGCACTATGAGTGCGGCTGGGGGCTAGGAGATGTGGTCGCGTCTCAGGCATGCAAGCTCGTGTCATGGTATCTGAGACGGGACGCGGTCCGGGAAGGGTGAGACGCGAACGCGCCTTCCTGGGGACGAGCCCGCGTCTTATCCAGCATAGATGTGAGGTTGGTTTCGTAGAAGGCAAAGTTTAGCGAGATCTTTTAGGATAGATTGTGTCATATTATATTTTAGAAGATAATATTTTGTATTTATATTTAAGGCCTTGTGTTGTCTATTTAAACTCAACTAGGATTATTGTAATTGTTGTACTGTCTTGTACTAGAAAAATGAGAAAGGCAGAGAGGGAAAATTCAGAGAGAGCTAGAGAGGTTAGATTAGACTGATCAGATCAATTTAAATCAAGAAGATAAGGTCTTGTAATCCTTAGATCTTGTGGAAAGTCTCTGGCTTGGTAGTGCCTCGAAACGTAGTCATTCTGACGAATTGGGCTCACAAATTCATGTGTTCTTCTCTTTTTATTTTTTCTTATTTCTCTTGTGGGTCTGTGTTTGGTCTACCATTGTGATAGGGTGTGGAATATCCCAACAACTGGTATCAAAGCTTGATTTCTATAGTTGTAATGGAAGACACAAAGATTCATGTGAAGAAGTTTAATGGAACTGATTATGGTTTCTAAAAGATGCAGATTGAAGATTGTCTCTATGGTAAAGAGCTTCACTTGCCTCTGGGAGAGAAGCCTAGGGAAGTGAAGGAAGAAGACTGGAAGTTATTGGATAGGAATTCGACGAGTACAATTCGCTTGTCCTTGTTTAGGAGTGTAGTGCACCACACGTTCAAGGCAACTACTGCAAAGGGTTTGTTGGCGATGTTGTTTGCGTTTATGAGAAGCCATCAGTGGTGAACAAGATGCATTTGATGAGAAGATTGTTCAACTTGAAGATGAAAGAGGACATGACGGTATCCTAGCACTTGAGTGAATTCAACATGACGATTGCACAACTGTAGTTAGTGAAGATTGAGTTCGATGATGAGGTACAAGCCCTAATTCTACTTTCTTCTTTGCCTAAAAGTTGGAGCGGAACTGTCACGATTGCCATTGCTTCAGTTGGGAAAGGGAAACTTAAGTTTGATGATGTGATACATTTGATGATGAGCGAGGAGATTTCCAGGAAGGAGTCAATTTCTACATTTGGATCAGCTTTGAATGTAGGGAACAAGGGCAGATCTGGTTATGGTGGGTCAAAATCCAAAGAGAAGGAGAAGACTACCAAGGACAAGAGCAAGCAAGTGATGCAATTGTGGTGAATTTGGTCATTACAAAAGTGAATGTCAAGCATCAGTGGAGGAGTCAGAAGATGCAGCATTAGAGTGTGTTGGAGATGTATTGATTCCGAGTACCTTAAATTCAGGTGGGAGCAAAACAATGGTTCTTAGAAGGCATGGGGTCTTGAAGGAAGATCCACGGACTGGTGGTCAAAAGATCATGGAGGAACTAAATAGAGATTCATTTTCTGATTTCTATTTGAAGTTTGCAGAGTTAGCAGAGCTATATAACTATGCATACGACAGGAAAGTCAGGTGGGCTGACATAATTGAGGAGAAAGCTTGCAAGGAGAATTCCATAATATTATCTAAGATAGTTGAACAAATGATAGATATTAGGAAATGTACAAATAAAAATAATAGAAAATTAATTATAAAGTTTTAAATAATATGAATAAATATTAGTTTAATGTTTAAATAGGATAGTTTTTTTAGATAAGATACATATAATTTAAAAAATATTCTTCCCTATATTAATGTTTAATAATTATTTTTGAAAATGAAAGTTTTTCGTATATAAGATACATGTATTTATTTAGAAATATCCTTGCATATATCACTTTAATCAAAATTTAAAAAAAAAATAATTTGATTTAAGAATTTTTTTTAATAATCATCTTTTACATGATAAATGGATAAAAAGAAATAGATAATGTAATTTTTATTTATTTTTAATTATATTTTAATTTAAGAAAATTATTTATACAAATAAATATATAGATAAGGATAATGTCATTTTAATTATTTTTAAACAAATTTTGAATCCCTAAATGTTTATAAATAAATAGATAGAAAAAATGTAGTTGGTAAAGATAAAGTAAATTAAGTAAAACTTGACTTTTAAAAATATCAAAATTAAAAGCTTAATAAGAAAAGGTGAAAACCTTATTACAAACATTCTCTAAGATAGTTACCAAAAGACAAATAATAGGAAATAAAAATAATAGAAAATTTATTAGAATAGTTGAAATAATATTAATAACAATTAATTTTTTTAAAATGAGGGGGGGGTCAAAATAAACGTGGCGGCTCGAAAACGGTCAGCTTTTATAATATATATTGATTGATTACATTCTACCCACTTTTCATAAATAGCTTATATTTTTCTTTCATGTTAAATTATATTTTATTTATTAAAATATTTTTAATAATTTTTAATTTTATCCATTCCATATTTTATATTTTTTCGTTTTATTTTATTCATATTATATCTCCTATTTTTAACTTAAACCTATTCTTAAATATTATTAAGGAGAAGGAGAATTGTAATTTATTTTATCTAAATAATCTATCTTTATTCTCAACTTTAAACTTAGTAATTTCATTTTGATTTGTTTTATTTGATTCCAAAGCAAAATAATTTTTGAACTTGATTTGGATAATAAATATCTTATATTAAGTTTTATATTATATTTTTCTTTATGAATATTATATTTATAATATGTCTAAAAAATATTGAGTCGTAGTCATGAATGGCACGACGGATAAAACTATTACAATAACTAAGTCAAATCATTCTATCTTATGTGTCGTTATTTTAACTATGCCACATAAACATATTCATATTTTCATTAACTTCTTTGCCCTTAGTTTTTTTTAGAATTTACAATCCTTATATTATAGTAATATTCCTTATACAGAACCGTGTGAGAATGGTCGCCCAGGTGAGAATTAAGAATGAATCTCGCTCTTTTCCCGTATTTTTCAATAAAATACGGCACGAACGAATTTTTCCTGTATTATTGACATATTTTTTTGAAAAATATGTTTTTATGAGACCGTCAAATTTGTTCATCAAAACTAGCGATTTGTTGATTAATATTCACCAATTGTTCATCAATACTAACTAATTGTGCATCGAATTTTTTGATACCATTGTTCATCAATTTCGAACTATTTTCATTTTTTCTTTTATTTTTTAACCTTATGTATATGTATGAATACAATATTATCTAGTTTTTGATGCACACATAATTATTTTCAAACCAGAAATGGTGTTCTGATTGTTACAGGTAAGGTCATTACGATACTTCCAAGTTGTCTACAACATATAAGCAAAAGTTGAACCCCAAAGATATTCTTTTTTCAAGTTCAATAATTGATGAAGAACATCCATCTATGACTCACTACGACGTCGAGGAAAAGCTAAATGTGTCATTTGACGAACCAATCACAAGAACTCGAACCAGATACAAGATGCAACTCAGGCTCTTCTAGATCATTTAGGAGCCATGACGGATCAAGCTTCGCAACCTCCATGTATTAACATTTTAGACATCATGTTTAGACAAATCTGAGCCTAGATCAAGAGGTCTCAATGCCCATATTTGTTCATTTATATACTTTTGTTTGTTCATTGATATAAACTTGTTTGTTTATTGGTATACCATTATTTGTTCATTGATATACTCATATTTGTTTGTTGCTATACTCCTATTTATTCGTTGATATAACCTTATTTATTCATTGATATACCCTATTTGTTCACTAATATACACACAGTTTCCTTTTTATTAATAACACCTCTATGTTGGTTTCTACGTTCTTGTTTAATTCTACATGGTAGCTAGATTGGTGATCAATCTCATAGCATGTACCATTTACTTTGGAAGACATGTATGTTGTGATACTAGCTAGCTTCCTTGCTTGCTTAATAGTTTGTTTCTTCTCATGCTTGAAACAATTGTACTATGTACCGCATTAAGATTCCATGTCCAACTCGGAGAGGAACAATTAATTTATATGAAATTGTTATGAAGTCAAAACTCCTACAAGTTATTTATCTACACACACATGTATCACACATATCATGTATAAAAAATTGTATAATGTATGATTGGAGGTAAATTGTACAAGGTGAATTATTCACCTTCTTCACCTCCTTATTTCCATGCATAAATCATGGAGATTTACCAAAGTCTTATCCCACTTTTGGCCTATAAATATGGCCATCATCCATTGTAAAACTTGCACCAAAGTAGAGTAAGAAATAAACTCTCTAAAGTTCTTACTCTCCCTCCCTCTCTTCTAATGATCTAAAAGTTCTCATAAAGTTTGTTTAAGTGTTCTTTCCAAAAGATTAAGTGGTCTTGTTTTTATAATCTTTTCATAACACGTTATCAGCACGAGTCTTTAATTACCAATTGAGCTTCACTAATCACCAAGGTATAAATTCTATCTCTTCCTAACCTTAATCATGCAAGAAGTTTATTTCCTAAAACCGTTTTGAGGAGTATGCTCTGTAGTTGCGCGATTTGGGATCTTCTACGTCAGAAACTCGTTTTCTTCCTAGATTTGAAAAATTTCTTACCAAAAATAAATCATGCTTTTGGATATGTACACGATACAAACAAAATATTAGTTTTGCTTACCTCCTTTGATGTTTAACCCGATTTCACCTCCGAACTCTTCACTTTAACCAAAATGATTATGAGCATGATGTTGGTAATCACAATAAGAACAAGGAAAATGAAAATCTCAATAAAAAATCTCTTATTACTAGCTCTAAGACGACGCATAATCTCGTCGTCCGCCATGAAAAATGTCGAAAGAAAAATTTGGTAAAGGTGGTCGAATATAGAAGTGGAGGAAGGAGATAAGGTCGGAAGTGAAAAAGTCAAAAAGGGGATGAAGGGAATCAGACATTAATGACTTCGGACTTTGGACTTAAAGGACCTCGAACTCTAAGGACTTTAAGGACTTAGGACTCTAATGACTGTAAGGACTTTAAAGATTTTAAAATTCCCGCTATATAATTTTCTTTCATTTCATATGATCATTTACTTTTGTCTTATGATGTTGTCTATGCTTATATCTATATTGATTACTTCTCTGACTCACGCAATCTTTCTTTATGCGTTCTAAATATATCATCTACATGTCCTTCAATTGTCCCATATACGACTCATGCATTATATTGATTATGTTAACCTTTCATTTGCATATCTTTATATGTAGTAACTAATGACAAACATCGCTAAAAGGGAGTTTGATATCCTTGATCTGTCGGGCCAGAAATACCTCGAATGGAGGGTAGATGCCATGGCTCACCTCAAGGCAAATGGCCTTAAGGAAACAATTGTAGCAAACAATAGTGCCACCCCACAAGAAAAGGCAAAAGCCATTGTGTTCCTCCGCCACCACATCCATGAGAGTCTCAAAACTGAGTACTTATGTGTGGAGGATCCTAGAGAATTGTGGGAGAGCCTGAATGAGCGCTATACTCATCAAAATGAAGTTTTGCTCCCACAAGCAACACAAGAGTGGAACACTATAAGGTTCCAGGTCTTTAAGTCCATCACTGAGTACAACAGTGCTATCCATAAGATCACCTCTCAATTGAGACTGTGTGGTCAAACAATCACTCAGCAAGAGATGTTGGAGAAAACTTTCTCCACTATGCATGCTTCAAACATATTATTGCAACAACGGTATAGAGAAAGAAATTTCAAAAGATATTCTGACTTGTTGAATGTATTGTTGGTTGCTGAAAAGAATAATGAGCTCCTAATGAAAAACCACAACCTAAGGCCTACTGGCTCAATAGCTGCCCCAGAAGCAAATGCTATGAACAAAGTGTTCCGTGATAGGAACGACAATGAACGTGGGTTGCAATCACGCCGTAACAATGGGCGTGGACGAGGTCGTGGTAACTATGGGATCCGTGGTGGTTGTGGTGGCTATGGGAGTGGTCGAGTCTACAACAAAAGCCACGATAATCACCATGAGAACCATGGCTACAAGGGGGATGTGAAGAAAAAGGTCCAGATGGGTCCATCAGGATCCTCCCAGAAATCCAAATCAACATGCTACAAATGTGGCATGACTAGTCACTGGTCAAAGGTATGCCGCACAGCTCCACACCTAGTGTAGCTCTACCAAGCTGAGAAAAATAAAGAAAGGGCTACCGAGACCAACTACATCGATAATAAAGATGTGGATAGGTCACTTGTGACTTGTCTGTATGTCATTGACTTTCTCAACCTTGAGAATGATGATGGGTATGCCTTAGGGGCTTAAATGAAAAGCACAAGCCCCTAAATATCTCTACTATCTCCCATGTTATTGTATAATACTTGCAATGTCTTTTATATCCCATGCTTTTACCTTTATCTCGTAAGACTTTGTATAATAGACCTTGTATAATAGAATTATCGTTGTATAATATATGAAGCTTTTATTGATGTCTTAATTCTCCTTTTGTTTATATTTATAGAAAAACATGGACTCACCTAAAGTGAAACCCGATGGGAAGGAGCAATGTCTTTTGGAAAGTACAACAACACACACCATCTTGAGGAGTAAAGAATACTTTACTCAATTAAGAGCCTTTGAAGGCAATCTCACTACAATATCTGGTGTGTCAAAACTCATCGAAGGCTCTGGAAGAGCTGTCATTGTATTCCCAAAGGGAACAAAGCTAGTAATAAATGAAGCAATATATTCGAGTAAATCTCAAAGAAATTTACTAAGATTTAAAGATGTGTGTTTAAATGGGTTTCATATGGAAACCATGAACGAAAATGGGAAAGAATACTTGTGCATCATAAAACATGAATCTGGCCATAAACAGATTCTCGAAAGGATGCCAACGCAAACCTCCGGGGATTATATCATACAAACATTTATCCGTTTGAGGTCAATGCAATGTTTAACAAAAGGTCAGATGACCAAGCTGCATTCACATTATGGCATGAACGATTGGGTCATCCAGGAGCAGTAATGATGCACAAAATCATAAAGAGCTCACTTGGACATACATTAAAAAACATTAAAGTTCTTCCGTCTAGTGATTTTAATTGCACTGCTTGCTCACTTGGAAAGTTAATTATCAGGCCTTCTAAAAACAAGATTGCAAGTGAGAATCCTGCATTCCTAGAAAGAATCCAAGGAGATAAATGTGGGCCAATTGCTCCACCATGTGGACCATTCCGATACTTTATGGTGCTAATTGATGCATCTACACATTGGTCATAAGTAAGCCTACTATCAAAAAGAAATGTTGCATTTGTTAAACTCCTTGCCCAAATAATCCGATTGAGGGCCCAATTTCCGGATTATACAATAAAGAAAATCCGGCTCGATAATGCAGGAGAATTTACATCTCAAACATTCAATGACTATTGTATGTCAATTGGGCTTGATATAGAGCATCCAGTGGCTCATGTTCACACACAAAATGGTCTCGCTAAATCATTGATAAAGCGATTGCATGAATTTATTCCCTTCTTTAACCAACTAGTCCAACCGGTACTAAGTTGATTAAAGTTCTACTCTTGATCAAATTAACTCCGACCGGTAATTAATCAGATTCAGTTATAACTACACATTCAATTAGGTAGCTAATCTAACAAAACCCTAGTTTAGATTCAATTAAGCATAGGGAATAAACTCTATTCAAGTTTATTGAGAATTAATCAAACCTCACAACAATATGCAAATCAAGACTTTAATAACTTAGCCAAACACAATAGAATTTAGCAATGCATAATTAAAATTAAGAAAAACTTACAAAGGTTTGAAGTTGGCTCTTTTAGAGAGAACACAATAAAACACGTCGGAAATCCTTATACCAAGGCCCAACTCGAAGCCTAAATACACGGCCCAAACATCTCCGTCGAAAAGCATACGACGCAGGCTCTTCCTAGGGTGGCCCGTCCGCGCCCTCTGTCTTTGTAGCCTGCGCCCCCTTAATATGAGTCGTGTCTTCCTCTTGACTTGGCTCCTTTCGGTTATGCTCTTGATATCTTCACTTGAATCTCTTCAATCTTCATTCATGCACTCTAACTCACCACCATATCTAGCCCGGATCACACCTTGCTTTGCTCTAATACCTAAAAACCTGCAAAACATAGAAAACAAGCGCAGTCTACCCGAAACGATAAATCCTAAAAAACTAAGCTAAAACTAAGCTAAATCTATGCAAAACAAACATAAAACATGCATCTAAACTATACCTATATGCAAGCTATCAAATTCCCCCGTGGTTAACCCTTACTTGTCATCAAGCAAGACATAAATCCAAATCACACCACAAAAATGCAACCATGCATCCATCTCATAATCGTTTAGCATTTCAACATATAACTAAAACCCGACCAAGACTTCATAGCATGTATTGTATTAAGCATAGAGCATTGATTATTCATCCATTCTAGACCTCACCAAGGTAAATGTGTTTGCACTCAAACTCTCAAGTGTTTAAGGACGTGTTTCACTCAAAAATCAATCATGAAAACTAGACTACCATAAGCTTGCATCAGCGTCATAAATCTCCACCATTGTGGATCGAATACATAACAAAAATCATGAGGTCTTTTTATAAGATGTAATGGGGCCAAGGTAAAGAGAAATTTGGAAGGGATCAATTTTTGCCTTGTGGTGCTAAATCTGGGATAAGAAACTCATCCTAAACCCAAACTTCAATACACTTTTCATCTCATCATTCCCAAACTTTCTTTTCCAACTCCATAAACACATTTAAACACTTTGTTTCTTTCTTCACTTTTTTTCTTCTTGCCTCTTCTTCAACTCTTTTCTTTTTCACTCATGAAGATTACTAACATTTAAACACAACTTTTTCTTTTCTTTACAACATACTTTTCATCTTCATTTTTTTTTCACTTTACACTCTAGAGTTGTATTTCCTCTTTTCCACCTTTTCTTTCCAACTTCCCGGATGGGTCAAGCGTTTTAGACTATGGATTATTTTGTGGAGCTATAAAAATAGGCTTAAAGCTCAAAGAAATGGGGTGTCAAAAACATGGATCTTGTTAGGTAGGACGGGAAATAATAGGCTATAAAGAAACTTTGCCTCAATCATTTTAATGTCATGTATTCAATCATATAAAGCAGCTTTGAAAAAGAGTCATAACACAAGTTCTAGAGCAAGATAATCATGGTGATACACTCAAGAATGTAGACAACAAATATAGTCAATAAAAGGGCAAAAATCTCACAGGGCAAATTTTTTACTAGAACTTCAAAATGAATCTAAAACTCAAGCTAAATACATGCTCAGTCCTATAGACAAAGTAATCAATCAATGATCATGCTCATATCATATAAACTTCAGTAAATCATGCAAATCATAGGTTAGGACTTATACTTAGCATAGAAACACAAGAGGTATCAAACAATGGGGAAATAAGAACCTAAATGCAATATTTTTGTATTTTTTTTTCAAATTTTTCTGATTTTTTTCTCAATTTTTTTCCAAGAATTTTAATCAATGCATGCAAAAATTTTAAATATGACCTAAACTAATGCAACTACATGCAATTCAAAAGTAATCCCCTTCCCCCATGCTTAAAACATACTTTGTCCCCAAAGTATAGTAAAAAGCAAAGGAAAGAGAAAACTCACAGAAATCTAACTATCTGGGTAGTGTTGGGGATCCTGTGGCGGCGGTGGCGTTGGAGAAGCAGGGAATTGAGGATATGGTGATGAGGTAATTTCAGTGGTCGTTATACCTATCAAAGAACCTAACTTAACCATACTTAGTAGAATGGCTAGTAAGAGTCGATCCCACAAGGACTCGTATATTTGTGTTATTACTTGGATGCCAAGTAACCAAAGAAGGGGGGTTTTATGATTAAAATTCTAATCTAAGATGAAAAATAAAATTAAATATAAATGCAAAGTTGATTGTAATAATCAAATATGAGAGATATATGTTTAACTAGTTAAATCCATCATAGATATGCTTATTGATCATTGACTCTCTTTATTATCAATTCACTTGAATAATCTATCATGGATTATACTCCTACTAAGGATTATGACCCAAACTTCAATTGTAGTTGAAAGAACTAACAGTCTAAACAACCCTAATCATTTAACAACCTAAAACAATGTCTAGATTCAATTAAACGATAGTTTTACGAGTCAAGTTATCAATAGAAACAAACAGTTAGAGCAAACAGACATCTAAGTTATTTGTGGATTTATTCCCTTCTACAATTGAATAGCCCAAACGGGTCTAAATAATTATAGATGCTACTTTATCTAATCAACCCCGAACGGGCATTAATCAGATTAGTTGTAAATTAACCTAGTAATTCTATTAGGTGGTCAATCTAACAAAACCCTAGAATAATTCTGATTCAAGTAAGCATAGGGAATAAAACCTATTCAAGTTGTTGAGAAGCAATCAAACCTCACAATAATATGATTTCAATAACTAGTCAAACACAAAAGGTTTGGCAATGCATGATTTAATTAAGAAAAACTTACAAAAGGTTCAAAGGTTGCTCTTTTGAGAAAATTCTCTCCAAAGAAACCCTAGCCTCCAAAATTATGATCTAAGTTATGAAAGAGAAACTAAAATCAAGGTTTAAATACCCTAAGATATCCAAAGACCAATAAATCCCGAAATACATTAAAACACGTCGACAAAAATCTAATAAAGTCCAACTCGAGGCCCAAAACTCACGACCCAATGTCTCCGTTGAAAGGCAGACGGCGCGGGCTCTTCCTAGGGTGGTGCAGCCGCGCATGTAGGCACTCAAGCCCTTGGCACTTCTCGGTTCAACATTTGGGCGACACTTCAAAGGCTGTTTTGGCCCCCTTAGAGTTGGAATTTGGACTCGGAGTACAAATATGAATTGTAGATCTTCGAGTTAGCTTTCCAATGAAAGAAAATTCAGATTCATCTGACCATTGCAGCTCCCAAACCAAACATTGCAAGATAGAGGTGTCGAAACAAGAACTCCAATGCATAGCCCAGATTTAAGCGTTCTATTCACACAAGCTCTTGGGCCTTGTTTCTTCCAATCTTCAATTGTATCACTATAAGCTTCATCAAAATCCACCACAATTATCTAATATTCATCCCGTTCATGCTTGTTTACCTAAAGATCAACAAAACCGAACAAAACAAGCGCAAAACCCGAATTTCCTAGAAAACCGAAAAACCTATGAACTAAACTAGACTAAGCTAAAACCAAGCAAAATAATTATAAATATGCATCCTAAACTATACCTAAATGCAAGCTACCAAATTCCCCCATGCTTACCCCTTGTTTTTCCTCAAGCAAGTCATAAATCCAAATCACACCACATCAATGCAATTATGCATTCATCTCATAATCAATTCAGCAATTCAACATAAAATTAAAACCTGACCAAGACTTCATAGCATGCATTATATCAAGCATAGAGCAAAGATTATTCATTCATTCTAGACCTCACCAAGGATAATGTGTTTTTGCTCTCATTCTCATGTGTTTAAGGGACATGTTTCACTCAAAATCAACCATGAAAGACTAAGCTACCATAAGCTTGCATCAACGTCCTAATTCTCCACCATTGTGGATTAAACACACAACAAAAATTATGAGGTCTTTTTAAGAGTAGAAATGGAGCTAAGGTAAAGAGAAATTTGGAAGGGGTCAATTTTTGGCTTGTGGTGCGAATTCCAGGATAAAGAACTAATCCTAAACCCAAATTTTTAAACTTTCTCATAAAAATTCCCAACTTCCTTCACCAACTCCATTACACATCAAAGCTCTTTGTTTCTTACTTTTTCTTTTTCACTTTTGCCTCTTTTTCAACTCTTTTCTTTTTCACTCATGAAGATTACTAACATTTAAACTCAACTTCTTCTTTTCTTTGCAACATACTTCTCACCTTCAATTTTTTTCACTTTACACACTTGAGTTGTATTTCCTCTTTTCCACCTTTTTTTCTTCAACTTCCCCCATACTTATACCAAACTCACATAAAACAAAACCAACCTAAAGACCTAAATCCCGGATGGGTCAAGCTTATTAGGCTAGGGATTATTTTGTGGAGGTATAGAAATAGGCTTAAAGCTCAAAGAAGTGGGGTGTCAAAACATGTATCTTGTAAGGTAGAAATGGAAATAATAGGCTAATAATAAACATTGCCTCAATCATTTTAATGTCATGCATTCAATCATATAAAGCAGTCTTGAAAAAGAGTCTAAATGCAAGTACTAGAGCTAGAAAATCATGGTGATACACTCAAGAATGTAGAGAACAAAAAATCATGAAAGGCCAAAAATCACACAAGGCAAATTGTGTCTAGAACTTCAGAATAAATCTAAAACTCAAGCTAAATACATACTCAGTCCTATGGTCAAAGTAAGCAATCAATGATCATGCTCATATCATATAAACTTCTGCAAATCATGGGTCAGGACTTATACTTAGCATAGAAACACAAGAGGTATCAAACAATGGGGAAATAAGAACCTAAATGCAATATTTTTGTATTTTTTCAGATTTATCTGATTTTTTTATCAATTTTTTTTTTCAAGAATTTTAATCAATGCATGCAAAAATTTTAAATATGACCTAAACTAATGCAACTACATGCAATGCAAAAGTAATCCCCTTCCCCCATGCTTAAAACATATTTTGTCCCCAAAGTATAGTAAAAAGTAAAGGAAAGAGAAAACTCACAGAAATCTAACTATCCGGCTAGTGTTGGGGATCCTGTGGCGGCGGCGGCGGCGGATAAGCAGGGAACTGAGGATATGGTGATGAGGTATTTTCAGTGATCGTTATACCTATCAAAGAACCTAACTTAACCACACTTAGTAGAATGTCAAGTAAGGGTCGATCCCATAAGGAATTGTGTATTTGTGTTATTACTTGGATGCCAAGTAACCAAAGAAGGGGGGTTTTATGATTGAAATTCTAATCTAAGATGCAAAATAAAAGTAAATATGAATGCAAAGTTGATTGTAATAAACAAATATGAGAGAAATATGTTCAACTAGTTAAATCCATCATAGATATGCTTATTGATCATTGAGTCTCTTGATTCTAAATTCACTTGAATAATCTATCGTTAATTTTACTCCTACTAAGGATTATGACCCAAACTTCAATTCTAGTTGAAAGCACTAACAATCTAAACAACCCTAATCATTTAACAATCTAAAACAACGTTTAGATTCAATTAAACGACAACTTTACAAGTCAACTTATCAATAGAAACAAACACTTAGAGAAAACAAACATCTTAGTTATTTGTGGATTTATTCCCTTCTACAATTGAATAGCTTAAACGGTTCTAAGCAATTATAGTTGCTACTTTATCTATTCAACCCCGAACGGGCATTAATCAGATTAGTTGTAATATAACCTAGAAATTCTATTAGGTGGCCAATATAACAAAACCCTAGAATAATTCTGATTCAAATAAACACAGGGAATAAAACCTAGAATCAATCAAACCTCACAATAATGTGCAATCTATAATTTCAATAACTAGTCAAACACAAAAGGTTTAGCAATGCATGATTTAATTAAGAAAAACTTACAAAAGGTTCAAAGGTTGCTCTTTTGAGAAAAATCTCTCCAAATAAACCCTAGCCTCCAAAATTATGATCTAACTTATGAAAGAGAAACTAAAAAAAGGTTTAAATACCCTAAGATATCCAAAGACCAATAAATCCCGAAATACATTAAAATACGTCTGCAAGAATCTAATAAAGTCCAACTCGAGGCCCAAAACTCGCGGCCCGTTGAAAGGCAGATGGCACAGGCTCTTCCAGGGGTGGCCCGGCCGCGCATGTAGGCACTCAAGCCCGCATCACTTCTCGGTTCAACATTTAGGAGACACTTCAAAGGCTGTTTTGACCCCCTTAGATTTGGAATTTGGAATCGGAATACGAATATGAATTGTAGCTCTTCGAGTACGCTTTCCAGTGATATAAATTTCAGGTTCATCCGATCACTGTAGCTCCCAAACCAAGCATTGCAAGATAGAGGTGTCGAAATAAGAACTCCAATGCATAACCCGAATTTAAGCGTTTTTTTCACATAAGCTCTTGGGCCTTGGTTCTTCCAATCTTCAATTGTATCACTCTAAGCTTCATCAAACTCCACCACAATCATCTAAGATTCATCCCGTCCATTCTTGTTTACCTAAAGATCTGCAAAACCAAACAAAACAAGCGCAAAACCCGAATTTCCTAGAAAACCGAAAAACCTAAGAACTAAACTAGACTAAGCCAAAACCAAGAAAAATAATTATATATATGCATCCTAAACTATACCTAAACGCAAGCTATCATATGGAGGCGGAGGAAAACTGTACTGAGGGTAGTACGGATGAGGAGGGTGGCCGGTGGAACTCCTACCATCTAATCTAGTATTGAGCAGCCTAAACTGCTCATCATGACATGCCTGGAATGCCTCCTGTTGAGCTTGAAAAGCAGCAACCTGCTGATCTTGATGAGCCTGAAGAGTGGAGATCCTCTGATCTTGATGTGTTTGAAATGTGGTGAAACGCTCATCCACATAATCATGTAATCTCATCAACCCCTGAGTCTGGCTCAGCTGCATCTGTTGTATCATCCTAGACAACTGATCAAACTGGGCTGAAGAATAGCCCTCACCCTGATGCTCGTTGCCAACCTCAATAGTCGGCTGTTCCTCCTCACTCTCATCAACATCATCTACCTCCATCTCATAATCCTCATCTTCAGCTTCATCATCATAACCCTCCTCTAACACCTCATACTCTGCATGGTGTAACACCCCCTCCTTACTGTACTTGAGGTGTTACCGCCAGTAACCCTAATTAGCCCTAATTCAAGGTTACCCAAGGCTTTAAAATTTACAACCACAACAAGTATTATAACACTTTATTACAAACCATAGTATCACCTCCTTTGATACACAAAAACATAACCACAACTTGAACAAAAGTAAAATGTCTAACAACAAACTTGTTCTTCTTCAAACGACCACTTCCAAAACTATTTGACCTCCTAAACTCCTTGGCTATCCTTCTCTTCGCAGGTTAACTTCTTTAGTAGCTGATGCATCGTATACAGACGGTGGGCACCAGCCGGCCATGCAATTGAATAAGGTGGTCGGGTTAGTCTAATGAAAGACTAAGCAAGTGGAGAAAATGATTGGTTCCTATGGTAGTGACTAAACATATTGGCATCGTAATCCGAATAACAGCCGGTCGATGATCCAACAGTTAGCAGTCCCATAGAGGATAAGAAATGAGGCATGCATAATCAAAAGATAGGACACCACAACTTGCGGTTCCATTAAGAAACATGAACAATTGTTGGGAACTCATATCAATCACATAACATTCTGAAAAGCAAGAATGGCTTCCCGACTGGACGAACCATTCAGGTATATTAGTGTGCCTAACGCACTTATCTTATATTACTTTCAAAACTTTTCACAAACAAGTTGGTGGCTTTTAATCGGCTCGAACTACTGCCGAAATATTGTGGTATTGTAGAGATCATCGGAGTATTTCATCCATGTCATCTACCTTGTACCAAGATCACATGACTTAAGCTATCCTTGATCTTTCATTTGCATATGGTGAGGTAGGGATCACAGAGGCCTATTACCATGTCGTCTACACTACACCGTTTCGAACCTGCACTTAGCTAGAGTGCCTATCAACCCTCTCACACGAAGAGTAGGGGAAGAGAGTCATGACCCACCATTAGGATTAGGCCCTCCTAATGTAATATTGTTTTAAAGATAGGATATGGAACCACGTTCCCCTCCCTGAAGCTACCTTAATACACAACAAAGTCTCAATGAGAGACAACAAACAAGGTCGCACATAACGGACCTAAATCCAGTTCTAGCGCAAATTGAATAAACCACATGATCATTATTTCTAACAATATAATAACCTATCATATTTTATTAAGCATACAAGTTGTTCCCAACACAAATATTAAATGGGATTCAATTCCTCATTTAATAACAATACTGCAAGAACGAACCGTCCACTTGCCTTATAAGGCGTGCTCAACGCTCTCAGCGATTCCAACAGAAATCTTTATCTTCCTTTTGCCAATTATAACAACAGATTCTTCAACAACGAGCTCATGGATATACTTCTTAGTTGTATTCTCAACTCCTACAACTTTTTAATCGATAAACGATTTGATTTCCGAATATCGATATATATAAATCCTTAGTTATCATGCTTCAAGGAGCCATCTTGGAGGAATTATAACTAATTATCCGCTTCAATTTTGAAACAATTTTCTAAATAAAAATTGTTCATTAGTAACAGTTCTTAAAGGTTACCAAATCTCGGATCAAACGGATTAACAACGAATCCTGAGTAATTATCCAAAGTCCTTTACCTGCCAATCGATGTCCAAACTTGTCTTCGCTATAAGTAACGATCCAGACGTCCGTTTCTCGAGCGGTTTGAACCTGTGGAACCGTATCAACGTCAAGATTATAAAAACCATAAATTTACTTAGCAAAGCGGAACCGAAAGGTCCTTACGGTGGCTCCGTAACCACCCCGCTAATTAATTTCGAGCGTTAATACCTTCACTTGAATCTTTAGCTCGTTCGGCTCGATGGTGGCTCGACCCAAGGGCCCGAGGGTGGCGGGGTGATGCCCGGTGGCAGCCCTTGCGGTGGGTGGTGGTCGGAGAAGCTACCGTTCGCCGGCAACGTCGCGCGGCGTGGTCGAAAAGGTTGGCCGACGGTGAAGGTTCGAAGGCCTTACTCCCGAATCCGACGTCGTCGTGTCGTCCCTCTTTTACAGCAGCAGCAACCAGCTTAGATTAAGGACGAAGAAGAAGGTAAGGGTGGAGGTGAGGAGGAGGAGGTATATGGTGGTGAAGATGGTGGTCGACGTGAGGAATCCCGAGTTCGTCGCTCCGTCCGTTCTCTCGGTTTTGATTTTGGAGGAGAAATGATAAACTTGGACAAGTCAACGAAGTTGGCTTTCACAAAATTCTATCTCTCAATCCCTTAGATGTTAAGAAAAGAGGCGGTCAAATGGAATTTTCCGTCCTGGAACGGGACTCGCGTTAAAGCGGTAAAATTATGTACCTCAGGTGGAAAAACTTACGAAACGGAAAACGTCCCGTAAATTATGTAGACCAATAAAACCAATTTTCCATGATTTTATTTTGCTACCTTCAATTTTTAAGGCTTCCGTATCGTATTTTAAATTCCTTCCAGTACATAATTAAAAAGACGGCTTATCCAATAAATATTTTTTTCCACCGAAAAATCCTAAAATTCACATCGTTCCATAAAATTATTTTATTATGAGTTTAGGATATCACCAAGAATTTTCTAGGATTTAAATTCCAACAAAAATATTGGATTAAGCGTTAAAACGGACAAAAAGGTTAAAAGGATATCCGAGAAAAATTCAAAAAAATATCCTTAAAAACCGCAGTTATTACACATGGTGAGCTAGTACTCTAGGCTGTCTGACATCTGAACTCTGACCTCTAACCTCTAACCCTCTGCACAGGCAAATCACTATCTAACACCTTACTAATCCAAGTGTTAGAGTTGTCTATCCCAACATCAATCTCAATCCTCCTCTCATTAGGCAGCTTCATAACTCGACCCGAATCTCCTATCACCCAATAATATATCCCCTTATATAAATAACACACATTCATGTTATGGAACATCTTGAAGCTCATAGGTAAAGGCTCCATGTCAGCTTTATATCCACTCAGGTTAATGCGGAAATGACGGGCAAATTTAGTAACAATACTACCAACACTGCTGGAAAATGCGTCTATAGCCAGGACCGTTGGCCACGCGATAAGCCACAAAGTTAGCCATGAAATAGGCTTCGCCACAACGGTAGTCACTAGTGCTCCCATGACGAAAAGTTTGTGGTTAAAACGCTCGCGGGTATAGCATAGCGTGAACACTACCCACAAACTTTTGAGTCGTGCCTATGTAACCACAATATTGGGTACGAAAATCATGTTCTGCTAAATACATGGTATAGAGAAAGACACTTCGTGGCTAAGTTTGAGTCTATTTTACCAGAAACGTAGCGTCGAAATATTTTTCTGGCTAAATTCGGGAGAAATAAGTCATATTCATCATCGTAATGTTGTGGCCATTTAGTATCAGAGTTTGCATCGAATATATTTAGTGGATAAATTTGTGGCCTTTAGCATGAAATTTGGCTATGAATTGACAATATACATTTAATGGGAAATGTCGTGGCCCTTTAGCGTGAAAATTGGCTTCGAAAACATTTAGTTTGAAAATTTGTTGCTATGTTATTACGCATTTAAAATATTAAATCATAATATTAAGATCCACCGTTATATATTCAATACCAAAAATATATTATAATTATAATAATAACTTATTTCCATTAAACAAAATGCAAATATAATTGCAACTTAAATAAATTATCTTACAACTAATTTCAATAGTACCAAATTATTAGTAAAAAAACTAGGTTCGTCCACCAACACTATAATACAAACCATCAAAAAACAATCTTATATTACATCCAACAATACAAAAAAAAACATCATGCTCTATTTGGGGTTGAGACTGCTCCAACAAGTTGCATATAGTTGTCTTGCGTACCCTCAGCCATTTGATACTCCATCGCCTTAGGTCGACAAAATAACTAACCGAACCTAAAGATAATTTCAACTAGGTCTCTTTGTGACCCACCTTCCTTTCTTTTGCATCTTAGAAACACTTGGAAAATCCTCGCAATAAACATCACCATCTCAGTTTAGTGCCGTTGTTGCAAGATCTAGAGTCAAAGTGTATGCAAACAAGAAAATAATACAAACAATTCCCAAAAAAGAAAATAAAAAGAAAAAGAAAGAGCAAATAGCAGAAAACTTGTAGCTAATTAAACAACCATACCAATATACCATCAATCCAGGAGCAGCAAAGCAAGACAACCGTTTCTTCCTCAAGCATCTCACAATCAAAGACAACAATAAAAGTTACTGAAGAAGTGCACAATGAAATCAATTTCCACCCTCTCAAACAAAAGGATAAACATTAAGGGAAAAAGTTGAGAGATTGACCTGGGCAAATCTCAATGGCCTCGATCAAACTGAATCCGGTTCCTCCCAGATCCACCATCATACCCATCTCGTGTAGAAGAGCCACCACCACTAGCTTTCATGGTACCTCCACCACCAACCTTATCCAGGGCTTTCTTCCCTTTCTTCACCTTTGTCAAAAACCGGTCCAAACCGAACGGAATTTCATATTAGCTCAATTTCCTAAAACCCTTAGATACTCCATCACCTTTGGAATCTCCTGAAACCCTTTCCATGAATATTGATTCTTCGCCTTCCTTGCAAGAACCTAGATTCATACAATACCCACAAAGCTTATGCTAAAGCAGAACAGAAGAACATGCTTAACGAATCTCGCAAAAAGTAGAAGAAAAAGAGCATATAGAAACTTCGTACCCCAACACTTTCCAAAACATTGATGATATCATAAATCTGACGTCTCTCAACCCCTTTCAGATCAAAATTTCACAAATTAGAACATTCTTCTGACACAAAGCAAGTAAAATTGCGAGAAAATCAGATCTAATACCTAATTTGCTAGCGGCGTCATCCAATCCAAGCGATTCGATGTCAAGACGATTGTAAAACCGTAAGAAGCTGTCTAAAACAGGAGATCTGAGGCGGGGAAGACGTTGTGCTCGAGAACCAAGCGGAGAAGCGAAGCGGGACGACCATCGAAGAAGCTTTGCAAGGGGGGAGGGACTTCAGAGTATAGAAATTTCGTGAAGGCGTGGCTTTGAATGTGGCGTTGGTGGGGGAAGCTCAACAACAAGTTGAGACGCGTCTGAAATTCGACCAAAAAAGAGACGCTTCTGAAATGAATGGAGAGGCGCCACTTAGGGTTTTACATGTTCTCACAATAGGGTTTCATAAATGGGCTTCTGTTTAGGCCCAAAATAATGAATTTGGGCCTAAGTGTTAAGACGTAAAGCGGGAAAACAAATTTCGTTTCCCTCCTTTATTTCCCTCATAATCTTCAATATTTCATTTGCCTCCTTTATTTCCCTCCTAATCTATTAATATTTTTTTCCCTCCCAAGTTCCAATCAATAATAAAATTAGAATACATTTAAAAAATATATATAAAAATTTATGAACTATTGAATACAAATTATATAAAATGAAGCCCATATTACTTTCTTAAACAAAAATGATAATTTATGAACTCTTAAACACAAATAAATGTTAATCTTAAACCAAACTCTAACTATTAAACTTCAATCATTTTACCTTAAAGTCTGACCACTTATCTCTAAATATAAACAGATTAATATCTAACATGCTAATGAAATAAATCTTCCATACAAAAAACATTATATACCTTTTTTTGGGGGTGCTGCCCCCAACCCCGCCAAGGACGCATTGCCCCCTGGACCCCTAACTCGCTAGGACCCCTGGTGTTGTCGGGGACGGAGCCCCCGAACCCCTGGAGGGTACTTATCAACATCAAGCATATGAAGATCATCATACAGGTTTAAGTTTTGTTAATTTAAACATAACATGTGAACTGATTAGGTTTTCTTAATCTTAAACCAAAATCTTTTAATTAAACTTCAATCCTTTTACGTTAAAGCCTAACCACTTATCTCTACGAATGAATGATTCTAAATGAATATAATGATTTCTTATAAAAATTAACGATTATGACTGAACATAACAAGTTCTTATAAGAATGAACGATTCTAAAGGAATACAACGTTTTCTTATAAGAATGAACGATTATAAACGAATATAACATTTTCTTATAAGAATGAATGACTCTAAAGGAATGTTACGTTTTCTTATAAGAATGAACGACTCAAAGGAATATAACGATTTCTTATAAGAATCATTCATATAACTAAACATAACGATTTCTTATTAGAATGAACGATTCTAAATGAATATAACGTTTTCTTATAAGAATGAACGACTCAAAAAGGAATATAACGATTTCTTATAAGAATGAACGACTCTAAAGGAATACAACGTTTTCTTATAAGAATGAATGATTATAAAAGAATATAACATTTTCTTATAAGAATGAACGATTCTAAAGGAATATTACGTTTTCCTATAAGAATGAACGACTCAAAAGGAATATAACGATTTCTTATAAGAATGAACGACCCTAAAAGAAAACAACGTTTTCTTATAAGAATGAACAACTCTATAGTAATATAACGATTTCTTATAAAACGAATAACTCTAAAGTCGTTTTCTTATAAGAATGAATGATTATAAAGGAATATAACATTTTCTTATAAAAATAAACGATTATAAAGGAATATAACGTTTTCTTATAAGAATGATTTCTTATAACTGAACATAACAATTTCTTATTAGAATGAACGATTCTAAATAAATATAACATTTTCTTATAAGAATGAACCACTCTAAGGGAATATAATATTTTCTTATAAGAATGAACCACTCAAAAGGAATATAACAATTTCTTATAAGAATGAAAGACTCTAAAGGAATACAACGTTTTCTTATAAGAATTAATGATTCTAAAGAAATATAACGATTTCTTATTAGAATGAACAACTCTAAAGCAATATAACGATTTCTTATAAAAATGAATAACTCTAAAGGAATATAACGCTTTCTTATAAAAATAAACGATTATAAAGGAATATAACGTTTTCTTATAAGAATGAAGGATTCTAACGGAATATAATAATTTCTTATTAGAATAAACGATTCTAAAGTAATATAATAAGTTCTTATTAGAATGAACGTTTCTATAGGAATATAACGTTTTCTTATAAAAATGAATGTTTCTAAAGATATATAAAGGAATATAACGTTTTCTTATAAGAATGAAGGATTCTAAAGGAATATAATGATTTCTTATTAGAATAAACGATTCTAACGGAATATAATCAATTCTTATAATAATGAACGATTCTAAAAGAATATAATATTTTTTTATAAGAATGAACGATTCTAAAGAAAAATAATGATTTCTTAAAAAATGAACGATTCTATAGGAATATAACTTTTTTTATAAGAATGAACATTCTTATTAGAATGAACGACTCTAAAGGAATATAACGTTTTCTTATAAGAATGAATGATTCTAAAGCAATATAACATTTTCTTATAAGAATGAATGGTTTTAAAGGAATATAACGATTTTTTATAAGAATGAATGATTCTAAATGAATATAATGATTTCTTATTAGAATTAATGATTCTCAAGGAATATAACATTTTCTTATAAAATTGAACGATTCTAAATAAATACAATGAGTTCTTATAAAAATGAATGATTTTAAAGGAATATAATGATTTTTTATTAGAATGAACGACTCTAAAGTAGTATAATAAGTTCTTATTAGAATGAACGTTTCTATAGGAATATAACGTTTTCTTATAAAAATGAATGTTTCTAAAGATATATAACGTTTTCTTATAAGAATGAACGATCCTAAAGAAATATAACAATTTCTTATAAGAATGAATGTTTCTAAAGGAATATAACGTTTTCTTATAAGAATGAATAATTGTAAAGGAATATAACGTTTTCTGATAAGAATTAACGATTTTAAAGGAATATAACGAGTTCTTATAAGAATGAACAATTCAAAAGGAATATAACATTTTCTTATAAGAATGAACGAATGTAAATAAATATAACGATTTCTTAAAGGAATGAACGATTCTAATAACGTTTTCTTATAAGAATCAACGATTCTAAATGAATATAACAATTTCTTATAAGAATGAACGATTCTAAAGGAATGTAACATTTCTTATAAGAATGAACGACTCTAAAGGAATATAATGATTTCTTATAAGAATGAACGACTCTAAAGAAATATAACATTTTCTTATAAGAATGAATGATTCTAAAGAAATATATCGATTTCTTATAAGAATGAACGATCATATAGGAATATAACATTTTCTTATAAGAATAAACGTTTCTAACAGAATATAACGATTTCTTATAAGAATGAACAATTCTAAAGGACTATAACATTTTCTTATATGCCTGTGTGCTTTTCCATTGAAAACGATCCTAAAACGCCCAGCTTTTGACCTTTTCCATTGGGGTTTAGTATTTTATATTATATTCGATTCCCTAAACCGAAAATTGAACCGATATTTTTTTTATAAGTCGAGAAAACCGAATAAAAAAATTTAGTAACAACTACAAAATCAGGCTTGGACACCCTTAATAATATATTTTTTTCAAAATTTTCACCAAATAATATAATACTACAATATTTTATAAAAACTAGTTGTGTAAGATACAAAATTAATACAAAATTGATATTTTAGCCAATTTATTTATGAGGTAAATGAAAGAGCGCTAATTGAAAATTTAGACACTTTAGGCGCAATCTGATTTTTTTTTCTAATAGGTTTATTTTCCGAAAAAAATCCGAATAAAAGCTAGAGGCCTCTCTCACACATCCGAATTCCAAAATCGTTTAGAAAAACAAATAGGAGTCGCCGTTCCACTCTCTCTTTGGCTCTCACACATCTGAATTCCAATCTCGTCTATACTAATATTAATTGAACATCAATCTCATTTTTGATAAGGAAAGAAATTTGGGTGGCCACTAACAAGCTAGTGATCGCCCTAGAGCATCCTGACGGATGAGGGTAAGAAAACCCGAATCAACTACAAGTGGGACGGAAGAGACACGTCTGAACGATCCAGCGATGAAGTCCGTCACAGAATTGCACTCCCGAACGACGTGAGAGATACTCCAATCCTGGAAGCGGTCAAGCAAGCAATGGATATCCGAACGCAACAACTCAATCTCCGACGGGCAGCGCCAGTCACCGAGCACGGCCTTGACCAGCTGCAAGTTATCGCCTTCAATCTGGATCCGGGGAATGCCACATCTGGTGGCCTCGAGAAGTCCCTGGCGCAAGGCGATGGTCTCGGATATCAGAACAGACTGTCGACAAATCAGTCCTCCGTCAAAATGGATGGGGGAGCCACCATAGTCCCTGAGGATGAACCCGAACGAAGCCACACCATCTGCATTCACTGCACCATCAAAATTAAATTTAATATAGTCTCTTTTGGGTTTTACCCACCTCGTACGCTTTCTTCCTTCCCCACCCCACGCACTTTGAGTACGGGGGCCGGGGGAGGCAGAGGTTTTTGCAATTTTCCAGTCTTTAACCTGGTTTCGGATGAATTTAGTAATGTGATCTACATTGGTTAAGTTTGTTCCGTTGTTGTTATCAAAGACTCTCTTGTTTCTAAAGAACCATAGGCTCCACCAAGTGTTAATGAGGATTTCCATTTCCTCTTTTGTTGTCATTTTCCGAATTTCCTCCAAGACCTCATGTGGTTTTTTGTCGTCTGGGGATATCTAGTCGGTGATCCAACGTGGTCTTGGGTCAATGGAATTAAGGGTTCCCCTAGTAAGGGGGCATGAGAGTAAAACATGGTTTGTGTCCTCCACCTGGTTTTTACATGCTTCACATCCTTGTGGTACCGGAATATGGCTTGCCGCAAGCCTAGTTTTGGTTGGTAGGCCGTTTCGGGCTACTTTCCAAAGGAAGTTCTTCATTTTGGGAATTAATCCATTCTAAGTTAATTTTGGGTTCACTTTTAGATTGGTGGAGCCATTGCATTGTGGAGTGGGTGGAATACCAACCATTTTTGATTGGTTGCCAGTACAGTCTATCCGGAATTTTATTAATGGGATTGATAATTTTGCAAATTCTTTCGAGGTCCTCACGCGTAACGACCTCATCCAGTTTTTCAATGTTCCATGAATTGTCCTCATTGAGGTACACCTCAACAAGTTCCTCCCAATCAATGAGGGTTCCAACCTTAGATTTCGGGATAAGAGGACCATTACCGGTCCAGTTATCTTTCCAAAATCGGACGGTTTTGCCGTCCCCACTTGCCAGATGAGCCCCTTAATGAACATCATTCTCTTTGAACATCAATCTCTCACACATCTGAATTCCAATCTCGTCTATACAAATATCGAAACATTTAAACGTGAAAAAAAGGAGTTCTTCAATTAGCGATGGCTGATACTTCTTCAATTTGAGTTGGTGACCTGCGACTAAGTCGATGGACTACAGAGAAGGAAAAGGAGTTCGAGCCCTCCATTGGAAAGCCCCTAAACTTCTGGATCTGGGTTCAACCACCACATGAAACGCTACTTGCCGCCACCTCAACCGCTCTCTCACCGACTATATAATTACTGCCATCTGCCTTACCGAGCTTAGCGCCGTCCGATCTCTCTACACCAACGGCGGCACCTCTCTCAAGCGCTCTTAGTGCCAGGATGCCCATCTCTCTCTTTTCGTTTCTCTTCTGGTTTCTCATAGCTTGATTGATTTTGATCTCTTTCATCTTCTACTTTTTTGGGGTTTTGGATGGATTGTAAATGTGCTTCTGTGGGTTAGTAGATGCTAAGAGTAGTTCATTGTTATGGGTTTTACTGACTCTACTCACATTTGTTGTTGAAGAAGAGGAGTTGTTGTTCTTATGCCGACCCTTGTCAATTACAACGGTATGTTTTCTTATCCCTTTCTTTTGATTTTGGTTATCAAGCATGTTTTACATTTTGTAGTTATGAAGTCCAGTAATATCTATGTGAGTAAATAGAGTTGGGGTTAATTGATCCTATTCAACAACTTTCTGTATGATGGATTTATGAGGTGTTAGTTTGCTTCTTAGATTTTATGGGATTAAGCTCTAATTTGGCAAGCGTGGTCAGAAATTCTGAGTCAGGAACATTGAAAACACATATAAAACCCTCCAATTAGGCACTTGGTTTGACATTTTGATAAGATGGTAACTCCTATTGCAGAAAAAACAGCCTTTAATATGCTCTTCTTGATTTTTTGTAGGAGCGAAAAAACAACGCTTGGTTCAATTTCCTCCACATTGTCACATATTCCAAATTTGAAGATCATGTAAGCTTAGTTTCCCATACTTGAGACACATTCTATATAAATTGTCCAATTATTGAATGTGGAAATTCCTGCTGTTGAGATTTGCCTCAGAACAATCTGATTGGAGAAACACCAAGGCTTTAATATATTGGAATGAAGTTTTACAGTATTTGTGAGTACATGTGCTTTCTTGGAGATTCTTTCTTCATTCTGATTTTCCAAGAAATCTCTATGTTGAGAATGAAAGGGTATGATTCAAGATCATTCCCAGCAGCGCTGGAGCTACTAAGGTTAATTTCCTTTTCTTTCAGGTCTTGGTGGCATTTTATCAGTCCATGTCACATTTCTTATCAATTTATCTAGTGTTGTATGAATCAGGATGTTGGGAAGGTGTTGCCAGCTTTGGATGGAATGTTGACCAGAATGGCCTTTTATCAGTCCAGAATGGCGTTCCGTCTCCCAACTGTTGATGTTATCGTGGTTGACCTCACCGTCAGGCTTGAAAAGCCTTGAGCTATGAGTAGATCAAGTATGCCATCAAGTAATGTGTTTGGATTTGGAGTATAATTGCATGGATTGTCTTTCTATTACATGTTTTGTTGTTGAAGAGTAATGTGTTTGTTTGGTTTTGCAGGGAGGCATCTAAGGGCAAGATGAAGGGAATTATGGGTTACGTTTACGGGGATTTTTTCTCTACTGACTTCATCATTGGCAATAGGTTTGTTTCAATTTTCACTCTTTAAAAAAGTTAAAACCATTATTCTTGACCACACTTCCAGTGGGTTTCTCGATTGCGTTAGCTTCATTGAATTGGATTCATGGTTGCAGATCATGCATCTTTGATGCCAAGGCTGGCATTGCTTTGAACGAGAAGTTTGTCAAGCTTGTCGCATGCTATGGCAAGAAATGTGTTACAGGTAATTTGTCTCCTTACCTTGTGTTTCTCCTTTCTGCATCAACTTCAAGCTTTTATTTTTGTTTCAATGCTGAATTTTGTGTATGTCTGATGTACAGTAACTGTGTTATTGACTTGATCTGCCACATGGTTAAGTCCTTGTAAACTAATCCAACCAGATGGAAGTCTCCATTTGTCATCACCTGCCCAATTGTTGGAGTTATGAATGTAAGCTCTTTTTGCAATGAGCATTGGAAAGAGTACATAGTGTAATTCATTTTAGTTGCGAATTCATCATCTACCCCAGTTTTAGAACTAGAAGAGAATGAAGTTATTAAAGTTGGAAATGCAATCCCTATCAATACCTCAACTGAAGACAATGTTGTTGAGGAAGATTATTTTCAAAAGAAGAAAAGGAAAACTGAGCAGGTTGTATTTGTATTTGGTATTGTTAAAATGAGTAGGGTTTTTTTTTGTGGTCTCAAATTGTATGTAAATGAGTAGGCTGAATTTTGTATTTGGTATTGTTAAAATGAGTAATTCTTTTTGTTTGGATTGTTCGCGAATGGACTAAGTGAGCATTGCTTGTGAACGAGCTAAACGAGCAGGCTTGCGAGATGACATTTAAGGTTTCATGTATTCTTACACATGTACTCCACTTTAGTTGGTTTTAGTGACCTTAGAGGATTGAGTTGAAGGCTTTGAGATTGTGTTGGAACATCTTATTTGACTTTTACATTGATATTGTGACCACAAATGTAGAGCTGAATTTAGCTTCGTAATAAATTCGCGTAAATATAGCCTCAACTATATCCGAAAATCATATGTTCATGACTATATGACCACAAACTTAGTATCAAACTTAGCTGTGTGATTATTTCGCGATAATTTTCCCAGAAATTTAGAATCGAATTTAGCTTCGTAAAATAATCGCGTCAATATGGCCGCAACTATAGCCGCAACCCAAATTTTCATGGCTATATGGCCACAAACTTAGAATCGAACTTAGCTGTGTGATTATTTCGCGATAAATTTCCCATAAATTTAGAACCGAATTTAGCTTCGAAATATATTCGCGTCAATATGTCGCAACTATAGCCACATCCCATATTTTCATGGCTATATGGCCACAAACTTGGAATCGAAATTAGCTGTGCGTATATTTCGGGACAATAATATTCCCCCAAATGTAGCGCCAACCGTGAATTTCATGGGCAAACAGCCAGAAAATTTGAGATTTGTGGGGGATGTTGTGGCGGTTACCCGCAAACTTACCCACACCAGATATTCCTGGCTATATGCGCGTTTTCCAGTAGTACAATAGCAATAGAAGTACCCCCAACTCGGCCCACTTAATACAATTGAGTCATCAACAAACCAGCTAAATTGACTTCCTCTTATTCCAAACATGCACATAGAAGCAACAAATCTTTGCTGGGGCAATTGTTCTCCCCATCCCCTCTCCCACTAATGGTGTGGGCTATGAACCTCTGAAGTATACGAATAACGGGATGAGATATGAAGGAAGATTTAGCCCTTGAAGGCTTGTAGACTTGGTTCCCTGTAATATTGGACCAAAAATCCACAGTCAACCAAGTAGCTTGGCTCTCACAATGGGCCACATCTTTGTCTGCAATCGTAGGAAGCCAAACATGACATTAATCTCATTTTGAGTCATCCTTCTTTGTAAACCTCCTAGCTGTAATCTACACAACCCATCCTCAACTTCCCTCCCTTCAGTAATGTCACACTTCAGAGTACTCCAAAATTCCATAGTGAGGCCTTTGTAAGTAGCCTCTCTCAACTGAATGAAATCCCCAAATCCCAAGGCCTGACCAACCTTGAGTAACTCTCCTTGAAGCCCCAATGCTTGCATGAATTCCCAATCAATATAGCGAGTGGGATGCCCATTTTGTAAGACTCTAAAACCTAGTTCGGCTCCAACCCTGAGTCAAACGGAAGTGACACTGCTCAGGAGTGGCCTCTACCATAACGGGTAGTGGTTCAGGCGCCTTTGGAGCTCGTCTCCTAGTAGTAGAAGTACGAACTACTCGTAACCCAGTATTTCCCCGTGCTCTAAGAGCAGCAGCGCGGGAGGTAGAAGCACCCTAACTAGCTCTCTTTGGAACCATGGTGCCTAAATTTTGTCAAATTCATGCACAAACTCCACCAAACAACACACAATTGCAATTTTTGTTGTCTCGGCAAGGACAACCACAACAATATTTCACAAATAAGCTCTCAATCACTCTCTTCCCCACTAACTAGAATATTTTAATAAAAAATTCTAGGGTTAATCTCAAATCTTCACAAATTAGCAAAATAAGCACAAATCTAGCCTATAATCAAGCAAAGAAAAATCTTTGTGAAGGAACTAAGCAAAAATCGAACTAAATTTGCCTAGATCTAAGCTTTTCTAGAAAACCTAGAGCATGCAAAATTTTCGAATTTATGCTTAAATTTGATAGATTTTGAGTTAAGAATAGAAAAGCTTACTTGAATCTTGAAGTTTAATGTTGTTTGAGTGAGATTTCGCTGAAAATCTGACCTTGAAGCTCCTTTAATGGAGTTTGTGTGAAGAGAGTCGTGAGGAAGGAGAAGGAAGGTATGGATGTGCGTGTGAAAAGGCTCGGCCGCGCCCTTATAATCGCCGAAAAACACGTGTGGCGCGGGCTCGGGACCCAGACTGCCCAGCCACGCCATTTGGCAATTCCGCCCGCGCCAGCTATGTAGTATTTATGTTGAAATAACGTGGGTGTGGGCCCTACCTAGCGCGATCGCGCCACCTGTCCTTCATGCCCACGCTCCTCTGAATCATTCGGGTTATTGAGAACCTGGGGTATCTAAAACACACAAAAAAAACTACTTAGAAAGCAAAAGATTTAAATAAAAAAAACTACTCTAAACATTGGGTTGCCTCCCAATAAGCGCTTGTTTAACGTCATTAGCTTGACGTAAAAACGATATCAGGGCTCCTCTTTCAGCTCTTGTAGAGCCGTCTCTTCTAAAGTGGCATTGTTCAATCCGTCATAGTATGGCTTCAACCTCTGACCATTCACTTTGAAGATGGAGTGAGTGGCTCTGTCATAGATGTCAACAACGCCATGTGGATATACATGAGCCACCACAAAAGGACGACTCCATCTAAAGCTCAATTTTCCAGGAAACAACTTGACGCGGGATTGAAACAAAAGTACATTGTCTCCAACTTTGAAATTCTTCCTCCAAATATGCTTGTCTTGCCAGACCTTTGTCTTTTCATTGTATATTACTGCATTGTCATAAGACTCAAGCCTGATTTCTTCAAATTCTTGGAGTTGAAGCTTCTTGAATTCCTCCACCTCATCGGCTTACATGTTGCCCTTCTTGACTGCCCAATATGCTTTGTGTTGAATCTCCACCGGCAAGTGACATGCTTTACCAAAAGATATAATAATTCCCAAAAGAATTAGGAAATGGACCCATGAAGTCAATGCCCCATACATCAAAAATTTCACAAAAAATAATAGGTGATTGAGGCATCTCATTCTTTTGGGACATATTCCCAACTCTTTGACATCGGTCATAGGATTTACAAAAGCCATGAGCATCCCTAAAAATGCTAGGCCAGTAAAATCATGCATCCAATACCTTCCTAGTTGTTTTGTTATAACTAAAATGCCCCCCACATGACCACATGCATAGTTATGACAAAAGGTCAAGATAGATGTTACCTCATTATTCAGGATACATTGTCGGATTACCTGATCAGCGCAGTGCTTCCACAAATATGGATCATCCCATATGTAGTACCTTGCTTCACTTCTTAAGTTGTCCTTTTGAGCCTTCTTGAACGTTGGTGGGAACTTACCCATAACCAGGAAATTGACAAAGTGTGCATACCAAGGTTTTACAACCTTAATAGCAAACAAGGTATCATCAGGAAATTCCTCCTGAATGGGTGAACTCTTTAGGCTGCTTTGTTCTTCCATCACCAGACGACTCAAATGATCAGCAACCATATTTTCTGCCCCCTTTTTGTCCTTGATCTCAATTTGAACTCACTCAACAAGATCCACCTGATTAACTTGGGCTTGGCCTCCTTCTTCGTCATCAGATAGCGGAGTGCTGCATGGTTTGTGTATACAATCACTTTTATTCCCAACAAGTAAGAGCGAAATTTCTCCAATGCAAACACAATTGCCAATAGCTCCTCCGTTGTGTAGCCTCATTCAATGTCATAGAGGCATAGTGAATCACATGAGATGCCTGCCCTTCTTTTGTCCCAAAATAGCCCCCACTGCATAATCACTAGCATCACACATGATCTCAAAGGGGAGAGACCAATCTGGGGCTTGGATAATGGGAGTTGTGGTGAGGCGGAGTTTTAGCTCATCAAGCGCCATCTTGCAAGCCTCACCAAACTCAAAATCGGCTTCTTTCTTCAACAACTCACATAAGGGGGAGGCAATCTTTGAGAAGTGTCTAATAAACCTGCGGTAAAACCCTGCATGGCTGACTCGGCTAAAGTCGTTGTTGCTAAGATCAAAAATAAATTACCCTAAACTACAAACTAGTATAGTATGCAAGTAAGGGATCGAACCCAAGAGAATCGGTTTTCTGAACAATCAGCAAAGAGCAAAACAGGGGTTTTGAGAATTTAAACAAGCAAGTAAATTTAGGTATCAAATCAATTAAGGAAAAGCAGAGTTCATTTAATCAATTCCACCTTTTTAATCATTCGATCATCAATTCATCCACTTTTCTATTAATTCCCAGGTTAATTCCAATCCTTATAAAAGATTTCCGCTTGTCCACGGTCCAAGCGAAATTATGATATGAACAAGAACGCTTCATTCAAATCATGCAAAGAATTAAGGATAGAAGGATATCAATCATGCAATCAAGCTACGAGTCTCATGCATACAATAACAATCAAACATTCTTTCTCAATTCTAGTCCACGATCCTAGAAAAGAGTTGTTTCAAGGATAAATAAGATTGCACAGACAACAATCAAACTAATCCAAACAGTAGAATATCAATCAAATTCAACAAGTTGTGCACCAAGAGAAATCAGTTGATAATCATAAAATTTAGCACAAGAGTTTTGATATTAACCAAGGGATAGAAAAGTTACCAGAATCTCACGAATTACATAAAAAGGCTTCCTTGATTAAACAAACTCCAAGGGAAATTAGTTCTCTACAATAAAACTGAAATAAAACCTAAAAAAGTAAAAGAATGCTAGATAATGTGTGATTATGTGTCCCCCTAAAGTCTGCTATGAAACAAGGCTTTAATAGTAGAAAAACAACAGAAACTTAAAGATATAAAAATAGATAAAAGATAAAATAAAACCGAGTCGGCGCTGGAAAACAGCGACCCGCGAGCGCGGGCTATAGCCGCGAGCGCGGCTCCATTAGTCTTCAGCGTCCGCGGATCCTTGGCCAACCGCAAGCGCGGTTTCCACCCGCGAGCGCGGTTTCTACCTGCGAGCGCGGGTCTCGTGACAGCCTTCTAATGTCAACTTCGGAGGTGGTTTTGACCAACTTAGAGTTGGAATTTGAACTCACCGTAAAAACATGAATTGTATCTCTTCGAGTTAGCTTTCCAATGATACCAAATTCAGCTTCATCCGATCACCGTATCTCCCGAACGATGCTTCATAAGAAAATGGCGTCAAAACAACTCCAAATCAACACTTGTCTTTAAAACTCTTGCAATTCTTCAAATCATGTCTTCGGTCTTCATATGACAATTGTGCTCAAAAACTAACCTAAACACACTCAAATCATACCTAAAATACAAGAGTTAACCATACTAAACTAGAGCGTATCAATGGCCTAAAAAAGAACGCACTTCATGCACATTAGTAGGATAAGGAAAATATTGAATCACTTCAACCTTAGCCTTATCGACCTCAACACCCCTACAAGACACACATGGCCTAATACTATACCTTGTTCTATCATAAAATGACATTTTTCAAAATTAAGAACAAGATTAGTATCTTCACATCTTTTAAGCACAAGTGTCAAGTCAGTTAAGCATGAATCAAAATCATTCCCATGAACAGTGAAATCATCCATAAATACCTCAATGAATTTTTCAATGTACTCAGAAAAGATACTAACCATACACCGTTGGAATGTAGCTGAGGCGTTGCACAGTCCAAAAGGAATCCTTGGGGCTGTCTAGAGGGTGTAGCTTCATCTTCCAATAGAATCTGATGCATACATGTTGAGGGACTAATCTCTTTAATGTCTGTAATGGTCCATCCTATGATTATCTTATGCTCCCTCAAAACTGCCACCAATCTTTCCTCTTGCTACTTGGTGAGCTTGTTGGATATGATTACCAATAAAGTGTCCCCATCACCTAAGAAAGCATACTTAAGATGGTCTGGAAGTTGCTTCAATTCTACCACTAGTGCCTACACAATAGATGGCAAAAGCTTCTCGCTTGGCAAGGTTAGTGGCATGGGCTTTGAGCCCGGTGGCATAAGTGGACGCTCAAAGTGAGCATTCAACTCAGCCACCACTTCCTGCAGGTCAGTTCTTAAACCTAAATCTGAAGCATCATTCATAATAGCATTTCCCCCGCGTCAAGTTTCTCGAACTCACTGGTGTAATTACGCGGGCTCGGCTCAATAGGGCGCGGTCCCGTCACTTCATGTTTTAGCCCGCGCTCATCTGGATCTCCATGTTTGTTTATTTTCCCTTCGTACTCCTCCCCTCATTAATTTGAAGATTGTCCCGGGCTTCCTATTTATTGTCTTGCCACTACGTAAAGTGATGGCATTAACATTCTGTCTTGGATTCAGTTCGGTATGAGAAGGAAGCTTGCTTGAATCCCTAGCCTCTAGTTTGCCCACAACATTGGCAATTTGGCTCACTTGGGTCTCCAAGTTGTGAATGCTAGACTTGGTCTCCTGTTGAAATTGACTCATAGAGCCTTGCATTGTGGTCACGGTTTGTGCAAAAGTCCGAATCATATCTTCAGTAGACATGGCATTCTGATTGGCTCCTTGAGGAAGGGGTTGGAAAGGTGGCCCGCAAGGTGCTTGGCCACCCTGCTGATTGAACTGTTGATTGTTTGAATTATCGTACCTCAGGTTAGGATGATCCCTCCTACCAGGATTGTAAGTGTTGGAGAACGGGTCATACCTCGGCCTAGGTGGTCCATAGCCTCCCAATGCATTCACCTCAGCATTTGGATCTTGAAGTGTAGGGCAAGCATTAGTGAGGTGCATGTTGTCAAAGCATATTTCACAGGATTTCACCTATTGTCTTCCACCTTGTTGTAAAAGCTGCCTCATCATTGTTTTCAGCTTAGTGACTTCATCCTGGATTCTTGAAGTAGCCACCACATAATTTGCAGCTTTAGAACTAGTCTCTTTTCTAAACTGTCTTGTGCCCTCAGACGGTTGCGTAAATAGTTCAAATGTAGCAGCAAGAGTTTTGTGGAGAACGTTGCATTGATAAGCTGCATTCACCATTTTTCTCTCATCATCCAAGAGGCCATTAAAAAGATATAGAATCAAGTGTTGATCAGTGTAGCCTTGGAAAAGGGCAACTGGCTATCAACCTCTTGAAAAGTGATTCTCTCATCTCTCATAATACTCGTACAAGGACTCATTAGCTTCTTGTTCAATGTTGCTAATCCTCTTTTTCAGATCGTTGAGCCTTGTAGAAGGGAAGTACTTCTCTAGAAAAGTTTGGTTCATCTTTGCCCATGTGTCAATACTTCCCGTAGCCAAGTAGTAAAACCAATCTGTAGCCTGATCCTTGAGAGAGAAAGGAAAGGCTCTCAGAGCAATTTGGTCATGAGTCACATCAACGGGTTTCATGCTTGAGCACACAACATGAAATTCAGAGAGATGCTTGTTGGGGTCTTCACCACTAAGCCCATGGAATGAAGGCAAAAGGTGAATTAACCCAGATTTCAGCTCAAACTTGACTCCTCAATAAGAGCAGGAAATTGCACCACCAACAATTGTTGTGCCAGATTTGGTGCAGTCAACTGTCTCAACGTTTGATCACCCATCTCGGCAGATTCAGATTCTTCAAGAGCGAACGGCAAAGCCCGAAAGTGATCCCGATTTTCCTTCCTTAGCTTGATGAGTGTCTTGTCAAAATCTGGATCAAACAGTAATGGAGATGAGTTAGTAGCATGGGTATGAACCATATAACAAGTTCACACCCAAAATAGCACAACAGTAAGAACACAAATAGCGACGAGTCCCCGACAACGACGCCAAATTTGATGGGGTATTTTCGGTGTTCGTTATACCTATCAAAGAAACCTTAGCTTTGCCGTACTCAATAGAGCGACAAGTAAGGGTCGAACCCATAGAGACTCGTGTATTTGTGTTATTACTTAAATGCCAAGTAACTAAAAGGGGGGTTTATGATTGAAAGTCTAATCTAATATGCAGAATAAGAAGTCGTGGGTTCGAGTCCCACCTCTCGCATTTTTCTTTTGGTCCTTTCCTTTGAATTTTTAATTGTATTATAAATTATTTTGAATTAAATTCCAAAATTTTATTTAATCTTATTTAATCAAATTTTATTTTCCATAATTATAAGCTTGTATAAATTTTTAATAATATAGTAAGAAAATTATAATAATAATTAAAATCTCCAATTTAGAGAAAAAAACTTAATTAAATAAATAACCGTTTCTTTTATATAGAAATAGCGGATATTACAAATTGCTAGAGAATTCGGAACAAGTTGAGTGAAAAAGGAAGCCAAAAGTTGTTTAAAATGTAAACATTGATGAAGTAATTTATAAGTGGAGTTCCAATGATCAATGACCTCTTTTGAAAAACGTATTGCTACAACATCGTTGTCGTTACAAAACTTCATCCACTCCATCATGGTCTTCATTTTTAGCTTAATGTAGTTAATAACATGTTTAATAGGTTCAAGAAATATGTTTAAAACTCTTAAGACCATCTTGAACACATAAGTTTTAAATATGACAATCACATCATACATGAAAAGTTTACTTCCAAAACACGGTTGACAAACTTAAATCAATTCACTAATAGAAGCGGTGTTGTTAGATTCATTGTCAAATTTAATTGTAAAAACTCTATGAAGTAGTCTATACTGTTCTAAAATAGTATGTAAATGTTACAAATATTTGTAGAGGTATACACCCCATCAAATTCTGAAAAAGCAAAAACTCGTTTTTGCATGTGAATTTGATCATCAATAAAATGACATGTAATACTCATGTATGAATGAGTTTGAAAGTGATCACTCCCAATATCACAACAAATAGAAACACGAATATCATTTTGATAAAAAACCGAGACAAGTCATTTTTACAAATCTTATATGCTTTAAGAACATTGTTCCTAATTGTTTTTCTTGTAGTTCATTTATAACTGGTTTGCAAATTGTTAGTGACTCAATCATTAAGACCCACATTTTTCACAAATTGAAAAGCCAAATGATCAACACATATAGCTTTGAACAAAGTATAAACACCACCTTCATGATTATAACAAAAAAGGTGAGGATTTTGAGAGGAAGAAGTTGCAAACTCGACAATTTGTGTTTGTCCTTACATCATGCACAAATTGTCTTTTTCCTTTTTCGCTAAATGCTTGTTCAAGGTGCCATAACCTCCATTGCGCCTCCAATTGTAATTCGAGGAAAAATAGTTGCACTTAACGACATATCGGTCTAGTGCATCCAATACATTGCCTTTGGTTAAGTAGCACTACACCATTCCATTGATTTAGCGTCCAGGATTTAGCGACCACTGAATATGGTCGCTAAATAGAGACCACATGGTCACCAAATCTAAGACCAAAAAAAAACTTAGCGACCACGTGGTCTCGGAATTAGCGACCACATATGCAATGGTCAAAAAACATCGCGGGAAATATTGATGAGATTATTTAATGACAAGGTGGTCTCAAAATTTAGCAACCACATTATGCTAAATGCCTAATTATAGGCGCCAAAGAAATCAGTTTTGGTGTGCATTCTATCGTGTAACTAAATACGTACCATCATTGCGGAAATCGAGGGAAAATTGCCGCCAATTTAGCGTCCACATGGTCACTACTCATTTTCAATATATACATCACACTTCCTTATTTATATATAAACAAAAATATCCACAAAATAAGTCCGAGGCATACTTGTTTGAGCATCTCATTTGTAGGAAGAGAGGAATTTCGTTTGATTTTTTGTCCCATAAGACTTACATGCATGTAATAGTTTTTTCGTATTATATAGTAAAGTGTTATTCATTTACGCAAATATTGTTGCTATCATATTTTTTATTTTAAATAATTTTAGGAGATTGTGTTATATATGTTTGGATTAATTAGCATTCGTATTTTTTAAAATTTATTTTGGATTCTAATTTGATATTTAGCAACCAGATGGACGCTAAATAGTGTCCATATGGTTGCTAAATACTTAAAAATAGCATGTTATAGATAAAATTATAAGTGTAAAATGTCCTTCTGGGTGGAATTGGCAATCACGTGGTCGCAAAATCTGACTTAGCAACCACATGGTTGCTAATTATCCACCACGTGGTTGCTAATTACCATTTTAAATTAAATACAAAGCATATATTGGTTATACATAAAAATTATCGTGTCCTTGTCGAAAGTGCAAAAGTAGGAAGCATATTTCTGAATGAACAATTTGTTGCTAGCATTGAGCAATTTATTGAGTTTTGCAAGTCGATGCCGAGATTTAACCCGCAAAAATTATGGGTCCTTGTCGAGATTACAAGAATAGGAAGCTTATTTCTGTAGATGATGTGCGGTATCATCTTGTTTCTAAGGGATTTGTTCCTCACTATTACCAATGGAGTTCTCATGGACAAATAGATGAAATGCTTATTGTATTGCTGACTGAGTCTAGATAGAATGGAGGTGGTACTAGTACTGATCCCACGCCAATAGTTATTGTGTATGAGAATCAAATGGAGCATATTGTAAGACCCCTATTTTGCAACAATGGGTACTACCGCTAGTGACCTCGGATTTTTTCCGTCCAAAGTCACCTAGGGCTTTAAATTATTTAATTATACATAATTAAAAGAGAATGAACTAAAAGTGGAAATTTTATTCGTTAATAAGAACATTCGTTCATGATAGTTGTTTTACAAAGGATGAAGCAACGGAAAATAAAGCCCATATTATAAAAGGGTTGAAAAGACGTAATGAAAATAAAGTATATTTTCCCCAGACAACTCATATGATGATGACTTGCTTGGCTTAAAATGGAAGCGCTGGTGCACCACCTTTTGAATTCTTTTCCTTAGGAAAATTTCTTCCTTGCTTCAACGTCGTCTTGTCTTGATCTTCTATCCTTGAATAAATCTTCTCAAACCTTCTAGCCTTCGTCTTCAACCTTATGGCAAACTCTCCTAGAGTTAGATATTTTCGCAAAGAGCGAGAAATACCAGGCAAAAGTGAGGTAATAAATGGAATTAGTCTAAGGAGACTAAGCAAGTGAGAATGAAAATGTTCAAGGGTACGGTTTGGTAATAACATCAATTTATCAACAAGATAATGGAGAAGATTTATTTGAGTGTAACAATATCTTTGTGGAGCTTTTAAGAACGGAAGCTAGTTTATCTCAAAGAGAGATAAACTATTTTACGAGAAGAAGGATTGATGGGGTATTTTCGGTGGTCGTTATACCTATCAAAGAAACCTTAGCTTTACCAAACTCAGTAGAGCGGCAAGTAAAGATCGAACCCACAGAGACTCGTGTATTTGTGTTGTTACTTAAATGCCAAGTAACTAAAAGGGGGGTTTATGATTGAAAGTCTAATCTAATATGCAGAATAAAAGTAAATATGAATGCAAATATGATTGTAATATATGAGAGACAGGCGTGTTCAACTAGTTAAATCCATCATGACATTGCTTTGTTGATCATTGATTCTCTTGATTCTCTTCTCACTTGAATAATCTATTGTGGATTATGACCCCACTAAAGAATATGACCCGAACTTTAGATTTAGTTGATAGAACTACCAGTCTAACAACCCTAATTATCTAACAATCTAGAAGACCTTCTAGATTCAATTAAATAACAACATAATGATTCAAGTTATCTATAGAAACAAGCACTTAGAGCAACTAGACATTTAAGTGACTTGTGAATTTATTCCCTTCTTTAACCAACTAGTCCAACCGGTACTAAGTTGATTAAAGTTCTGCTCTTGATCAAATTAACTCCGAATGGTAATTAATCAGATTCAATTATAACTAGACATTCAATTAGGTAGCTAATCTAACAAAACCCTAGTTTAGATTCAATTAAGCATAGGGAATAAACTCTATTCAAGTTTGTTGAGAATCAATCAAACCTCACAACAATATGCAAATCAAGACTTCAATAACTTAGCCAAACACAATAGAATTTAGCAATGCATAAATAAAATTAAGAAAAACTTACAAAGGTTTGAAGTTTGCTCCTTTAGAGAGAAAACCCTAGCGTCCAAAATTATGTTCTAAGTTATGAAAGAGAATCTAAAAACAAGGTTTAAATACCCCTAAGATATCCAAAGATCAAATTATCCCGAAAAACACGTCGGAAATCATTATACCAAGGCCCAACTCGAAGCCCAAATACTCGGCCCAAACTTCTCCATCGAAAAGCATACGGCGCGGGCTCTTCCTAGGGTGGCGTGGCCGCGCCCTCTGTCTTTGTAGCCCGCACCGCCTTGATATGAGTCGTGTCTTCCTCTTGACTTGGCTCCATTCGGTTATGCACTTTATATCTTCACTTGAATCTCTTCAATCTTCATTCATGCACTCTAACTCACCACCATAGCTAGCCCGGATCACACCTTTCTTTGCTCTAATACCTAAAAACCTGCAAAACATACAATCTACCCGAAAACGATAAATCCTAAAAACTAAGCTAAACCTATGCAAAACAAACATAAAACATGCATCTAAACTATACCTATATTCAAGCTATCAAGGATACAACGAGAATGTAGTTCCTTATAGAGTACAATATTGTTGGGAATGTTTCATTACACATTAAGTTTTTAAAAGCCTCTCGTAACTCTATTGGACCTCAATCAACCTCATCATATTCGGAGCTCCATATCGGGGTGGTGACCCGAAGGCACTTAAATACCAAGCCCACCTAGACAACCCCGAATAAGCATTCAAATTGGAAAGACGATCGTCAAGAGTCGGATCCACAAATGGAACAGAGTTCCAACACCTAGCAAGGGTGCAACATCCCTCCTTCAAGTAGGAGCGGATAAGATCATGATCCAAATTACCGAGGGGAGAGAGGGCGGTGAGTCATACCACTCGATAATACCAAGGGAAGAGAGGGTGAGGAACCGGACCACTCAGTGAGTTATAACGATATGTCGGGGCAAAATTCGCATCCCTAATCCTATACTAATCCATTACAAATCTCGAAAAGAGATTGAAACAAACAAGGTCACATCAATCGGACCTAAGTTCAATACTAGTATAATACAAATAACGATAAATAATATTGTGTTTTTATTTCTAAGCAAAATAAATAAATCCTATATTTATTTTTGCAAACAAGTGTGTTCCCAACATAAAAGAGTTAATCAAACCGAAATATTGAAAAGGTCATAAGGAGAATATCCACTTGCCTTGAATTCGAATTGCTCGTAACGATAGCTCGGAATTACGAAGACCTAGAAAGCTCGAGAACTTGACCTAGTAATCCGTGATCGTAAAAAGAAATGAATTGTCTTAAAAATCCTTTATTTCATTTTTTATATTAAAATTCTATCACTTCCTTTTTTAAGAGTAAATAATTATTCTAAATTATTATTTCAATAATTTAGTTTGGAAAGCTAAATAATAATATTTCCTTTATTATTATTTTAAGGTGATTTCATATATAATTTTATAAACTTTATAAAATTGCTAGATGAGCATGCAAATGAATTTAATTTATAAATTCCTTTTTATTAGCCCACTTGTAATATTTATTCAAATAATTTAAAGAAATATTATTTTTATGAAAATAATCTTTTACAAAAAAACAGTAATTAAAATATGAGTCGGGAATTGGGCACGAAAATCGAGAAAGGCGGAATTGGGCTTCACCTTTTTTTCCTATAATAAAAATTTGATGGGTTAATTTATGACTTATGGCCTAAAACTCAGAACAATAATGGTTCAAAATAACCCAAATGCATCAGCCCACCTACTCCTTCTTCTTCCTTTCCACATGCAAGAGAACAAGATGGAACGACGATGGAGACGAGCAGCGGAGGACGGCGGCAGCTCCTTGGGAGCCGCCGCCCACCTAGGGAGCCCACCGCCGGTATGGTTCTTCCTCTCGACATGTATTCCAAGGTATGTTTCTTCTTCTCGACAACACCGTTTCGTTGAGGATCTCTTGACTTCGAGAAGTTGTGACTTATGCCATTTTTGTTGCAAAACTTCAAAAACTCAGAAATCTCGAATCCAGTACCATGATCTAATCTAATTAACACAAGAGATACTCCAAGTTTCTTCTCAAAAGCCTTCACCCATACTTCAAATTCTTCAAAAACCTAATCTTCAGAAGATATAAAAATTGTGCAAGTATACCGTGAAAATTTTATCGACAATAACAAAGATATATTTATTTCCTCCACGACTTTGGACATTCATGGGACCACAAAAATATATATGAATCATCTATGAGGGTCTAGAAGTACATACCTCCTTTGATTGGAAGGATGACCTTACTTGCTTACCTTTCACACATACATCACACACTTCATACTTGTTTGGATCAATCATAGGTAGTCCTCAGACTAGCTCTTGTTTGTGAAGTTTATCTATGAGTTGCAAACTTGTGTGACCAAATCTGTTATACCATTGGTTGGTGACGTCAACAATTGATTTGAGACACAGTTTCTCCTCGGGTTCGAAACAGGGATTCACTTTATAAAGGCTGTTTTCACATACTCCCTTCAAAAGAATCTTACCCGAGTCTATTTCCATAACCTGACAACCTCTACTATCAAAAATAAGTTGAATTTTTTCATTAGCACACATTTGGCAAATACTTAACAATTTAAAACCAATATTGTCCACCAAGTGCACATCATCAACAATTAGATTTCATGAAACGCTTACCATACATGTAATTGGAATTCAACCTTTATTGTTGTTATTGAAGGGGACCTCCCTTATACTCTTGAAGTGAGATGAAATCCACAAGGTTCTCCAACATATGAGTTGAGCATGCACTATCAATAAACCAAGGCTCATTGTCACCCACTTCAAGCTGCAATGAAAAAATTAGTTCTAATGAACCTAGAGTTGTTTAACTCCTCTAGTTCGGGCAACAAAACTATGTTTAGGACAACTAGCACAAATAGAACTGGGAGCACAGTCATTGATGTCCGCCTTTTAGTCGTGTTTTTGGGTGTGTGTTTTTAGTGTCTTTTGAGTCTTTTTCTTTAGTTTTGTGTTTTGTTTTGAGTCGTTTGTGTAGGTTTTCATGTTTTCTTAAGATATGGAGTCTACATAAGCTTTGGTGGTGTTTTGTAGGTTTTTAGAAGCTATTTGAAGCATATTTTGAAGAAAGGAGCAAAGCACTTGAAGATAGCACTCAAGAATGAAGAGAAGATGAAGATTAAGCGCTCAAGTAAAGTTATTGAAGATCAAGTTTGAGCTTGGAAATATATAGAGAAACTCGTTACAAGAACATAGGAAAACGAATCGAGTCAAACGGAGTTGTAAGGAATCCTCTATGCCAGTTTTACTCAAAGTTGTTCGAAGTGTTGAATAGGGTCGTTAATGAGGCACTCAGAGTCGTTAACGAGGTGTCGTAGCACAGCGAGATCCGAGTCCATGTTTAATTAAAGACTTCTATCTTGTTTCCTTTTATGTTATTAGATAGATAGAAGGGATATATCTTATTAGAAGATTTATTTTCTTAGAGATAGATTTAAGATAGAATAGTTTCTCTATAAATACACTTGTCCCCTCTTTAGTTTTCTTATCAATCATTCAAGTCAGAGGAGGAGAGAGAGGAGACGTGTGAGAGGGAGCAACGAGGGGGGCGAGATTGTGGATTTGTGGAGAAGAACTATTGTTTGAATTTAAAGTTGTAAGCTTTCCCTTTTATTTAATATAGTTTTCCTTCTAATTATGCTTTGTGAGTAGTCTCTCTCTCTAAGGTTGGGGTTGAACCCAACAATAGTTGTGCATGCTTGTTTATGATCATGTCTTGATTGTTTTTATTGCATGAATCTATTCTCTTGTTCTTAATCCTTGAAACGAAAGTTAAAAGGAATTTCTCATTCATAGTTGAAGCGAAAGCATAAACCTTGAATTAGAATAGTCAAATTAGGGTTTTGAAGCGAAAGCGGATCTATCCTAGTTGAAGTAGAAGAGATAGATAGTAGGTTTATTGATTGAACGAAAGTTAGTTGATTTACTTGCTTAAGTTAACAAAAATTAGCTCCTTTATGTGATAAAAGCATGATCTTTATGTTTCATAGCCTTGGCATTGCATGATTGTTGTTGTGGTCATACCTTTACCTTAGATTTCCTCTCTTACTTGATAAAAACCCTTGCTTTGTTTGATTGTTTGCGTAATAAGTAACCAAACTTGATACTGACTTTCTCCCTGCGGACGAACCTGACTCTGCTATACACAACGGGGTCTTGATTATAAATTTATTTGTTGTCAAGAAATCCTCTCAATAAATTGGCGCCGTTGCCGGGGAGATATCAATAGTGCCAAGTTTTGTTCTTTTTACGTTTTTCGGGACTCCGCCGAGTCGGTAACGACCCCCCTAGGGTCTATACCGACCCTGCTGGGCAACCCAGTTTCTGTGCTTTTTTGTTTAGTTTCTAGGCTACTGTTGAGTCGTTACCGACCCTACCCAGGCTCGTTAACGATCCTGTCGACAGGTAGTTGCTTCTTACTTTTTAGTTTCAGTTTTTACGGGATCACTCCAGGCTCGTTAACGACCCCCCAGGTTCGTTACCGACCCTGTCTGAGACCCCGTTTTTGCTTTTTGATTTCGTTTTTTGTTTTTGTTTTTGCTTACAATGTATGCCAGCTGAAGTTCGTCGAGCAAACAAAGCCATGGCTACACATGAAGAACTAGCTAAGCAGATTGCTGAACTCTGTTTAGAGATAGAGGAGATCCAGAGAGAAAGGGAAACCATAGCTGTTAAGGCATATGAAGAGGCTAACTACATGTGGGGTCCATATAGGAACCAATTAGGTGATACTTTTTATGCATGGAAAAATTACAATCAGCCCGCCTGGGGCAATTATGCATAAGACCGAGGGAGCCAATTTCCTCAGCAAGAACAGAGAGTTCCACCTTACAAACCCTCGGACTATCAAGAGACGCCATCTTGGGTGAATGGACTCTATGAAGGGATCAATAGAGTGAAGAATGAAATCAATGGAGTCCAAGCTAACCTCAATTATCAAATGAAAAGGTGGGGAGAGTTCGAAAACTGGAAGAAGAGCGTTGACTCACAACTGGGGGACCTAGCTGCACGGATTTCAAGACCAAAAGGGCAACTTTCGGGTCGACCCGAAGAGAACCCAAGAGGACAAATTGCATCCATACACCTCAGAAGTGGCAAGGAGTTGCCAGATCGAGCCAGGCCTAAAGACACTGAGCACGGCAACAAAGATGATGCCCCGGTCAGGCTCATTACCGACCCCAACATGGTCATTAACGAGGCTCCCCAGCTCGATACCGAGTCCTTTAGGCCAGGTAAGTCTTCTAAACCAGACCCCACTCCCAACTCTGAGTTCGTTACCGGCCCCACTAGGGTCGGTACCGACCCCTTATCTACACCGATCGACCCTCTTGTCGATTCGGTAAGGCCTCAATCCGGGTCTCTCTCTATCCCGAGTCCGTCAAAAACTCTTCCTTTCCCGATTAAGAAGTATAATGATGTTACGGAGGGAAAGTTTAGACAGTTTGTTAAGATTCTTCAAGGGCTAAATATTTCAATTCCATTTACTGATGCTCTTAATGAAATGCCTGCATACGCTAAATTTTTGAAAGAGATTTTGAGCAGGAAAAGATATATCTCAGAGCTGCATAATGAGGTTCATTCCATAAAGCTCCCTGAGAAACTCAGTCATCCAGGTAAGTTTGCAATTTCAATTGGTATTGGGACTCACTGTTTTAAAGCTCTATGTGACCTAGGTGCCAGTACTAGTTTATTACCATAGTCTATCTGGACCAAGGCTAACATGGGACAAGTAGAGCCTGTCAAGATGAAACTCTACATGGCGGATGGATCTTCTGTAAAAGCAACTGGAGTCGTTGACGATGTTCCTGTCCGAGTTGGAAAATTCTTTGTTCCAAACGACTTCATTATGCAAGATATGCATGAAGACCCTACGGTGGCAATCATTCTAGGCAGACCATTCTTAGCCACCGCAGGAGCACGTGTAGATGTTAGAAAAGGACTTCTCACATTTGATATTGGAGAAGAGAGGGTCGAATTTCACTTCAATTCACACATTAGTGAAGTGGCTAGTTGTAGTACTGAGGAGGAGCCTACCGACCCACCATGGCTTGGTAACGACCCCTCTCTGAGTATATAAAAGAGAAAATTCAATAGAGACACATCTACCAAAGAGCCTACCGACCCCCCATGGGTCAGTAAAGACCCATTTCTGAAGGAGTTCGATGTTGGAGATGGACTCAGGCACGGTACCGAGGCACTTCTAGATCCAACAAGGTCGTTAACGACCCACACTCCTTTCGGTAATGAGCCACTTCCCAAATAACCCTGGTGAGTTTTCTGGTTCTTATCTAATCAATTCTAGTCATGATCCCTTCTCCTATCCTTGTTCTATATTACATCCTACTGTTAGTCCTATGAAGGAGTCAAAACCTCCTTGGTTTTTTGATTTTACTAACCCTGTTGTAGGATTACCGAGCATACTTATTGATGATAGAGGGCCAAATATTTTGGAGAGAAGCTATGATGTTTTACAAGCTAAGTATGGGGTTTCTTATGATCCCTTTGATACTGAATGGAGGCCACCTTAGAGGCAAGGTAAGTTCGTCGGGCTAACGACGTTAAAAATAGCGCTTACGGGAGGCAACCCGCTTTTTGTTTTTGCTTTTAGTTTTTAGTTTCTTAGATCTTTTTGCTAGCTTTCTTTTGACTTGTTTTTAGGTTAGACTAGTGTAGTAGGATAGAAGTTTTTCTAATATGACTCAGGTACAAAGAAGAAGAAGTGCTAATCCGAAGAGCAACAATGAGTACTCGGTGTACAAGCATACGACAAGCTCGGTAACGACTCCCTGGGTAGGTACCGACCTCTACAGGAAAACCAAGAGAGAAGAACAAAATCAGCAAACTCCTAAGTAATCAATGGTTTCAAATAGCTTCAGTTTTATTTTTTGAGTTCCCTTTTCTTTTCCCTCTTTCTTTTCTTGTCTTTGCTTTAAACAGTGAGGACATTGTTTGGTTTAAGTATGGGGTATGGGAAAAGGTAACTCATTTTTGTGTCGGTTTTTATTTTGTGTCTTTGTTTTGTTGTTTTTAGGATTGATAATATTCCACTTAGATGTCCTATGATATGTTTTAACTTGCTTGATCATATAATTCCATAGCATGTTTGGAGAGCTTTGCCTGAATCATGTTGAAAATTTGTTTTTATGTGGATATTTAGCATGTGATGAAATTGAGCACATATGATCTTAGGTAGAAGTGACTGGAATCCAACAAAAATTTGACCGTGTGAGTTATTTTTGGCCTTATAGGGAGAACATTAAAAATCCCTCTTCTTTTCTTGTGTGATTTACCCTCCTTATGCATATTATCTCTTGTCATTGATATGGTTATCTATTACTTGAGACCTTTATGAGATATTAGTTCATTGCATGTGAAATCATATGATAGAGAACTTATTCTTATGAGCCCTATTAATCCTTATCCACCCTTATCATGATCCCTCTTTTTGAAGCCAATTTGAGCCTGAAACCTTTTATTTTTAGCTCCACAATTATTTCCCTAGCCGAGATAAGCTTGACCCTATCCGGGGATTAGGACTTACTGTTGGTTATTGTGATAGTTTTGTTGAGTGAGTTTGTTTGGCTCAAGTGTGGGGTAATATTGGGTTGGTCGGTAAGTGAAAGATCTTGCAGTTTGTCATGTAAAAGGAGTTTGGTTCCCTGAATGCACTTAGAAAAAAAGTGAAAAAAAAGAAGGAAGAATGCAGAGTCGTTATCGAACCCAGAAAGGTCGGTACTGTGCCCCCTCGGAAAGAAAAAAAAAGAAAAATCATGAAAAATCCGAAAGAAAGAGAGCTGAATAGTATAAGGTGAATGAGCCAAATTTTCCTAAGTATTTTTAAGCAAGATTAGTTGGGATATTAAAGGGGTTGAATGAGAGTGAGTGTGCATAAAGAGAAGTGAGTTTGGTATATTATGTTTTTATGAGAGTTTTGGATTATGTGTAAGTTTTTAGGAGTCTTTGATTTTCCGGATATTATTAGCACCACATAGCCAAAATATTTTCCATTCCTTATTGTTATTACCAAGCCCAATTACAACCCGGCCGAATGGAAGCTTCTATGAAGTTTTTCATTGAGCCTAAGTTCTCTTGATGATTTTTTATATGTTTTGACATCTCTGGTGGAGAGTTTGGTGATATAAGTAACAATGACTATTTTGATATTTGTATATTGGATTGAGTTGAGAGTTGTTATTCTAAGCCCAAACACTTGAAAGTTGAGTGAAACACATATCCCTTGTGAGGTTGGATTCTTAGTTGCATTTGCTTAAGGTTGACCATATATGTGTGATGACGTTAGATTCACTTGTCTATCTATTTCTACTTGAGCTTTGATGTTGCTTTTTGATAAAGGCATTGACTTGATATATGTGTTGATGGTTTTGGTTGATGTCTTGTTTATTTCTTGAGGACAAGCAAGTCTAAGTATGGGGTATTTTGATGTCCGCCTTTTTAGTCGTGTTTTTGGGGTGTGTTTTTAGTGTCTTTTGAGTCTTTTTCTTTAGTTTTGTGTTTTGTTTTGAGTCGTTTGTGTAGGTTTTCATGTTTTCTTAAGATATGGAGTCTACATAAGCTTTGGTGGTGTTTTGTAGGTTTTTAGAAGCTATTTGAAGCATATTTTGAAGAAAGGAGCAAAGCACTTGAAGATAGCACTCAAGAATGAAGAGAAGATGAAGATTAAGCGCTCAAGTAAAGTTATTGAAGAACAAGTTTGATCTTGGAAATAGATAGAGAAACTCGTTACAAGAACATAGGAAAAAGAATCGATTCAAACGGAGTTGTAAGGAATCCTCTACGCAAGTTTTACTCAAAGTTGTTCGAAGTGCTGAACAGGGTCGTTAACGACCCTGACAAGGTCGTTAACGAGGCACTCAGGGTTGTTAACGAGGTGCCGTAGCACAGTGAGATCCGAGTCGATGTTTTAAAGACTTCTATCTTGTTTCCTTTTATGTTATTAGATAGATAGAAAGGATATATCTTATTAGAAGATTTATTTCCTTAGAGATAGATTTAAGATAGAATAGTTTCTCTATAAATACACTTGTCCCCTGTTTAGTTTTCTTATCAATCATTCAAGTCAGAGGAGGAGAGAGAGGAGACGTGTGAGAGGGAGCAACGAGGGGGACGAGATTGTGGATTTGTGGAGAAGAACTATTGTTTGAATTTAAAGTTGTAAGCTTTTCCTTTTATTTAATATAGTTTTGCTTCTAATTATGCTTTGTGAGTAGTCTCTCTCTCTAAGGTTGGAGTTGAACCCAACAATGGTTGTGCATGCTTGTTTATGATCATGTCTTGATTGTTTTTATTGCATGAATCTATTCTCTTGTTCTTAATCCTTGAAACGAAAGTTAAAAGGAATTTCTCATTCATAGTTGAAGTGAAAGCATAAACCTTGAATCAAAATAGTTAAATTAGGGTTTTGAAGCGAAAGCGGATCTATCCTAGTTGTTGTAGAAGAGATAGATAGTAGGTTTATTGATTGAATGAAAGTTAGTTGATTTACTTGCTTAAGTTAACAAAAGTTAGCGCCTTTATGTGATAAAAGCATGATCTTTATGTTTCATAGCCTTGGCATTGCATGATTGTTGTTGTGGTGATACCTTTATCTTAGATTTCCTCTCTTACTTGATAAAAACCCTTGCTTTGTTTGATTCCTTGCGTAATAAGTAACAAAACTTGATACTGACTTTCTCCATGCGGACGAACCTTACTCTTCTATACACAGCGGGCTCTTGATTATAAATTTATTTGTTGTCAAGAAACCCTCTCAACAGTCATTGACAACAATTTTTTCATGACTTTCATCCAGAGATCTCGACCTAGCATTCTTTTCATCTCTAGCCTTTTTATGACAATCATATTCATAGTGTCCAGCCTTGCTGCGATATAGACTTAATACCACTAGAACATTATGTAGATTTAGGAACCACCTAATATGGCCGCGAATGCAAAATGTCACGTGTGTGTCGCTAGTGACCACACATGCTGTGGCCACTAAAATATCGCGGGAAATTGTGGCACCAAACTTTAGCGACCACATGGACGCTAATTTTAGCGGGTTCCTAGAATTAGCGACCACATGGACGCTAATATTAGCGACCACATGGTCGCTAATTCCAGGAGTCCCATTAACGTCCATGTGGTAGCTTCTATTAGCGTCCATGTGGTCGTTAAAGTTTGGCGCCACAATTTCCCGCGACTTGGCACCAAACACCCAAGATATTTCCAATTGTTTAGCGACCACGTGGTCGCTAAACAATTTCTATATATAAATAGCACGTGAACATTCATTTCAGATCAAAAATACCCATCACACATTTCATAGCAGTAGAAGATTTTTGTCGGATTTTGCCTGCATTTCATAATAGTTGAAGGTTTCCGTCGGATTGGATTGTGCCCACTTCGATTGATAGGTATGTAGTTTTTTATTTTATATAGTAAAATTATTATCATAAAATAAGTTATAAATGATTAGATTAATTACTTTTGTATACAAAGTTGCAATTTGTACGTAATTGTATTTCGATATTAGTTAAACATAGGATGAGAACTAAGCAAAGTATAGAATATTGTAATTAGTTTATTGATTTATATAGTAAAATAATTATTGAAAAACAATGGTATAAATGGTTAGATTAATTACTTTCGTATACATACTTATAAATTTGTAATTTGATATTAGCTAAGTATAGAATGATCGAGAAATAAGTATAAAATAATATAAATTGCGACCATGTGAACGCTAATACTGTGATAGCGACCACATTGTAACACGCCGACCTTAAAATGAGGCGCTACTCGGTAGTAGACCTTACCAAGTACTACTTAGGTTATTGTGACAACAAGTTCATTTGGATCTTGCAACTCGGGCACGACGAGAAAATAATTTAACACATCCAACTAGTATTTACGAAAAATAATAGGTTAGAAAACATATATGAATCCCAACACTTAAGCTAACAAGGAAAATCAACTTTTAGCAAACTTCACAACGCAAAACTCATTTCAACTCTAACCAGAGCTAACAACTCAACAAAATAAAAAGAAGAAACTAAAACTTTCAATCTACTCTAAACCTATTGATACGTGCACCAACATACGCTACACAACTCGGCTAGGAATCCGACCTTAAAGTGGGGCGCTACTCAGTAGTAGACCTTACCAGGTACTACTTAGGTTAGCCTAACAACAAGTTCATTTGGATCTTGCAACTCAGGCACAACGAGAAAACAATTTAACACATCCAACTAGTATTTACTAAAAATAATAGGTTAGAAAACATACATGAATCCCAACCCTTAAGATAACAAGGAAGATCAACTTTTAGCAAACTTCACAACGCAAACTCATTTCAACTCTAAGCAGAGCTAACAACTCAACAAAATAAAAAGAAGAAACTAAAGCTTTCAATATACTCTAAACCCATTGACACATGCACCAACATCCGCTCCACCACTCGACTAGGTATCCATCACATCTCCTAATTTGTACCTGCAACTGAAAAATAAGTCCTCGAAGGGTCAGTTCCTATTCCAATCCAGCAAGACGTTTTAAAAACCAACACACAATTCCTAACACTCAACAAACAAGATTAGCACAAAAAAACCAACTACAATCCATACCTAATTTCCAATAATCACACATGCACATTACCACATTTGTATTTACAGAATTATGCACATCCACCTACACATCCTCCTCCATACGTCCACACACATACGTACACATACCATTTATTTTACGGCAATGCAACCCTTCTTCGCCATTGCATTTTACGCGACAATGCAACCCTTCTTTGCCATTGCATTCTACGCGACAGTGCAACCCTTCTTCATCATTACATGTCATTCCAACAATGCAATCGTTCTCTATAATTACATGTCGGTTCTTAAACCAAGCACAGAAAAACCATTCATAATATTCACATACAATAAAATTAATAATAAACGAATCGCACACATATCAAATAAAATAACAATTTTCGTAAACAAAGCAGTACGAACTAGTTCCCCAAAACCAATCCTACAAGCACAACATAACGTATAACATGAATTGAATAAAAACAGAGCAAGTCGTAAAACGACTTACCTTGATTGAAGTATCCCTTATCGATCACAGAAAGCTAGGACCCCTGAGCAAAAGGGACTCCCGGGGAAAGAACGAAATGGTGATTGACCGCATTCGTAGACGACGGTGATGGTACTTGCGAGCAAAGACGATGGCGTCCTGCTGTTATCGAATCAAATATGATCGAAGACGCTCTTGAAACTGAGGAACCCGCCGTCATTGGCTGCACACGATTGACTAGTGACGAAGATGATAACCGATTTAGCGTGACAGCTCTGGCAATCTCGATTGGAACGAAGGGAAGGAACGCTGAACCGAATCTGGTGTCTTCGGTTGTTCTCTCATGCAAAAATATGAATGAAGAAGGGGATTGAATCGGTGGTTAAAGAGAAGGAAGAGGAAATTAATTAATATAGACGGCTCCTTTGGATAAGTTCAGTCAACTAGGGTTAATTTAAAGATAGAATTTGTCTGGCTAAAATATTAATTTAGTTAAGATTAAATTGGAAATAAGGGTAAAATAAATACGGATTTACTTGCGGAGTAAGAATTCCACTTTCTTGCCAAATAAGAAATCCTAGTACTCGGCTCCCAAAAAAAACGAAGGTGAGGTTATGAACGGAGCCAAAAATCGAATATTACACACATGGTCGCTAATTAGTGTCCACATGGTCGCCAACTATGAAAATTCAAATTAAATGGGTGTAAATGCGTATTGCTTTTTAGGTAAAAATGCGTGATTGGATGTATTTGCGTATTATAGACGGATTTTTGACCGACCAGTTTGTTGCTGGCGTTGAGCAATTTATTGAGTTTTGCGAGTCGATGTCGTTGTTTAACCCGCATGAATTACAGAGTCCTTGTATGAAATGAAAGAATATGAAACTGATTTATGTAGATGATGTGCATTATCATCTTCTTACAAAGGGTTTCCTTCCTAACTATTACAAGTGGAGTTCGCATGGGGAGACGGATGAGGCGTATACTGCATTGATGGTTGCGTCTAGACAGCACGAAGGTTCAGGTAGTTATAATGAGCCGATGCTTGTTTCCGAGTATGAAAATCAAATGGAGCAGATGGTGTATAATGGTTTTAATTTCAGACCAGATTATGCTGACTTTGTAGAAAATGAGGAGGTACAAACCGAGAGGGAGCATTATTATCCCGAAGTGCCTAGTCCCGATGCACAACGTATGTACACTATCTTGGCGGCCGCGAATAGACAATTATGGCCTGGATGTGATGTCACCTTGACGGAGCGAGGATACGACATGGTTTTTGATTTCTGCGGACGGGTATCTCACCCTGAGACTACATTACCGACCACTTTCTATGACACAAAAAAAACTAGTTGAAGGTCTTGGTTTGCCGTATGAAGCAATAGATTATTTCCCAAAGTCTTGTATGACTTATTGCGGTGCAGATGATAAGTATGCTGCTTGTAATATATGCTCACATCCTAGATGGAGGCAAGGCAAGACGAAGCTTATTCTGTACTCTCGTATTTTTTACTTGCCAATCACACAACGTTTGCAGAGGCTATATGCATCGGTGGTTACGGCTGAACATATGTGATGGCATGCAGAGCACGTACAAGAAGATGGGGTGATGCGACGTCCGTCAAATGCACAAGCATGGAAACATTTCAATGAAGTGTGACCAAATTTCCCCGTTGAATCGCGAAATGTAAGACTAGGGTTGTGCAGGGACGGTTTCAATCCGTTCGGTTCTTCAGGGCGACAGTACTCTTCGTGGCTTGTGATTTTGACACCGTACAACATTCTGCCGTCAATGTGTATGTGGAAAGACGTTATATTTTTGACGGTTATTGCCCATGGACTAAAAAGCCCGAAGCAAAAACTGGATGTATACTTGCAGCAGTTGGTAGCCGAGCTTCAAAGTTTGTAGATTAATGGGGCGAACACGTACGATGCATGGAGGAAGCAAAATTTTGTCATGCGTGCAGCTGTACTATGAACTATTAGCGACTTCCTGGCATATTCCATGTTGTTAGGTATGTTGTATACACGTTTCATGTTCATTACTTACAATCATGTTACTCATTGAATTTAGGGCGTTGTTGACCGATATATGTTTTTGTAGGATGGAGCACTTTTGGAAAATACGCTTGTCCTTATTATATGGAAGACACAGATGCATTTTATCTAACCTATGGACAAAAAATGTGTTGGTTCGATTGTCACATGAGGTTTATAGAAGAAGAACATCGTTTTCAAAACAACCAGACCGATTTCAAGAAGGGTAAAAGGGAACGTCGTGGTCCCCCGGTACTCCGTGACGGATACGAGATATTAGAAGAGATTGAGAGTATGGGGTTGATGATGATAACTGAAGTAGGAGCCAATGAGTGTAATTTCGCAGTAAGTAGGAGTTCGGGTTGGAAGAAGAAAAACATTTTCTGGGACCTACCTTACTAGACAAGTCTGTTGGTAGACATAATTTAGATGTCATGCAAATTGAAAAAAATGTCTTCGATAACCTCTTCTTCACCATTATGGACGTTCCGAGAAAGTCGAAAGACAATTTAAAGGCATGAAAGGATACAAAAGATTTGTGCAAGCAACCAGAGTTGGCACCCGCAAGCGACTAGAAAGGATATGAAAGATTTGTGCAAGTGTCCACGTGGACGCCAAATCCTATGGTCGCTAATACTCTTTGCGATCAAACTTTTAGCGACCACTTTAGTGGTCACTAAATCCACGGTTTTTTTGTAGTGTGCCCGCGTACTTTTTGTAGCCATGATAGATTGCTTTGTTGTTAATATGTGATTGAAAATCAATTTGATACAGAGTAGGGTTCTTCCTTTGGTCTTGCCACATGTTGGGCACCTTTTGATCAAGATACAACTATCGCTTACCTTTATATTTGGACAAAAGGGGAGCACGTTTGGTACCCTTTGGGTGCACGAACATAACCAATCCCAAACCTATCGACCTCCTTCATAAATTTCTTTCCATAGTATTTTTTGACAAACTCATCCAACCATTTCTTTCTTTTAGTCTGATCCTCACTCTTAAGACTTAATAAATCGCTAGACAATTGATAACAAATCACCTCCTCCATATCTCTCCTCGGCTCAAGAGTTTTGACTAGAGCTTTGTTACGATTCAATAAATAATGTAAATCCCGCCCTCCACACCATAGATTTGAGGTCCCACTACGAGACTCGGAATCTAATGGTACGAAAATCAATTTTTTCAGATTAAGTACTTCAAGTACTTAATTAAGATTCGCAATCGCTATAGTTACTAATCTCTTAGAAAAAACAATCCAGTCAGGAGATGAAGTCTCTCGAGTTGCACATTCAGATGCAAACGCAGGGAGTGGACCGACATTTTATAGACCATCGATTAGTTGATATCGATGTAAGTACCAAGATTTACTTATAGGTGCGTGGAAATGAACTATGAGAATAATATTGAAATTTGCTTCATTATGTTGATATATTCTTGTCCATTTATTGGCTCTAAAGAATAACAAATATGTAGCTAATCAGTTAGTAATAAATTTATAAAAACTTGGGATTTTCAAAGATAATAATAAACAAATGTTAATATAAGTGAACATTAACAAAGTCCATGCATCAATGCAAAGAAAATACGTGATACATTTATTCACTTTTATTCATCTCATATCTAGAGATGAATATTAATATTATTTGGAACAACGAATAACATTATTCAGTACATCATAACAAATTATATGTGGCTAGTAATATCACTCACTAGCCACACTAGAAGCAAATACAAAACAATCACACAAACAAAGAACACACATACAAATAAATATCAACTCCAAAGATGAAATGACTGCAACATGCACTTGTACGTGAGGCAGCAAATTTAACATAATAAAGCTTAAGCACACTGGAACCCACGAGGAACTTTGTAGCCGCAGTAGTTAAGAAGAAGGCTAAGTGAGACGGGAACATTAAGGTGAATTCCGAGGAGGTCAGCCTTGATGGCGGTGCAAAGGCAAACGGCGGCCTCAAGGTCAACAAGGCCATCGATGAGGCTGCAACATGGCTCCTTGGGCGGCTTGCCAAGGGTTAGGCTAAGAAGCCCGTTCAAAACGTTAGCACACACCCCAAGCTTCAAGGCGTCTCTAGGGCATGTCCCCGTGCTTGGGGTGGGGCTTGGCTTTGTGCTTGGGCAACCGGTCCCACATCCAGAGACGGCCAGGGAGAAGAAGAGGAGGTTGAGCATGAAGAAGAGAGCGACTGAAGAGCTCTTGTTGGAAGCCATTTTAGCTAGCTTGTTCAAGAAGAGCTCTAAGAGGCTTGTATTTGAAAAGGGAATGGTATTTTTGATGTGACGAGAGGTGGAAGAGGGCGGTATTTATAGGGTGCATGGGAGGAAAATTGTGGTTTGATAGAATTAAATTGATTAAAGTGTGAATCTGAAGCATGTGTGTAAACATGGGTTGCGTGTATATTTGCATTTGCATGGATGTAGATGAAGAACCTAGAATGAGCATCGACCATATTAGATTTGGCATTTTGTGAAGAAGAACGTAATGTTGGATTATTTTTGCAGGATTGATATAATGTACAGTAATGTATGGTCAAATGCTCTATAGTAATATAATGTAATATTGTAACAATTAAATTAAAGCAGGTTTCTAGGCGCAATTTGAGCTGTCTTACAAGTAATTGTGGCCCTTGCATTTCCTTCTCTCTTTGTACTTGCTTGTGATCATACGGTGATATTAACCATCATATTTAGGAACGAATCTGATCTATACATCCCAAAATATACTTGCAACTTGTCATATGTATCATTTTTTATTGAATTAATGACAAATACTGAGCTCGAGACTTTCGTAATGTGGTTTTTAAAAGGAATGTGTACATAGTCGAATTACGTATACTAATATGGCATGGCCTTCTATAAATTCTCAAAACAATGGTGTCATATCGATTTAATACTTATAGATTGAATTTGAAATGGTTTACAAATAACGTAACTGATATAAAAAAGTATTATAATTTCAGTAAGTGGTTCATTAAAACATAATTTCACAATGGGACAATAGATCGATCACGGGTGCTACAATTAACCGATAAATTAGTCAAAAGTACAATTATTTGCATATATAATATCTTTTCCTTTTGTACGTTAATTGACCAATAATTAGCAAGCTGATTAATTAATGCATAATAAGCCTACAATTAGGCTAATTAATTTCTTTAACGTATATTGATTTGTACAACGATCTGGATTTGCTTCTATCTGTCAAATAACAAACATCATGATATATGCGACTTACTCATGCCATATAACTACAAAATACTACGCGTCTATATACCATTTTTTTTTCTTCCAAGTGATGATGTAAAACCAGAACCCTGTAATTTCGTTAAGGGAATATCAAGGCCAGAAGTGATCCATGAGTTGAGTAATCACATCCACATATTAGCATGTCCCCATCAAAATATAATACTTTGCAATAAGATATCTAAACTTTACTTTGCTCCTGCAACAAAACATAACCGTGACCGTGACCGTGACCCAAGAAATTACGATATGCACACTTTTTTATCTGAAAAAGTGAAAAGACTAACTGACAAAATTTTGATCAAAGCTCAATTGATGCATCGAGTTGGTTATGTTTGGGCCAATTTAATTAGATCAATTATAGAAATAAAAAAGATTATTTTATCAACTTGTGAATACTTAAAAAACTGTTAGATGTCCAATGGGCTAATAAATTAGATACTGTGTGAGGGTACAAGCCTAGGCTAGCTACAAGTCTAATTAAGTTTTTGTTAGGCCAAATCCTACCCTGCAAATGTATGGAATCGATTATAATACCAAGGTATTGAAGTCTGGTACTAAGTAGTATTAATTGCAACTTTTCAGTAGACTAAGTCGTAAAATAAGAAAATAAGGAGATGTAATTTTATTTTTAGCTATCAAACTAAGTATAAGCAAGCAAACAAGTAATTAAGGATGAAATTCAATGGAAGAAATTTCTAAGATCAAAGATAACCACAACAATGCTTCGATAGATTCTAAAGGATGATTGCACAATCTTAGTTTTGACTTTATTTGAAGGAAATTATCTAATATATCCACTAAATTCTTTTGAATATTAGCAAATGCATCTTGACTGAATTAAACCTCCACTATCATGACATGCAAATTAAAATCTAAACTTTTAAGCAATGAGAATTTAAGATCAACTTGACTCAAAATCTGCTTTCGCGACTTGCAAAACCAACCTAATCTCAAGATTTCTATGACAATTGTTATTTGACAAGAGAAATCAAGATACTTTCGTAATAAAGAAAACTCGTGTTCAAATCCTAGGGTTACAACAGGAAAAAGTACCTTTCGATCTCAATTCCCTGTATGACTACTCATCAAAGTTATTACCTTTCAATCTCAAATTTTAACAAGTTCCATTTCAAACAAGTTACTATGGTAATAAGCATCTAGGATTGAATCAAAGAAAGCTTCAAATATCAAATTGTGGTTTTTAGTAGAATTATCTACCTAACATTGGTGGGTTCACCTCAATCTTAGAATTAAGGGTTTAGCTAGACATGGAGAAGGGAGAAATCAAATCAATAATGAGAATAAACATAATGGATTGAACAAACAAACAAACTTGATTAAGAAGATCCAGCAAATCCAAACTCCAAATCCATAAAAAAACTTCAATCTACAACTAGAAAACTTCAAACTTGTCAATCAAGTAATAATCAATCATAAAAATCTTGAACTCCCTAAACAAACCTAAAAAAAGTCCAAAAAACTAGGAAACATGTTTGGGGTACAAGCAAAATAAGAAAATAAGATAATTTGGACATAAAGATAGAAATCTTGCACGCAGAGCAAAACGCGGTACAAGACTGGGAAAGCATAATCGCGGTCTTCCATCATGGGAGAGCCATGTTCTCCTCTATAACCAAAGCGTAGTCAATGCTGCCTAAAACATGGGCGGGGCCTTTTGTCGTGGGCCATGTTCTTCCGGTGGCTTTCAATGATCCACAATCTTTTACCATAGCTTCTTCTTGCTTCAAGTTCTCAATTCAACTCTTCCTTGGAAACTCCACCATCAATTTGGCTTGACTTCTAACCTCCTCAGGTCCCCAAAACACCGGAAATCCAATAAATATGCGTGTGGATCTCGATTTGACAATAACACTAAAGATGCTAAGAAACTAGACTAAAAATGCAAAATAAACCACTTAAAGAAACTAAACTGAATTACCTAAAATTACTATGTAAATGCATGCTATCAAAATCCCCCATGATTAAACCTTGCTTGTCCTCAAGTAAGAAATAAACTCAACACCCCAAAAGACAATGCAATCTAAGTATTCACCTCAAAATTTTGCAAGAAATAATAAATAAACTTGTAGTTAAACAATTGAAATCATTGCTCATATTTATGATATTGTTGGATTGTAAGTGTTAGTAGAGAATTGGAAACAAACGTTGGACTCTTCTAAGGCAGCGAAAGTAAAACAGAAATTCACAAGTAAATAAGCAGGATGGGACATAGTTTCTTTATAGAGGAATCCCACTACAACTGACTACTTGTATGGGTGTTTCTACCTCTGGTTGTAGGATTTTGAATAAATTCCTTCTTTTATTAATAGTTCCCTAAGCTACTACAAGGCAAAGTTCAAACTTCTTTGTTCACAATAGTCACCACACTTTGGGAACACTAATGAACTCTCTAAACCTAAGCACTAGGACAACGTACGTATCAACTAAAACAAGGAACTCAAACCTTACACTCTATGCTTGTATCTTTAATCAGTTCCCTATCACTTTGGAATGCTGGATTCGCCGTAGCCGAGATCACACACTCGTCACCGGGGACTTCGCTTGGTTGCTTCGTTCTTAACTTGCTCCTTTTTTTTATTGTTTGAGGCTTTTTCGAGAAGTGACTTGCACGTATACTATTCATTGGCTTATATAGACTCTTGATGATTAGGGCTCAATCTTCATTTTCCATTGGTCCGATATGCCCTTGTCTTGCTAGCCAAGTGTGTACTTTATTCACATGTGATTCCATTTGAAATTTTCAACTCTTCAAGCTCATCGGGCCATTGGATCAAACGGCTTAGTCCGAGGAACAGATTGCGCCTCTACTTTGTTTGGAATAGGCTTTTGTGTTTTGCGTTGACTTGTCTGTCTTCACATGCCAGTTCCCATGTCATGGGAATTTGTCTCTCATGAGTTCCCTTGATGGGAACTGTTTCTATCATCTAGTCTTGTCATTGTGCATTCTTGAGTCCCCTTAAGGGAATGTTCGTTCAACCTGAAATTCCTTTGAAATACTAGGACATAATACATTAGTTCCCATATCGTGTTTATCATTATCAAAACTGGAGAGGATCGTTGTTCCGATGTTTTGGGCGAGTTTCCAACATCGTCCCAACATATATCAAAGAAACCATCACAATGCATCCATTCTATGACTCACTAGGTAAATGTGTTTATCTCTCACTCAAGTATTTAGGTTATAGTGTTTCGCTCAATTCTATACCATGACCACTAAACTACAATAGGCTTGTATCGGTGTTCTAAATCTACGTCACTATGGACATTGCATATAACAAAAATCACGAGGTCTTTTATCGCCCGGGTTGTAATGTCGACAAGGTGAGAAGATTAAGGTAGGGAATATATTTGGCTATGTGGTGCTAAATTTTGGAAAATAGGAATCTCTTTCATCAACACCAATAAACCAACCTTTCTAACGAATTTCCTTCCCAAACTTTCAACTATATTTCAACATTTTATTCTTTCTTCTTTCTTTTTTTTTCATAGACTTCTTTTGCTCTTTTTACTCAAAACCTATTCCTCCCATTACTATTGGTGCTTGACTTCTTTCGTACTTTTTTCTCATATATCAAGCTCAAATCACTTTTTGTTATTGACCTTCAATCCTTTTACTTCACAATAATTTTTTACAACTCATCCACCAATCTAATTTCTTCCTCTCAATTCCCCAATTCATTGAAACTTCACAAACTAAATCCATCAAAATTCCTATTCTCCAGATTGGCCAGGCTCATTAGGCTCGGGATTTAATTTTATGGAGCTAAAAAAGATAGGCTATTAAGGCAAACAGGGGCTTCAAAAAGAGGGATTAATATGCAGGATGTGTAGGGAAATATAAGCTAATGAAAAATGATGCCTCAATTACTTTAATGTCATATGCAATACTCATTTAAGCAGCCTCAAATACAAAGTCAAAGTGAGACACATATAAAAAAAAGAGGATATTTAGTCATAGAAAGGCTAAAAATATAATCTCACAAGGTTAAACATGTCTAGAACTTCAGCATAGTCTTACAATCTCAATAGATAACATTTGCTCATTCAATTATATGTAAAACATACAAATTCACAATGATGCTAATATATGAAGGTTTCAATAATTCCAGCATGTCATGGAGTTTTAGAGTTATGCAAAGAATATTTAAGAGGACAAGTGATATATCATTAAAAAAGGAATCTCAACATCACTTACAATGAAACAAGAAAATGCAACCTAGCATGAAATTATATGCATCTAATTAGCATGAAACATGTTCCCCACCCCTAAACTAAAATTATATATTGTCCCCAATGTATAAAATAAAAGAGAGAAGAAAACACTAACTTTTGGTTGCCTCCCAATTAAGCAACGCTTATTTAAGGTCGTTAACTTGACCTTCCATCTTCTTTTAAGGACTCGGATCAGGAGGGTCTTTGGTACCCACCTTGACTAGATCAGGCTCAACTAGAAGCTTCAGCCTATGTCTTTGTAGATTGAACTTCCTTGAGTTTTTATGCCAAAGATCAGTTCCTCCTCCATATAAAACTCGAGTCACTAGGTATGGCCCTGGCCATCTCATTCCGTTTCTTCCAAGAAACATGTTTGATCTTTAAAGGAATAACATCACCTTGTCTCCTCTTTTAATCTTAGCTTTTGCTATATCCTTCTTATTTTTCTTGTGATCCCTACATTTTATATCCTTAGCAATATCACCACCATTAGGCTTTTAACCTCCATATTTTCTTAAGAAGGTTGAGCAACATCAGATTGGATCTCCTCTTTAGCAAACTTTACTTCAATATTACAATGGGCTATTGTGACAATCTCTTGGGAAGGATCCTTGTGCACTTCAAGGAAGTCATCCTTGCTATACTCATACTCTATCTTCTCTTCCCCAATAATAAGTGAGATCTTGTCATTCTTGACATCAATGTTAGCTCCAACAATGGCTAAAAAGGGTCTCTGATGCGTCCTCGACCATGGACGCCCATCAGGATGAAGACGCTCTAGCCTTGTGCTCGGACGGACCGATCACTCGTTCTTGGACCCATGCCATCACTGTTGCGACTCAGTCCATGGTTTAGCACCTCTCTGCAAGCCACAACACACCAACACTGTGCCATCTCGGTTGTGCTAGCTCGCCATTAGCCCCGGACAACCTCATGTGTGCCAGCCGGCACCATGCAGTGGTGCCCTTCCTCAACATTTGAGGTTCTCGCTCTGCCCCCACCAAGCCCCAGCGTGCAAGACTTCGCCCAGTGCCTGTGCGTACATGTCTTGGCTTGTCGACGCTGCGACGGCCTTGTCTTGGCCAAGTCTTGACACCTCCGACGCCTTGGTCACGACGCTTATCCTTTATAGTTATTTATAACATGTTTACCATTCTAAACATTTCTATATTTGATTTTTATGTTTTTAGTAACCCTTTTATGGGCTTTTGGGGGCGTTGCGCTTAGGTTGCATCCTATCCCTAGCCGCCACTTGTTTGTTATGTTCTAGGGTTTATGGCCACCTCTATATAAGGGGATCTCGGCCACTATAGTCATGTTATGCACATTTTGGACTATTAATTAAAGTAGAGGGATTATCCTTATTTGTTAGTCTTGTGCGCCCCATTGTTACTATCAATTAAATCTATCAAACACATTCAATTGTCGATCACGTTGGACGATCCATTCTAGACTCATCACGTTGAGTCTTGTTCTTGATCCATAACTTTGGATCGAGACATTACGAGTTCCATAACATCGGATCTCGCCCCCTTTTCAAGTCTTCCGCTACGCTTTGAGACCTACTACACAATCAACGTCAAAGATCTGGGCGTTCTTGTATCCTTTTGGAACCAAGGTCGCATCAGTCTCCCAATGATGATAGAATTCCGGTCATTCATCACCTCAATGTCAAATATCACAAAATCTCCCGGTATAAAGAACTTACCCACCTTCACCAGAAACTTCCCAATAATGCCCACCAGATGAGTGACTGAATTATCAATCATAATAATAAGATCCATCGTAAATGGAATAGGATCTCCCAAATTTAGCTTTTTCAAATTGACAAGGGCATGATATTGACGTTGGAACCAAGATCACAAAGACAATTATATTGTAAAAAAACCAAAACCAGCGGGGATAAAGAGCTCACCCGGGTCCTTTAGTTTTCTCGGCATCTTCGAGTTCTGCATTATCTCAAAGGGCATCAAGGTCAAGGACTTCTTCTCTTTACGAGTTCTCTACAATTGACAGCTTATTGTGATTCTGATTGGGTTGCTTGTCCACTCACTCACCGATCATTGACAAGATATTTTGTTCTTCCTAGAACGTGACCTATTTCCTGGAAGACCAAAAAAGCAACCGATCGTTTTCTAGTCTTCTACTAAAGCTGAGTACCGATCTATGGTCATTGCTTGTTGCGAACTCCTATGGCTTAAGGCGTTTTTATTCTCTGGGGGCATCTACCAGAGATTTCCTATGCGACTTGTTTGGGACAATCAAGCTAAGATTCACATCGGTAATAATATGGTCTTCCATTAACGGACCAAGCACATTGAGATTGATTATCGCTTTGTGCGTGATCTTGTTCTGACTGGCTCCGTTACTACCTCTTATGTTCAATCATCAGACCAACTTGCTGACATTTTTACCAAGGCCTTAGAAAACAAAAATTTCAATAATTACTTCTTATTTTGAAGATTCTTGACTTACATGCTCCAACTTGAGGAGAAGTATAGAGGATAAGATCTTTTGTAATATTATATGTATATCTTTTAGGATATAGTTAAGGAAATTGTTATCTTTTTTCTAATTGGAAAGATTAGGTTGGAGCCCTATGCCTTTTTTTCTTATGTATATAATGCAACCTTTTGAAGCAATGAAATCATACAAAAATTAACACGAAATTATTTCGTTAATAATTTAACAGTGGTCAATGGATCCAAAAAAATTTAACAGTGGTCAAGGCATTTGAGTTTTTGTTAACTAATGAGCTCGAGAGAAATAATCAGACATCAACACATATTAATAATTCAAATATGTTCAAACACCATGAAAATGAGTCATATTTTTAGTTGTTTAAATTTTTAAATTCATAAAATTTGTTTCAAAAAAAACTTCATAAAATTTGAAGTATTAATAGTATAATTTAAATTTCGACCAAAAAATAGTGCAATTTAAATTTCGACCAAAAATAATAGCATAATTTATATTATTTAAATCATGATTCTGGCATATTGTTCTCAATTATATTTAGATAAAAAATTCTTTAATACTATATTTTTTTGTAAATTATTTTGTTTACTTTGACAAATTATTATTATAATAATCTTTTAAATATTTTAATAGTGAGCAAAAATCTATCTATAACTATATATTCAAGTTGTACCCTTTCGAGCGAACAGAACGATTTTGGCCCCACCTCATATTTACAAATTAATTTTTACTCCTAATATTTTAGAGTAACTTTTTCCTATTAAATTATTCCTTAAATATTTAAATATACCTTTAACATCAAACAAATATCTATTTAGTATAGCAATATCTTTTAAAAACTTCCTTAATTATATAAATATTTAAAATTAAAGATAAAATATTTAAAATAATAATAAATATCTATTATCTTTTAGAATGGTATCTTTTCACGAATTTATTTATAGAGATATATACATATATTCTTTTATAATAAAAAAATTAATGGTAAATAATTATAATTTTTAAAATAATAAAAATAGGTAATATAATATTTAAAAGATATATTGAAATATTTGATAATGTCTAAAGTAAGGTACATAGAAATTAATAAAAATATAAAAATAAATAAAATTTAATCTTATCTAATCTTGAATTTATCGAGACAAAAAATGAGTTTAGCCCCACCTTAAATGAAAATAAATTATTTTTTTAATTATTTTCTAGAAATAAATTATTTTTATCTTTATCTTTCTTATTTTATTATATATTATTTATTATTTTAATTATTATTTTATGTAAATCATATCTCTTTCACATTATTTATTATTTTAATTATTTTCTAGAAATAAATTATTTTTAAATTGTAACATTTTTAGAAATTTATAATTATTTTAATTATTTTATTAATAGATTTGGTTATAAATTATTTTTTTAATTATTTTCTAGAAATAAATTATTTTTATCTTTATCTTTCTTATTTTATTATATATTATTTATTATTTTTATTATTATTTTATGTAAATCATATCTCTTTCATATTCTAACATATAAATCTTTTATTATATATTATTTATTATTTTAATTATTATTTTATGTAAATCATATCTCTTTCATATTCTAATATATAAATCTATGAAATATCATCAAGGAAAAGAAGAAATGTACATTATTTAACCTTAATAATGTTTTTTATTCTCAACATTAAACTTAATAATTTATATTTAAATTTTTTATTTGATTCCAAAAAATAAAAAATTGTACATTGTAAATGCAATAAATTACTTACATTGTTTTTTATATTATATTTTTATTTAAAATCAATAAAATGTCGAATCATAGACGTACATGTCACGACGGGTACAACTAATTTTAAGTAGTGATGTAAACCAAACATGTACAGTGTTTTGTCATGAGCTGGACTTTGACATGTAACCTAATTGACACTAATTCGTATTCAACCCGAATCTGAAGTGTCCAAAGCTAAACCCTTCCGAAAAGATTGACACATTAGTGTACAATCCTAATTGGCTCCCAAAAAAGTTTGAAATTAATACACCAATCTTTTTAGAAGAGTTCATTAGTTATAATTTAGGGAATCTACTATATATATAAAAGCAATAAGATTTGGAGCCTTCACATTGCGCCACATCATCTTTTGCCACATGTCATTCATAAAATGTGCCACATTAGATTTTGACACGTGTCATCTTCTCATTAATTCATATAAATTATACAAATAAATTGGTAGTTTTGGAAACAAATCTTATGAATTCAATATTATATTTGGAAGTTTTGATATCATCCAATATCTTAGAAAGAATTCAAATTGTAATTTTGGAAGTTTCTACCATATTTAATTAAACGGTAATTTCTATAAAATATTTAAAAAAATCATGGTGGCTTTTTTTTACAACTAGATTAGCTATAATCTACTATATATATATAAAAACCAATAAGGTTTAAAATATTTATTAAAAATTATCCATTCCTTTTTTTAAATAAATTCGTATCTTTAGTTAAACACATTAGTTTTTATTTAAAATATAATAAAATATTGTGGTGGTTATATGTAAACTATTAATGAATTAATATTGAATATTAATAGAAAGAAATTATAAAGAATAGATCGTGAAAACTACATAGAAAATTGTGGATCAAAATTTTTGGATCCACAATTTAAAAATTTTAACATAACATTTTATGTGATGTTTGATCCAAATACTTTCCTTTGGTTATCAAAAAAAAAATACTTTCCTTTATTACAACTCACAATTCGAAATTTATCATAACATTTTATGAGCATTGTGCAGATTTTTCTCATTAATTGAAAATTTAATGGTTATTACGGGTAATAAATTACTTACATTAAATTTTGTATTATATTTTTATTCATTAATATCTTTTTTATAGAATATCGGAAAAAAATCGAGTCATAGTCGTGCACGGCACGATGGGGACAACTAGTAATTTCTAAAAATATTATTGTTATTGTGTGTCCAGATGCACAAATTAACCAAATCTATTAATAAATTGTAACATTTTAGCAATTTTATAGTATTTTAATTGAATTTAACCTAAAAAATTGAAACGATAAATTACCAAATCTAGGATGACAACGTGAGAGAGGGGGGGGGGGGGGGGGGGGGAGGGGAGTAATTAATTAAGCACGAAAACATTCCACTACTAGAGTTAAAGCAAAGACAACGAACATTACATGATCAAATCCATATACAATAAAATACAACCATCGTTTAAGAAGAGCACACTCACATAGTCACATGATCACATCACTTAACAACACCAAGGACACACATTTCTAGTTATATATATATATATAGCACCCGTACGTACAAATTAAATGGGGTAACTCATGCCAAAGCCGAGAATGCCATGACGTTTAAGGACACTGGAACCCACGAGGGACTTTGTGGCCACAGTAGTTGAGGAGAAGGCTAAGAGAGATAGGGATGTTAAGGTTCAGTCCCAAGATGTTACCCTTAATGGCAGTGCAGAGGCAAACGGCCGCCTCGACGTCCGCAAGACCCTTGATAAGAGTGCAACAAGGCTCCTTGGGCGGCTTTCCAACCGTCACGTTAAGCAGTCCGTTGAGCACATTCGCACACACTCCGAGCTTCAGGGTGTCTAAGGGGCATGTCCCAGGACTCGGAGTGGGCTCTGGTTGGGGCTCGGGCGCGGGACAAGGGCAATCGCACGCTGACACGACGAGGGTGAAGAAGAGGACGTTGAGCATGAAGAGGAGGGCGGTTGAGCAAGTCTTGGAAGCCATTTTTGTGGTGTTTAATGATGTGAATGGGTATGGATATTATTGATGTGTGTGCTGAGGTGTGGAGGGAGTTGGAAGATAGAGTGGCTTTATATAGGTGAAGTGAAGTTGCATGGGAAAATTGTTGTTTAGGGTAGAAAATAAATGATAATGAAAATAAGTAGGGTAAGTAAATCGGAAGCATATTACATTATATATGTTGTGTGGTAAGGGACGATTTGGTTGGCGATTGAAGAAGATAAATAAACTTTTTTTGATTTTTGAGAAAAATGTAATTTTGAAAAGATGATGTGATGGGAATTAATTAGGAGTGAGCCAGGGACAAATTAACTAATGAATGACTGTTTTGTCAAATATGCAACATAGTTGCCATCGTCCACACATAGAATGACGCGCGGAATGTTTGTAATGATTTACGTTGTAGAGCTTTCCAAAATAGATACTACCAATTAACGGTCTTTGGCGTTGTGCTTGAGAATATCGTATGCTGAGCATTTTACTGAGGCTGGATCTTATACGGATGACATGTGTGACAATAAATCCTATAGTAAACGAGATTTCAATCATAAGTATCCTATGTTGATGTTTCTGCTGGCCAAGACGTTGGTCTGACTTGGATGGAAACATTCTAACTAGATATCATTTGAGATCCAACGTAAAATGTCTTAATTCCAAAAGGCAAGTTCAAAAGAAGTATCGATATTAAATATACTACCTCCTCAAAAAGTTTAAAGGTACTAATAAGAAGTTTTACAAATCTTAGAGTAACCTGGTGTGGTCGTTTACAAGGACTCATTATGCCCGAAAATGTAATACAAAACAATCATGCGGTAAAATCATTGTGTGCACCATAAAAAACAGAATGTGGGCAACTGTTGAGGACCCTTCATCAGGCTAATCTTGGTTTAACCACAACAATTCCATCAAAAAAGAAAATTAATCCTAAAACAGATTCTAAATCTGGCTGACGTGATCGCTCCTTGGGGTGACAACACTATATATAAACGGAAAACGTAATATTATATGCAAAAGCCCTGAGAGGTGAGTAAGTGGTGATATTTATATTGCCAAAATTCCAACATGTAAAAAGAATAAAAGTATTATTCAAATCATCAAACTCCACTCATAGAAGAAATTAGACATTCCAACGACCAAAAGCCACAAATAAGTGGGTTATTTATGAAGCTTTGTATGTGGAACTATAGGGGTATGAAACGAAAATCATTCTGGACCGAGGTTAACTCGTTATTCCAAATTAAGAACATAAATCTTATCGCCTTGATCGAAACAAAAGCCAAAGAACCACTGGAATGCGCTAGATGACAAAAAGTCGGGTTTGATACCTTCTAATTTATTCCGGCTATCAGACTTTCTAGAGGGTTATGCATCCTTTGGAAGGGACACCAACTTTTTAGTGAAACACTAAACAATATCCATTTAGATGATTGATTCATCGACATCCACTATTGTAACCTGGAAACCTCAAATGAAATGATCAAGGAAAAGGAACATTTTTGGAACAAACTTAGTGACTTTATTAAAACACAAGACCTCCCATGTATACTTATGGGTGATCTTAACGAAATCCAACACACGGACGAGCAAATGGGAAGGAATAGCCCTAGCCCATCCCGATTTGAACGACTTATCAATTTCAAGAACGATTGCGATGTTTGTGGCATTTTGAAACTACGGGGAATAAATTCACGTGGAGAAAATTTAAAAATTAGAGAACACAACGCTAGAAAAATTGGACCGTACCCTTGTTAGTGAGCTAATACTACAATGGTACCCCTCCATAGTGACAAAAATCACGCTTTTTCCTCATCAAACCACTGCCCAATCACATGCTATCTCCCTACAAACAACCAGTTCAAACCCCAACCCTTCAAATTTGAGATGATGTGGACCGAGAAAGAAGACTTCCAGAATATCATCAAAAAAGCATGGTATCATTAAACGATGGCGGATCCCATATGTTTAACATCAAAAAAAAAATACAACTCCTCAAAAGAAAGGTGAAATTTTGGAATAAACAAACCTTTGGAAACATTTTTGAACAAATTAAAAAACTTGACGAAGAAATTATCACAGTTCAAAAGAATATTATTGAAAACAATAACTTTCAACTTATCCAAAAACAAGACAGATTGACCAAAAAACGTTCCTGTTTCATTTAATTCCAACACTCCTACTGGAAACAGAGAGCCAAAAACACCCATATCAAATTAAACGAAAAAAATGTCAAATACTTCCATAGAATTTCTACTAGAAGGAGAAATCAGACTAACATCAAAGAAATACAAACATCGGATGGTATGCGTATCTCTAGACTAAAGAATATTAGGACGGAGATCAGACGAGAATTCCAAAACCGATTCCGAGCTACTAAAATTAACCATGGAAAACTCCGAGAAATGACCCAAACAATACAACGCAAAATAACAAAAGCTGACAATGTTGAGCTAACTAAACCAGTCTCGAATGAAGAAGTTAAAAATGCGGTTTTTGACATTGGGGAAGACAAATCCCAAGGCTTGATGGCATGCAGGCGTGCTTCTACAAAAAATATTGGCACATTGTCGGGCCGGAAATCACAAAGGCAGTAAAAAGCTTCTTCCGCTCCGAAAAACTCTTAAAACAAATTAACCACACATTCATCACACTGATACCAAAATGTGAAAATCTTAATTCAACGAACCACTATAGACCTATTTGTCTATGTAATAGTATTTATATAGTTATCTCAAAGATACTCACTAATCGCCTCAAAACAGTTATGGCAAAAATGATTCACCCTATGCAGGGTGCATTCATTCAAAATCGTAGTATCCACGATACACCCTTATTGCCCATGAGATCTTCCACTCTTTCCGCAACAAAAAAGGTAAAGAGGGGTGGATCGTTGTCAAATTGGATATGGAAAAGGCATATGACCGAATCAGCTGGGAATTCCTAGCTTTCATACTTAACAAATTTGGATTCCACCATAATTTTGTGGGATGGATCCGAGAATGCGTGGAAACTGTCTCGTTCTCAGTTCTGGTCAACAACGGACCAACAGAACAATTCTTTCCCAAAAAAGGACTCCAACAGGGGGACCCGCTGTCACCCTACCTTTTCATCTTAGCTACAAAGATACTCGCTCAGCAACTTCACCTCATAAGCACAAACCCGAATAGTGGGATCGGTATTCAAATCTCATGCATTGGAACTAAAATTCATTTTCTCTCTTTCCCTGATGATATTATCATCTTTGTCAAACGTAAGAACCAAGCATGCAATAACATTAGAAACATAATTGATAACTATTGCGAAATATTTGGCCAAAAAGTTAATTTCCATAAATCTGTAATAACTGCGATTTTTGAGGATATTTTTGAATTTTTCTCGGATATCCTTTTAACCTTTTTGGTCCGTTTTAACGCTTAATCCAATATTTTCGTTGGAGATTAAATCCTAGAAAATTGTTGGTGATATCCTAAAATCACAAAGAAATGATTTTATGGATCGATGTGAATTCTAGGATTTTTCGGTGGAAAAAGAATATTTATTGGATAAGTCGTCTTTTTAATTATGTACCGGAAAGGATTTAAAATACGAAACGGAAGCCTTAAAAATTGAAGGTAGCGTGATAAAATCATGGAAAATTGATTTTATTGGTCTACATAATTTACGGGACGTTTTTCGTTTAGTAAGCTTTTCCACCCGAGGTACATAATTTTACCGCTTTAACGCGAGTCCCGTTCCGAGACGGGAAATTCCATTTTAAACCGCCTTCTCTTGCTTGTTAAGGAAGGAGCAGAGATTGAGATAAGAGAGGGGGGCGAGACTTATCACTTTGACTTGTCAAAGTCTTCATTTCATTTCAAACCAAATGAGTGAAGGTTGAAGGCGGCGACGTTCGGACTCGGGGAAGGAATTCAAAGTTCCACCGCCGGCCACCGTCTTCCCCTACCCCCATCACGACCACCACCTCACCTCTTCTTCTTCCCCTTGCTGGGCTCGTGTGCTGCAGCAGAACCATGGAAGAATCAGGCCGGAACGACGCACCAGGGAGAAAGAATTCGGTCTTCACCGCCGGCGCTCACTTCCTCTGCCTCGCCCCTGTTTTGGGTGGAAACCGTCGGCGTCCTCCTTGGCCACCTGGGCTTCAACCACCAGGCGGAACCACCAGCGTAGCTGCTGCCAAGTTCATGGGAGAGAGCGAAATCAGGTCGGAACGTTGGCTCGGGAGAAGGATTCGATCACCGTCGGTCTCCTTTTCGCCTTGCCAAAGTGACGCCGCCGGCGACCACCAGGCCATCCGACCACCACCCACCGCAAGGCCTGCTGTCGGGCAATATGGCTCCTTGAAGCATGATAACTAAGGATTTATTATATATCGATATTCGGAAATTAAGTCGTTTATCGATTAGAAAGTTGTAGGAGTTGAGAATACCACTAAGAAGTGTTTCTGTGAGCTCGTTGCTGAGAAATCCTTTGGTTATATTTGTCAGAAGGATGATACAGATTACTGTTGGAATTGCCAAGGACGTCGAGCACGCCTTATAAGGCAAGTGGACGATTCTCTCTTGCGTTATTGTTATTAAATGAGGAATTGGATCCCATTTAATATTTGCGTTGGGAACAACTTGTATGATTCATAAAAATATGATAGGTTGTTATATTTGTTAGAAATAATGACCATGTTGTTTATTCAGTTTTGCGCTAGAACTGGATTTAGGTCCGTTATGGGTGACCTTGTATGCTGTCTCACGCTGAGACTTTGTTGTGATTAAGATAGTTCAGGGAGTGGTTTTATACCCTCTCTTTAAAACAATATTACATTAGGAGGGGCCTAATCCTAATGGTGAGTCATGACTCTTTTCCCCTACTCTTCGTGTGAGAGGGTTGATAGGCACTCTAACTAAGTGCAGGTTCAGCACGGTGTAGTGTAGACGACATGGTAATAGGCCTCTGTGATCTCTACCTCACCATATGCAAATGAAAGATCAAGAATAGCTTAAGTCTTATGATCTTGGTGTTGAGATGATTATGGATGAAACAGGCCCTCTAATCTCTACAACATCGGGACTCGTGCTATTCGGGTTGTTCAAGGATGAAATAAGCCCTCTGACCTCGGTAGCATTGTATTCCTTCGGCAGTAGTTCGGGCCGATTAAAAGCCACCAGCTTGTTGTGAAAATTTTTGAAAGTAATATAAGATAAGTGCGTTAGGCACATTAATATACCTGAATGGTTCGTCCAGTCGGAAAGCCATTCTTACACCCAGTTATGAATGATTCTTAATCAAACTTTGATTAAGTCAATCTGATTAGTCGATGAAGGCTTTTTAAAATGTGATGTGATTAATATGAGTTCCCAACAATTGTTTATGCTTCTTAAAGAAACCACAAGCGGTGGTGTTCTCTCTCTTGATTATGCGAGCCTCTTTCTTATTCTCTATAAGACTGCTAACTGTTGGATCATAATCCAAGCCTATTCGGATTTTGGATGCCAATATGTTTAGTTACAACCATAAGAACCAAGTTAGTTTCTCCGCTTCCTAGTCTATCATTAGACTAACCCGTCCATCTTCTTTTTCTTTTATATGGTCGGCTGGTGTCCACCGTTGTATACGATACATCAGGTTCTTCTTGGAAGTTGATTCAAGAGGCGGATTCAGATGTTTGAAGCTCCAGAAGTTGAAGAAAGGTTTTCAATGGTTATACTTGAGTGAAGATCATGGTTGAACTACTTCAAAGTGAAGCTGAGTTTCAGAAACAAGAGCTTATGGAAGACTAGATGAAGATTTTGTTTAAATAGAAGGTTGTGCTATTTATTTAATCTTTTTGGATTAAGGTTTGTATAAGACCAATTGTATTTATTCCGCTGTAATGTTTTTAGTTTGTTCAGTCAGTTTAAAGCCTTGGGTAGCTTCGGTTTAGTCTTAATCGGGGTTACTGGCGGTAATACCTCCAGGGTAGGAAGCGGGTGTTACAGAAGTGGTATCAGAGCTAAAAGTTCCTAAGTCTTGCTTTAGACTTTCATCTTCCATATAGAATTATGGAGAATTCTATATTGGTGTTGTCTTAGAACCATTTACGGAAAGTGGTTAAGATTGAAGGTCAAACTCGTGAAAGAGATTGAAGGAGAAAAGGGAATTGGAGAACATGAGGTAACAAGTTTGTAATTGTTTATGTGAAAAAGGTCCTATAGTGGACATTTGATTCCTTGGAGATGGGAATGGATTCCGAGAAGGATCCAAAGTAAGATTAGGTGAAGATTCCTAAAGTTGATTCGGTTCTAGACCAAGTTCTCAATGAATTCCTATTCTCTCTTGAGAGTCTGAATTGGATGTACCCTCGTTGTTTCTTCCATATTAGGAAACTTCTTCTGAGATTTTGAAGTTAAGTATTGTACTTCATAAAGTTCATGATTCAAGTTAAGCTCGTATGATGGAAGATATCAAGTTAAGAATTTTTGTTAGAAAGTTCATGATTCAATGTTATGTGAAAGAAATTGTTAATTTCTTTTCTTGATATGTGAAAGTTCAAGTGTTGTCTTTAAAAAGGAATTTTCAAAGTGAGTTTGTTTGACTTTGAAGTCATAAGTGTAAGAGTTTTCACGAGTGTATTCTTATAGAAATTTCTGAATTTTGAAATTCGAGTATCAATAGAAGTTTGGAGTTGGAACCTTTACTTCTCAACGTTGAGATTTGGAAAATCATATGAGTCTTGAGTGATTCTAAAAAGATCAGTATGGATCATGAAGGGATGTAAGAGAATCTTGAAAAGAAAAGGATTGCCTTTTGAAACTTTCTTCAACAACTATGTTTGTGACTCTATGGTATAGAATCATGGATAATCTGTACTTTTCTGTGCCCAATGGGAAGTTAAAGAGCTTTGAGGTGCTCAAGTGTTGGATCAACTGAATTGTTAAACTATTGGAAGATGCAGTTCAATTTTGAATCTGAGAGTATCCGAACTCAAATGTTCATATATGTTGTTATTCTTTGAGTAAAGAGGATTGAGATTCCTAAATGGAATGCGGATTTCTTTTGATTATAGTAAGAAAAAAAGGAAGAATGTTGATTCAGATCAAGTTGTGAACAAGTGGTTAATCATCAAGGTTGTTGTGAATAAGGTTGATTGGTCAAAATGGATTGAACAGGTAAAAGTTCATCAGTAATGTGTTTATGTTCAATTAAATACTTAGCACAAGTGTTAATTGATTACATGAGTTGTCGATATTCCAAATAAGTAACCTATGTGACAACGTTATTGGAGTTTCGTTGTATGATACCCAACTCGGGATAATGATAAGAGACTTGAGGTCTATATTTGACTAGTAATGGAATCAGTAGTAAGATGTTCTAAATTGCTAATGGTATTGGCTTATGTTTCTTTAAGGATGGAAATGATAAAGTTCAGTTTTGAGAAGATCAATCAAGGAATGATGTTAGCATATATGTTTTTGATATTTTAAACAGTTGGGCGAAAAATACCAATCATTCAGTATTGTGGTTAATAAGGCTTAGCCCTTATCGCTGAAAAATAATTTCAATTGTGTAGGATTTTGAAGATTTTATATCTGTCAAATCTAATGCCTAAGGTGGTACTGGTGAGACTGTTAAGTTGTCGGCAAGTCTCCTAACCACAAGCTCTTCCTTTGCAATGTGGTTTGAACTTGAGATAATAAAAAGGTATATGTCTTCTCCTTATGGTTAAGTAATAAGACAAGGGAATGATGGAGAAGTTTAGTTTGTTCACCAATGTTGAATTGAGAAAGGTTTGAGAATACCTTGTTTGGTCATGTGCATTCTTCTGCTAAAAGAAATTGGAAATTAAAGGAATTTCCTTATATGTAGAGAGATATAAGGATGGGATGTTTTGAACTAGATGTAAAGTTTGAAAGTTCACTTTTTATATTGAGAGGATTAAGTTGTAAAAGGAGGGAAAGTCCTTAAAATCGTCAAAAGAGTTTAATAGTCACTCTTGGATATCGGAATTTAAATGACTATTAACCTGCAGAAGGCTTGTTGTTTTGTGAATGGATGAACTCAAGTATTGAAATTTTGTCAATGGGTCATAATTGCCTAACTTTAAAGTAGTATGTCAAGGAGGCATACAAGTTGAGAATATGTTTTTCTACGGTTTTCATAGTGGTGAGTAAGAATGTATTTTGTCTTCCATCTTGATCACATGGTAAGGCAAGATTACATGTCTTATTCCTATGAGTAAAGGATTATGTTTATTTTATCTCCCCATCCTGATCACATGGTGGAATAAGATCACATAATTCCTTGGGTTTTAAAGAATAGTTTCTAGTATGATTTGGCAATCATATAAGTTTTGCAATTATATGAGTTTTGCAAGTGTAGTTGGTTGAGATGAAAAGATGCAAGCTTTCTTTTGCATTATAGCAATTGCTATATCTAGTATCTTGTAAAACTCATTTGAGTTAGTATATCCTTGGTACCCTATACTATTTAAGGAGTATGGTCAAACTTCCCAAAATAGTTCGATTATAAGTAAAGAAATTTGGTAAGATTCTTTACAAATCTGTGTTGGTCTCTGAAGAACATGGAGTAACTACGTACTTCTCTAAAAGTTTGGGATTGTTTTCATTCAACGATTATTGAAATTATCTAAGCAGTTTGCTAGTAGTTCATCTTGGTTGACGTCATGACCTAAGAAAGTCATTGTTTTTCTTAGCGGAATTGTCTTTGAAAGTAAGTTGATACGGACTCTTGGAATGGAACCCTTTCTAAGGAATGATATTGTAGTAATCCTTTCTTTGGAATAAAGGATGTACTAGTAATTTCTCCATTAGTTGTTATTTTTTTCATGTTGTCTTGAAAACTTAAATCTCTTTGAGATAAGATAGTCAAGTGAGGACTTTAAGAAGAACTCCAATGGGTCTGGAGTTTGGATATGCAAATTAGTATTGATTTTCAATCTCAGCATGATAAGTTGTTGGATATAGAGAGTGGACACGTGAGGATATGTTTTTAATCCTAAGGGTTAGGTTGCTCAACAAGTCAAAATGTTAAGTGAAGTCTAAACAGTTCTTTGATGAAAAAGACTGAAAATTATCAATGGAGACAATTTTGTTGGAAATTATTGGACTAAAGGTATTATTGTCCAATATGTTGGTATAGTAATGCGTAAGAGTGTAGTTTGAAGTAGTTGAGAGAGATAAATACTTTTGAATGCCAGTATGCTCAAGTTGAGTTTTGGTTGAGAAAAGGATGTAAGGGATTAACAAGATAGGTTATTATCTTGTCATGTGTTGGATAAATCTCATACTTTTGGTTAAAGTAATACTGAGATTTTATCTCAAAAAGGAAATTGAGTAAGGATTTTAAGTAATCCTTGAAAAGAAACTAATTTGAGAAGGACTAAAGATTTAGTTTGGATGACAACAAGGTTGTATGAATACCCTAGGATTTTATTCAAAATCTGTTAACCAGATCAAGGAAAAGCAGTATGGGAAAGTATTATTGTTTAAGATCAATGGAGAAGATCAAGAAGGTAAGACACCGGATTTGTTAATCAAGATTATGGATTGCTTGGTTTCAAAACTGTTCATGTTTATCTGTTGTTGATGAGCTTCGAAAGCTTATTTCAAAGGAAGCATAGTTATTTGCTTAATTGGTTCATCCTGGAACAAGTAAATGTATAAGGATTAAGATAAAACTTTTGATGGACTGACATGAAGCGAAATGTCACCAAGTTCGTTTTGATATGCTTGGTTTGTCTGGAATTTCTGATTGAGCATAGAAGACCAGATAGAATGTTATAGTCTCTTCCTGTTTCAGAATGAAAGTGGGGAGATGTTACAATGGATTCTTGTCAGTAGTCGTTCAAGACTCAACTCCCGAGGACATGTATTCTGGATTCCACATGAGTTGGAATGGTAGTTTGAGTTTGAGTGAATTCACATTCAAGAATTTTGATTACACGATAAAGAAAATGACTCTTTTTGAGGTTTGTAAGGTCGGGAGTGTTGATTGTCAATTTGTTGGAATGACAATGGTGACAAGGTTTTCATGGGCCAGACTTGGCCAAGAGAACAACAACTGATGTCGCACTAACATGTTCAAGGGTGTTAACTGCTCAAAAGCGACAACAGTCGTGTGTTGTTTTAAAGCGAGAGCATGTTAAGTTCATTGTAAAGAACGATGTTTTTATTCTAGTATCCGCCTTGAAAGGCGTATTCCGCAGAGGAAAGCAAGACAACGTAAATGCTCGCTATGTTGGATCTTTTGAGATACTGGAAAGAACTGGTAAACTTGTTTATCGATTGGCATTGCCACCTTCAGTGCATTCTATCCGGAATGTTTTCCTTGATAGTATGCGTTCAATATATCTCTGGTTAGGCTACCTTGGCCTATAAATGGAGGTAAAGAAAAGACTTGAGAAACCAGACAAGAGATGTCGAGTCATTTTCCAAAGTCAATGAACGTTGTAAAAGAAGAAACTTGGTAATTAAGCAGTGGTTGTTCTGTGCTTGGTGCAGAAGTAACAGTATGTTTTTAAGGGGGTACTACAAACTTCTGTATAGGTTTGTAGTGGTTGTGTGTATGTGTGCTTATGCTATCCTTCCTTGTGATCTGAGTTCTCCTTGGTTTTGAGGACGAAACCATTTTTAAGGGGGTACTAATGTAATAACTGAGGTTTTTGAGGATATTTTTGAATTTTTCTCGGATATCCTTTTAACCTTTTTGGTCCGTTTTAACGCTTAATCCAATATTTTCGTTGGAGATTAAATCCTAGAAAATTGTTGGTGATATCCTAAAATCACAAAGAAATGATTTTATGGATCGATGTGAATTCTAGGATTTTTCGGTGGAAAAAGAATATTTATTGGATAAGTCGTCTTTTTAATTATGTACCGGAAAGGATTTAAAATACGAAACGGAAGCCTTAAAAATTGAAGGTAGCGTGATAAAATCATGGAAAATTGATTTTATTGGTCTACATAATTTACGGAACGTTTTTCGTTTAGTAAGCTTTTCCACCCGAGGTACATAATTTTACCGCTTTAACGCGAGTCCCGTTCCGAGACGGGAAATTCCATTTTAAACCGCCTTCTCTTGCTTGTTAAGGAAGGAGAAGAGATTGAGATAAGAGAGGGGGGCGAGACTTATCACTTTGACTTGTCAAAGTCTTCATTTCATTTCAAACCAAATGAGTGAAGGTTGAAGGCGGCGACGTTCGGACTCGGGGAAGGAATTCAAAGCTCCACCGCCGGCCACCGTCTTCCCCTACCCCCATCACGACCACCACCTCACCTCTTCTTCTTCCCCTTGCTGGGCTCGTGTGCTGCAGCAGAACCATGGAAGAATCAGGCCGGAACGACGCACCAGGGAGAAAGAATTCGGTCTTCACCGCCGGCGCTCACTTCCTCTGCCTCGCCCCTGTTTTGGGTGGAAACCGTCGGCGTCCTCCTTGGCCACCTGGGCTTCAACCACCAGGCGGAACCACCAGCGTAGCTGCTGCCAAGTTCATGGGAGAGAGCGAAATCAGGTCGGAACGTTGGCTCGGGAGAAGGATTCGATCACCGCCGGTCTCCTTTTCGCCTTGCCAAAGTGACGCCGCCGGCGACCACCAGGCCATCCGACCACCACCCACCGCAAGGCCTGCTGTCGGGCAATGCCCAGCCACCCTCGGTCTCGAGGATCAAGCCATGATCGAGCCACACGAGCCATGGGCTCGAGTGAAGGTATATACGATCGAAATTAATTAGCGGTTTGATTGCGGAGCCACCGCAAGGGCCTTTCGGTGCCACTTTGCTAATTAAACTTATGATTTTTATGATCTTGACGTTAATACGGTTCTACAGGTTCGAACCGCTCGTGAAACGGACGTCCGGATCTTCCGTTATAGCGAAGACAAGTTTTGGATACCGATTGTCAGGTAAAGGACTTCGGATAATTACTTGGGATTCGTCGTTAATCCGTTTGAGCTGAAATTTGGTAATTTTTTAGAATTGTTGCTGATGAACAATTTTTATTTAGAAAATTGTTTCAAAAGAGAAGCGGATAATTAGTTATAATTCCGCCAAGATGGCTCCTTGAAGCATGATAACTAAGGATTTATTATATATCGATATTCGGAAATTAAGTCGTTTATCGATTAGAAAGTTGTAGGAGTTGAGAATACCACTAAGAAGTGTTTCTGTGAGCTCGTTGCTGAGAAATCCTTTGGTTATATTTGTCAGAAGGATGATACAGATTACTGTTGGAATTGCCAAGGACGTCGAGCACGCCTTATAAGGCAAGTGGACGATTCTCTCTTGCGTTATTGTTATTAAATGAGGAATTGGATCCCATTTAATATTTGCGTTGGGAACAACTTGTATGATTCATAAAAATATGATAGGTTGTTATATTTGTTAGAAATAATGACCATGTTGTTTATTCAGTTTTGCGCTAGAACTGGATTTAGGTCCGTTATGGGTGACCTTGTATGCTGTCTCACGCTGAGACTTTGTTGTGATTAAGATAGTTCAGGGAGTGGTTTTATACCCTCTCTTTAAAACAATATTACATTAGGAGGGGCCTAATCCTAATGGTGAGTCATGACTCTTTTCCCCTACTCTTCGTGTGAGAGGGTTGATAGGCACTCTAACTAAGTGCAGGTTCAGCACGGTGTAGTGTAGACGACATGGTAATAGGCCTCTGTGATCTCTACCTCACCATATGCAAATGAAAGATCAAGAATAGCTTAAGTCTTATGATCTTGGTGTTGAGATGATTATGGATGAAACAGGCCCTCTAATCTCTACAACATCGGGACTCGTGCTATTCGGGTTGTTCAAGGATGAAATAAGCCCTCTGACCTCGGTAGCATTGTATTCCTTCGGCAGTAGTTCGGGCCGATTAAAAGCCACCAGCTTGTTGTGAAAATTTTTGAAAGTAATATAAGATAAGTGCGTTAGGCACATTAATATACCTGAATGGTTCGTCCAGTCGGAAAGCCATTCTTACACCCAGTTATGAATGATTCTTAATCAAACTTTGATTAAGTCAATCTGATTAGTCGATGAAGGCTTTTTAAAATGTGATGTGATTAATATGAGTTCCCAACAATTGTTTATGCTTCTTAAAGAAACCACAAGCGGTGGTGTTCTCTCTCTTGATTATGCGAGCCTCTTTCTTATTCTCTATAAGACTGCTAACTGTTGGATCATAATCCAAGCCTATTCGGATTTTGGATGCCAATATGTTTAGTTACAACCATAAGAACCAAGTTAGTTTCTCCGCTTCCTAGTCTATCATTAGACTAACCCGTCCATCTTCTTTTTCTTTTATATGGTCGGCTGGTGTCCACCGTTGTATACGATACATCAGGTTCTTCTTGGAAGTTGATTCAAGAGGCGGATTCAGATGTTTGAAGCTCCAGAAGTTGAAGAAAGGTTTTCAATGGTTATACTTGAGTGAAGATCATGGTTGAACTACTTCAAAGTGAAGCTGAGTTTCAGAAACAAGAGCTTATGGAAGACTAGATGAAGATTTTGTTTAAATAGAAGGTTGTGCTATTTATTTAATCTTTTTGGATTAAGGTTTGTATAAGACCAATTGTATTTATTCCGCTGTAATGTTTTTAGTTTGTTCAGTCAGTTTAAAGCCTTGGGTAGCTTCGGTTTAGTCTTAATCGGGGTTACTGGCGGTAATACCTCCAGGGTAGGAAGCGGGTGTTACAAAATCGACCTTTCAGGTCACCAAAAATACGAACAATACCATGAAAGAACAAATTAAACAAATACTCTAGATCAATAACACATCTGCATTGGACAATATATGGGATGCCCAATCATAAATGACAGAGTTACTCAAAATACTTTTAAGCTGCTTACTCTCCGAACTAGGGCACAATTAAACAAATGGAAAGCTAACTCGCTATCCCAAGAGGGCCGAAAAACCCTAATCAAAAGGAATCTATTGGCACAACCAAACTATCTTATGCAATCCTTCCTACTCCCTAAATCCACATAAAAGAATTTGACCAAACAACAAAACGTTCTTCTGGAACAAAGAGAGGAACCATAAACCTCTAATCAGCTGGAACTCAATTTGCCAACCTCTCGACCGCGGAGGTCTGGGTATAGCCAAGGCAGAAGAGATGAACGAAGCATTACAAATGAAACTTCTCTAGAAAATCCTTGCGGAACCAAACAACAAATGGGTCAAAAACTTCACGGAAAAATATCAAAAATCAGATGGGCTATTTAACTACCAGAAGAAACGGACTCCTCTTCGCAATGGTACAAACTAATGAGCCTAAAAGACCCATTCTTGTAAGGTCTCATTGGCAAGTTGGGGATGGTAAAACCATCCGTTTTTGGAAAGACAACTGGACGGGCAATGGTTGTCTAAAACCGAAAGAAAATATTAGTGATTATATGAATTGGGACGCGAAATTCGCCGACTTCCTTATGGAAGACAACACTTAGGACCTGTCAGGCTCGAACAGGTGCTTAACCCAGAGGAAGTCCATAGTGTTATGCAAATCTCCACCACAATTAACAAACAATACTTTTTGGCTCGAACAGGTGCGCTGCTCGAACAGGTGCGGATCTTATCTAAAAGAAATCCGAGATCATTCGGTTTTGGCAAGAATCGACATGGTTGAGGATCCGAAATCACAAACAATACTTTTTCCTTATTGTGTGGGATTTGTTAAGTGAAATATCTGCGTAATTAGGCAAGAATTACGTATGAGATCAGACTTGACATATCTTATAAATAGCTAGGTTATAGCTAGGGTTTAAGTGTGATTGAAGACGACGAACTTCGAGAGAGAGCTTTTCAAGTGTACGAGTGTGTGGCTTTTTCAGTGAAGAATCCACAAGTAAGTCAGTAGGTTACTTACATTTAGGTTTACGCTTAGGGTTGTAGAAGTCTAGTTGGTTGAACTTTGGTTGGTGCCTTAGTTACCAGGGAACTTGACTTGCCTTGTAATCATTGAAACTTAATAAAAGTATTCTATTGAAAATCCTCTAAAAAGGAGTCTTAGAGGTAGAGGTTTTTTCTTTCTACGACTTGTTGGTTTGACAGAAAGATTTCCTCTCTAAATTTTGTGTTCATATTGTTTAGAGTAAATTTCAAAAAACCACCCATAAATTAGATGACTTTTCAGAAAACCACCCTTAAAAATGTAAACTACACAATACCACCCACATAAAAACTTCTCTTTCAAGTGACCACCCGAAGACAACGTCCGTTTAAAATCCGTTAACTTAGCCTAAATTTATTTTAATTGGAAAAAAAACCCACTCTCCTAATCCCTCTCCTCCCACATTCCAAATCTGCAGAGGTCTTCTTCCATTCTTATTTCTTAACCCTTTGCCTTCCCCATTTACAATATGCAAAATAGGTCTTCAATTTGATGAAGCTTTTTTTTCAATTCTAGATCTGATAACCCCTCCAAACACTAGTATTGAACCCGGTGTTGATGCCCCGCAGATTCCTCGCCAAGATACTCTTCATCGGATTCACTGACCAGATCCAATTTTGATCCAATCCATCCAGTTCGTCGCCATCATCTCCGACTTCTTCCTCGCACATGACCTCCACGTCTCCCGCATCGTCTTCTACCGCCCATTGCTTGTCATCATCCGCCAACCACTACGCCATCGCTAACTCCGTCTCTCACAATCTATCCCTCATCTCACCCCCTTCCATATGCAATAAATAGAAAGTTAAAATTTCTCAATTTCCTCTTGATTTACTAATTTGGTTAACATCTGTATTGATCCTACAAATTGATGTCAACTTTTTTTAAGGTTGGAAGATTATGGTTATTAATTGATTGATTAAAAATGGAAAATCTATTGGATGACATGTTCTTGTACGCTAAATTAGGCGCATTGGAAGCCTGTAGGAACCTTGGAGCCACAATAGTTGAGGAGAAGACTAAGATTAACTGGAATATTGATCAAGTTGATGACTCCCAATACATTAGCTTTAATGGCGGTGCAGAGACAAACACCTGCCTCGAGATCCAAAAGCCCTAGGATGAGCGGGCAACAGGGCTCCTTGGGCGGCGATCCTACCTCGACATTCAGTAGCTCAGTGAGCACGTTTGCGCAAACCCCGAGTTTAAGGGCGTCTCTCGGGCAGGCAGTGTCGAGTTGGGAGACGACGAGGGTAGAGAAGAGGAGGTTGAGGATTAAGAAGAGAGCAGCAGCTGAAAAAGGGGTCTTAGAAGCCATTTCAATTAATGTTTTGTGGAGATGATGACCTTCAAAAAAGAACCTTAATTTTGTTGGATTTGGTATGGTGAGATTGAGGGATTAGGATGGACAAGGTTCTAATTTATATTTTGACGTACGTACATGGCTATACTCGTTATATATATATACATATATTGAGCTTGCTTTGAGGAGATTTGTTGAGGTTCATTTCATGCAATATTAGAGGTCTTATACGCTTTTAGGCATAGTTACACAGTAAATTTTCTTCTTTCAGTTTGATTTATACTAAGAAACTATATGCCTAATGTTGGTTTTGGCCTACATTTTAAATTGACCTTGCATGCCTTGAGTTTTCATCACCGACCAAAAATAAAACTAGATTTGCATAGTTTTACCCAAAAAAAAAGTGGCATGAAATTTGTGGCTGTTGGTTTATTTGGTTCGGTTTGGACTGCTAATTTTGATTTGTCATGTACCCAACAAAAAAGAAGAAAAGGCGGATCTTCCCATCTGTCAATAACCTAATTTTCCTGTGAAACCCCTACCTAACTTCTTGTTTGGTTTTTTTTCGGAAATATCAGGTACGTGATGGGTTGATATGAGAGAAATGGCTGATATGACAGCAAGAAAGAAGGGCGGCCCGAATTTAGACTGATGCGGTGGCACGAAAACTAATGGGCCCATAAGCTCATGAGGTTTCATCATAAAACCAATTGACACATAAGCCCATGAGGTTCCCGTGGGATTCCATCCTAAACCATTGACAATATCAACAATTGACAATAGGAGTAACCAGGATATATATGTTAAGCTATTAATTTAGATTTTAGATATGGGAAAGAGTTATTTCTCAACAGTTTTTAGCATTAATTTCATGCCCCGTGTTATACGAGTTGTACTAAGATCAAATTTAGTTTGTTTGATGCCATAGTTGGGCTAAGAAATCTTCAGCATCTGGTCAAAATGTTGCTCCTTCGATCGGATCAAATTGGCAGCAGATCGTGGAGGGCTCTCGGGGTTGAACTGCTGCGTTGTAAGACTCTGAATTATATCTCAAAGGGTGCAACGCAGAATCCATTGTTAAATCAACTCGAACATTGATTCTCGAATACAATCATCACCAGTTGAGGTGTAAATGTGTTGTCTGTTGATAACTTGATATGTAGTGAGTGGTTGGGAACAAATTATAAAAAAACCAAACCTAAACGCAAGTGCATAGAACTACTTAAAAATCTAATCCATCCATTTTCATGTATCATCTTATCATACACCGGAAGAGCTTTTAAACATATCCATCATCAAATAGATGAAATAAACTATTAAAATCCATCTCTCACTGTTCTGTAAAGCTTAGAAATTTGTAACAGGAGGGATATTACGTTCTTTATATTGGTAATATGGATAGTTATGATATTACAAATTGCTAGACACGTACATGGAAATTTGATACGAACTAAGAACATATCAACTTGTAATAAGCAAGTGCTTCATAAAAATGGTTTACCCACAAATCCTACACTGCAAAACTGATGCATTCAAATTTTACCTTTTCTCTACGGAGGTGAGGTGAAGAGTAGAGAGGTGTTTGTTCCTCCAAACCCAAAAGAGTTCGATAAGGCTGCTCGTATGGGCATCTCCTTTGACGCCGTTAATGGCATAAACCCATCTGAAAAAACTGCATCTGGCTCGGTAAGGTTTAGCGTTAGAGGTGCAATTCCCTGCAACAATACAACCATATAATTATTCTTCTTCAATGCCAACTTTTTGCAAGAAAATGCACCCACAATTGTTTCTCTGACCTGGTGAGGCGGATTGTGAACCATTTTTATGGGATTAATTTGACTACTGATTTGAGGAACTTTTTTAAAATGTATCTTAGATAGAGGTTTCATATCAGTGATTAGTTGCAATTTGAATGCATTACCTTGTGAATAGCTAATATTGTAAATATTGCTTCAACAGAACCAGCTGCTCCTAAGAGATGTCCTGTAGCACCCTGAGATATCATTGCAAAGCAATATCATGATCATCAGAGGATCCTCCTAAGATACATGAGTGAAGATTCAAAATCACATTTTATTATTTGTATCGAACATTACCTTTGTGGAAGACAAAGCTAAAGCGCCTGATGTCGCATGTGCACCAAATAAAGATTTTATTGCATTGGCTTCAATTGCATCACCTGAGAGTACAAATCTGAGTTTCAGTTGAAACAGGACCCGCTAAAACCAGCATACAAATGAGTTAGAAATATGAGCACAGTTTACCCAGAGGTGTTGATGTAGCGTGTGCATTAACATAATCCACATGATGAGGCTGTAGTCCTGACTGCAGTTTGACAGGAAAGAAATTTACAAACAATGGGTAATTAGTCGAACTCGCTCGCAGGTAGGGAGAAATGGAAGATCATGCTCAAGTTTTCACCTCCTTTTTTTTTTATTGTTACCTGTCTTAAAGCATGCGACATAGCTAAGATAGCACCTCTTCCATCATGATGAGGCTGAGTAATATGGTATGCATCACCTATAAGGCGTCATTATATAGACCAATATTTTAATGCAATGTTTGACTAAGGTAGAAATAGAGTGTGGAATGCAAAGTAAGGCAACTACCTGACATTCCATAGCCACGAACCTCTGCATAGAGTTTTGCACCTCTCTTTTTGGCATGTTCAAGCTCCTGCTTATCAAGGAGAAGAGGGTTCATAGAGAAACCAGAATATGTTTTATAGAACAGGGACATTGGCACTAAAATGAAATAGAAAGCATCGTGAGATAACAAGAAAATCTTTACACCACTCTAACACCAGTATAGCGTAACAGTAGGGCTGCAAAAATATGATTTCAACGAGAATCAAAAACTCTTAAAACTTTTTGACTTGGTTTTTTTATCATTGTAATTGATACTAGTCACACCCTTTTTAGTACATTATGCCTTCTGTTTTTTTCCCCTAGCAAGGGCTTCTGTACATTTTCTGTTCCCCTTTGTATATATTTACCACAATTCACAAATAAAGGCTCCGAAAAATTACACATATTTACTAGCAACCATATGCAAGATCTTCAAATCATATCTAATGAAATCAATTCATGAGGCAAGTATTTTTGTGCATCTCTGCACATGTCAGATCGATGATCTATAAGTGTTTGCATGTGCAAGTTTGTGAAAGACAGAAATTTAGGGTCTCAGTATGTGTTCTTAGTTGGAGATGTGGCAAAGCCGTTTCCCTTTGAAGGCTGACTAATTGACATGGCAATCAAAAGAGGCCAGGGACCTAATGCAATGAAAGCAGAGATTGGCTGTAGACAAAGGCTACTTTTACATGTTCCATGATTTTCAATTTTCATGAACATCCTTTTTAAATTTCATCGATCTTTAGGCATCCTGATCAACAATGCATTTTCAATAGCATCTTTATGAAGGTCAAAAGTACCCTATCAGCATGCCGTGCCAAACAGATCCAGGACTCAGTTCATATTTCTATCTTGGACTAGTTGACTTTCTAGTTTTTACTTTTTACTACAGCACTTGTGAAACTCATGCATCCATTTCTTGTTTAGAATATTCTGACACCAATTCAAAAGCTAGCAATTGATATCATCTCCATATGTAAGATCTAACCAATAACTAATGTATGACTTTCAAAACTAAAATGCCACCCTTTACCAACTAACCTCCAATACCAGAACACCACAGCCTTCACCAATCCTGCAAATGTGTTCAGTAAGTCATGGAACAATAATGCAAAATCTACATCAAATTTATACAGAAAATAGGAATGACTACGTCAGACAAAATGCATCTAGAGGAAACCTCTAGTGACATTTTCTTACACAAATCCATCTCTACCACTGTCAAAAGGTCTTGAAGCTTCACTAGGGGTGGAATTGTATTTTGTTGACATGGCTTTTAACCTGCATGTTCAAATAAGCTAAATTCGGTCACCTAATTCAAAAATACAACCAAATACAATCAAGCAGGATATAAAATCTTAGCTTCCTAAGGAGATAAGTACATACAATTTGAGAGCCCTAATACTGAAAGAAAAGCGAAAGAAAAATATGCACAGATTTCTATATGTCAGATTGTCTGTTCCATTATGTCAGTTAGTGTTTTAGAAGTAATCTGCCTCTAGGTTGTCTGTACATGTTTACTGAAGTAGAGAAAAGAAAATAGCTGCGTATAATTAAGGAAGCACTTGCAAATGAAGAAACTCCAGTCTTATTCCTTCATCCCCTTCCCCAGCCATCATTCATTCTTTTTGGGAGCTACACCACCGCACCTAATAATTTTACATTTAATTGCAGAGCAAACACTGAAACTAAATTTGCTCTATGGTAAGCATGGGAAAGTAAATTTTTCTATAATCGGAGACCTGCAAAAACCTGCAATGGACAAGGCATCAATGCTAGCTTCAGTTCCTCCAGCCACCATTACATCTGCATCACCATACAGGATCATTCTAGTAGCATCACCAATTGAGTGTGCTCCAGTAGCACAAGCTGTCACTGCAGCGTGGTTTGGTCCCTATATTCAAAAGAAAGGCTTGACATACTAGATCACAATATTGACAATTATAAAATTCTTTGTAAAGTTTAAAAACAGTAACCAAAGAGGAGAAACTAGTGGAGGAGAAACTATTTTAACTATAGAATAGGGCACAATCAGACTCCTCAGAGTAATAGAAAGCTCCATCCTAGAAACATATACTTTTGCTGTCTTACTTTTCACAAAAAAAAAAAAAAATTAGCAGATAAAGTGCAATTCTTCAGATAATAAACTAACAAGATCTTCAAGATACTGACATCATAAATTCCCCAGTATGTATGTCCATGGTTCTGTACTTTTGTCCCTTTTATCTGAGAATGGATATATGGGTCATACGATAACCTGATTTCTAAGTAAAATGAACAATACTTAAGGATGTACAACCTGATCACTATGTGACATGAAAACTAGATTCTGCTATTCATTCCATTCCACTTCAAAATTGGCATCTCTCTGATAATTAAAAATACAAAACAATAATGTGCACAACAATTAGAAAATTAAAATTATATTGTTAAGCTTCAATGTCCAGATCCATAACAGAATGCCCATCTGTGAACGTTGTCACATACCTGGAAGCTGTACTTCATGCTTATATGACCAGCAGCCATATTAATCAGTATCCGAGGAATGAAATAAGGACTGAGGCGACGCAATCGCTTCAAAAAGAAGTAAGCATAATGAAAAGTCAGTCGAATTTCCTAATAATGCATACTAGATAATTTTCAGTATAAAAAGAAAAAAGAATTAATTGCTACCGCTTAATGACAGATACGAGTGGAGGAGAAAATAGAAAAGATTAATGATCATTAAAAGGAGAGAAAGAAATTGACCTTGTCATAAATCATTCGTGCAGCATCTACCACATCACAAATGCTACCAATCCCCCCACCTATGGATACTCCCTAATTATCACCAAGTTAATGTAGATGCTAAAAAATCATATATGAACAGATAAACAGAAATTATTCAGATTTGATGGTAAGAAACAATATTACTGTTATTTCTTTATCGGTAGGGTCAACTGCCACCCAATTTGCATCTTTAAGAGCTTCGTCAGAGGCACATAATGCATAAGCTATGAACCTTGAAATTGCTTTGTGCTCCTAAGCAATATATAAATAATATTAGCAAAATAATAGGTTGGATTCAGCTAGACAATAGCAAATACAATCATTTACTTGGAAAAAAAAAAGTAAACAAGAACAACAGCAAGATAAGAATACAACACGTACAAGAGCCAAACTAAAGGTTGGATTCAGCTAACCTCGTTAGTTTGCTTCTGAGATGTTGAGTGATCATATTGTATGTTTTAGACTTTTAGGAGATTTGTATGCATAATTTGAATAGCAACATGTGGCATATTGCCATTGAAAATAGATTTAAAAACTTGTCGCCAATACCCAGCAAGTATGTTAAATAATGCCAAATAATGGCTATGTTTGCTCACTCATTCATTTATGGCTCAATGAAATCAACTTACACCCCGAATAGAAAAGCGATATACTAGATCTTTTTTTTTGGTTGAACACTATACTAGATCCTTTGAAGCTCAGAGAACATCTCTATGAAATCATAACTCCTGTCATCTCATCCAATGAAAGCATACAAACAAAAGGGTCTAATATACAAGTTGATACCTTAATTGGAAAGCACATTACATATATCTTAGCCCAATCAATACTGCAAGCAAAGTTCCAAAGGGCAATAGAATACCAGAACTCAGAAAATTACCAAAAAAGAAAAGGCATGGGGAAGTTTCATAACATTAGAGCAAAAATAGAGCATGCCAAAAACAAGCACATTATATAATGGATGAATTATATGTGTTTGCTGTAGGGAAGAAGTGTGTCTGGTTGTTCCAATTTGCCACGCATTCATTATATGGATCAATTTACTTAACAAACCTCCCTAAAAGAAAAACACCATACTGGACCCTCTGATATTCAGCCACAATCCCCATGACTTCATAACTCGTGGCACCCTCATCATGGTGAAGCATACAGAGTAACGAGGTTAATGCACATATTAAAACCTCCACAGATGATCATTTAGCACATTACTCAACCTAAGCAATACAGCAATTACGAAGTCGATAAGCTTAGCAGAGCAGGACATTAAAAAAAAAAGAAATCTTAAGCAAATAGCAAGCATGGAAGACTTGGAAGTGTCCCACCATTTGACTGCAAACAGAAATGCAAAGAGGATAGTGATATTTGAAATTGAACCTTACAACTAAGCCACAAATTCTCATCAAATTCACCAATTCCAGTCCCCGAGGGCACAATAGCGGCCACCTTCGAGGTGATCTGGTCGAACACATGAGCCCTTGTCTCCAAATCAAACCCTTCCATCCGAAGATCATCGGCAGTTATCCCTCTGATTCCACATTCTCCTTCCACTAGCCGCTTCCACGTCGTCTCCACTCCGCAGCCAAGAGGAGTAACCATGCCCAAACCTGAAACAAAGAGTCAACTGAAGAAAATCCAATTGAAATCCCTAGCCACGGAATTTCAAAAGAGAGAGAGAGAGGAGAATTTACCGGTGACGACAACTCGGCGATTAGTGGGGACAGGAAGAGGGCCGGGGAGTTGGGGAAATGAGGAGTACGTGAGACGTTTGAATTGGAAGCGAGCCAGGTGGAGTGTTCGCCATCGATGGTTTGCCAAGGCGGCCATGGAAGCTCCGCCACAGCCCCCACTGTTTCAGCTGATGGACCGTGCGTACGTGCAAAAAGAAATAATCTAAAAACAGAAGTTTTGTTGATAAATTTATTCACCATCAAACCCTAACCACCAGATTTGAAAGTTGAAACTGTTCCGAGCTCTCACCAGCTAAATTCTAGACTCCGATAACCACGAGTGAGTTTAATGAATTCTCCTATTTAACGCTTTCTTCATATTCATCTTCTGCTTTGTGTGTGAGACAGTTTGTTTAGTTGGCTATCAGATGGAAAATGAACAAGTCAAAATTACACTCGTTCTACTGTTCTCCAGGTTTTATAGTCATGCAACATGTCAAAATTCAAGTCAAGGATTCATCAATTCCGGGCTTGTCTGAGTTGGCGGCACTGCTAGATGCACGTAATACACATTGAATTGTGATGGCATGGATGGTGTTAACTCTATGGACAATGGTGATCTAGAGATAGATGAGGGGACAAAGAAAATGAGAGATTCCAAGGCTGCAAGTAATACATTGAATTGTGACATGCTACTGTTCAGAAGCAGTACGTGCTTTGTTCTCCATGGTCTTCTATCCATCCGAAGGAGGCCATTGCTGGACTGGACTAGGTCGGTCCGGGCTGGGGTGGGCTTCGTCTGAAAATTGACCCACTTCGTTTGATTGGACAAATGAGTTGGAGCAAGTTGGGCCCAATTTTGGGCACTGTTGACCTTAAGTTATGTATCTTTTGATTTCAAGCAAGACTTTACATTGAGGGACAAGAGTTTGAGACACAACACAAGCATGCGACAGAGGAGTTCGGCTGATCTAAAGGGAGATCTATCAGGACTGAATTATATGTCCAAATATAGATAGGTTAGACCTAACAAGTTAAGCCTCTTGAATTTTGTAGTCTTGTAAATTTGTTCCTAATCCTGATCAAGCAAATTTGGCCTTTTGCCCTTTTCATCATTATAGAATCCGGGACAAGTTCTAATCCTAAATTCATACGTGAAGACGTGGTAGACTTGAAATTATAGTCGGCAAATATCTTTCTTCTTTCTAGGTGAAATGTCCTAAAAGTTGCAATAGTTTTCTCCATTTGCATCATGTGCATTATACAGTCCACCATGTGGGTATTGTGCATTTAATGCGAAACCATGTGCATGCGATATAACGATGAATTCGTACAATTTCTTGAGCTTGTAGGTGGATTCGTCAATGCCTGCCAACCCTCTCCACCTGTGGTTTGTACTATCATTGTACAATAACTTTTTGGCATTTCTCATTCATCAGCAATTTCTCTCTAATTTGTCCCTATTATATAGTAGAAAATTTTGTCACAACACTTTTGGAACCTTAGAACTATTTCTGCATAAAAATGTTTTATCTTTCATTTGGCACTATGACCTGAATACAGTAGAACCTCTGTAAATTAATACTCGATAAATTAATAAACCCTCTAAATTAATATTTTTCTCCGGTGCCGACTTGGACCAATGCAAAATTTAAATAATTTCGATAAGATAATAAGATAATATATTTTCAAAAAACAACTATATAAATATAAGGTCCCATTAATATCATAAATTAATAATTATATAAAAAGTTACATAGTCATAACTAAGAAAATCTAATGAAATATGATTGTAGTGTTGTTTGTTTTTTCTTAATTCTATTTGGAGCTCATCTCTTATTTTTCTTATTGGATCCAACAATTCTAGCATTGTTTTGAAAACAAATTTTGCAATGTCAACTATAGTAATTCCTTGAGACATCTCATGAACGAATGTTGCAATGTCCAAAACAGTTTGCTATTGCCTCTTGTTGCACATTAACTATTCAAGCCGAGACTACAAGATTGATAGCAGTCAAAATATTAATCTTACATAAATCAGATTGTCCCAACTCATAGCTTTCTAAAATCTTACAATAAAATCTTGTATGATAGTGTATTTTGAAAGCTCTTATTACAAAAATCTCTTTAAATTAATAAATATTAATTTATCAGTTAATTAATATCTCTATAAAATAATAAAATATTATAGTGCCAACCCTATTAATTTATAGAGGTTTTACTGTAGTTATTACGGAGTACCTTTTTTTTTTGAGAAATTCCTTTTAGTATCCTTATATTTTAAGCTTTTTCTTTTGGTGTCCAAGAAAAAAACTTATTCCTTTTGGTACCCTTATATTTTTGATTTTGTTCTCCCCCTAGCCAAAATTTGCCAATATTTTACTTTTCTCTTGAATTCTCTCTCAAAACCACCTCTATCTTCATATTTAGAGTGAAAATCAACCCTTTTTTTTGAGAAATTCATTTTAGTCCACGACAGCAAATTGTGTGTATAAGACAAAAAATGCATAGTTGAAGGGTTTATTTGAAACTCGCAAAGTACAGGGGGGTGAGTGACAAATATGTGCAAGTTCAATGACATGTAGATGTATTTCGCCTTTTTTAATCCATCTATTTTTAAGAATTCAATTTTTTTTATCCAATTTTTTTCAACATTCAACAATAAAATTGCATTGTTCTTTCTTTTTTTTCGCAAATTTTTTAACCTTAAAAAAATTTGCATTAGTAAGCCCATTTATCCAATTTATTCCACTTTTTTTATCAACATTAAAAACATGATTTTCCAACATTAAAAACAAGCTTTTCCAATATTTATCCACTTTATTCCAATTTTTGTCCATTTTCCAACTTTTTCACATTTTTCATTTATCCACTTTACGGTTCCTTTATGGCCGAAAGCAATTGGGTTGATCCATTCTTTGGCATTTTCTCGAGCCCAAATGGTTGATCCATCTCATTACTCCATTTCTAACCCTAAAAAGCTCTAGAAAGCTCCATTTCTTATTACTCCATTGCTCTGGCCGCCACTCTCTCGATCTCTCTAAACACTCTCTCTCTCTCAAACCCTAAAGGCGCTTGAGCCTTCTCCCTCTCGATCTCTCACTAAATCTCTTGATTTCTCTCGTTTTCTTTTGATTCTCTCATCAAATCTTTTGATTGAGTGCTAGATTGCTCTATTCTTGCTTTGGATTGCTCGAACTATCCTCATCCTTGAGAAGAGCTTTCTATTTCTGTGGAGCTTTCTTAAGATCCGTCTTCGTTTTTTGCTGGTGGTGCTCGATCCATGCTCTGAATCTCTCGATCTCTCAAAAAGGTATGTGAATCTTTCGATCTCTTCGTTCCTCGCGATTTTTTCTCGATCTCTCTGGATCTCGATTTTTCCTCTCTTGTTTTTGCTCCGACTCTCTCGATTTGTCTCTATTTTTCTTCGATCGCTTTGTATGTTGACAAGATCTAGTGTTTCGTTTTTGGATCTCGATTTTCCTCTTTTTTTGGTCCGAATCTCTCGATTTTTGCTTTGAATCTCTATTTTTTTTTCTTTGAATCTCCAGATCTATAGATTGCTTTCAACAAGAGATCTCTCTTTTTTCAATTTTTTTTTTCAATCTCTCGTTTTTTTCCTTTGAAACTCTCATTTTCTCTCCATTATTGTCGATCTCTTTGTATTTTGTCAAGATCTCTTGTTCATTCTTTGGATCTCGACTTTCCTCTCTCTGTTTTGCTCTAAATCGCTCCTTTTCTCTCTTTTTTGCAAGCTCGTGTTCATTTCCTCTCTTTATTTTTTTGCTCTCAATCTCTTGTTCTCTCTCTTTTTTATCGATCTATTTTTCTATTCTAACTCCCCTTTTCTAAGAGCAAGAACGAGAGAAACACTTTAGGGCGATGCATGTCTTACTTGCTTTAACCCTTGATCTCTCAAGTATGCAAAATTGCATTCTCTCCTTTCTCTTTTTTTTTTCTCTCACTCTCTATTGCATCTCACAATATCTTCTTTTGTTTGTGTCATGCAGGTCCCCTGAATCCTTTAGTTGAGATGAGTTGTGAATCAAGTAGCGATGAGTTTGATGGTCCCTTGCCATCGGATGAAACAGAGTCGTATGAATGCTCTAATTATCCAAATTGTGAGTGGGGAAATGAATGTGTTGGCAACCACTCCTACAGTCCTCGACGGTCTGAATCTACAATTGAGTGTGATCTCGAGAATGATGTTGATGATGCTTGTGTTGAGTCTCATACTGCTCCCCCTGGGAATGTTGTGTTGCCTACTAATGTTGAAGAGGATGCCTCTGAAAATGTCCCCTCTGGAAATGAGGAAGCTTAACTAAGATATGTCCCCTTCTCCTTTGTTGTGATGTGTGGCTTGTTTGAGATTGTTGATGATGCTCTATTGTTTCTATGGCATGTTGATGACAATGTTGAGTGTTGTTACTGGTGTGAGTCCTCTGTTTTGTTGATGCAAAAACCTTATTTGTGTGTGTGTGACTATGAATGCATGTTTGTTTATGAATCAATGTTGTTGCTGGTGTGAGTCCTCTAATGTTGTTGATGCAAAAATCTTATTTTTTCTGTTGTATTTATATTTTTTCAATGATGAAATCTTCATGAAAACTGAGATGCAAATTCATTTATGCACTTGCCTTTGCATGCATTAGGAAACCAACCTTAATTATGGTTGAATGAGGCCATTGCATATTTAGGTTTTTGCTTTGATTTTGTGTCAATGATGGTTATGGGGACATCTGAGATATTTTATGTAAATCAATGATGAAGTCTTCGTGAAAATTGAGATGCAATTTTATTTATGCACTTGCCTTTGCATACATTAGGAAACCCGCCTTGATTATGGTTGAATGAGGCCTTTGCATATTTAGGTTTTGTGCTTTGATTTTGTGTTAATGATGGCTATGGGGACATTTGAGAAATTTTATTTAAATCAATGATGAAGTCTTATGAAAACTGAGAGACAAATTCAGTATATGCACTTGTTTGTATATGCATTAGGAAACCAACCTTAATTAGGGTTGAATGCGGCCTTTGCATATATAGGTTTTGTGCATGGAATTTATCTCAGTGATGGTTATGTGGACATTCGAGATTATTCTTTGTAAATCAATATTTATGTGTTTTGACTTTAGCTTGCAAATTTAGTGTATGGACTTGCCATGTTTGTCTTGACATTTTTCACTTTGTATTTTCAAAAAGATGCTAAAATATATTGATGGTCTTACATTTCTTGACCTGCATTGACATGTCATTACACATATTCATTTACAAAAAGCTCATAATGTACACAAACGAGCTTCTTACATGTATTAATTAAACCAAAATATATTGACTGTCATCTACAACATCTTCATCATTGTCTTGCTCCCCATGGGTTGATTGAGTCCCCTGAGTCTATGCAACCCCATGAACCTTTTCCCATGCTTGCACAACTGCCTAATAAGGTGCTTCCACTTGAGTTGGTAGATTCCCTTGAGCTCTTAATCTGTTTTTCCCCACATGTGGCACATCATAGTTATTGCTCCCATTGACCTTGAGTATTTCATTCATGTAATATTGCAATGCTAACCATACATTACTTAATGTTATTGGGTCTAGCTCATAGAAAGCTTGATTTACAGCCTCTAGCATATGCTCAATATTTTTTGGCATTTTCTTGTGAATAAGTGATTGGATGCTTCTGAAAACCCCCAAATCTAAGATGTTTAAATCTGGACCGTTGGGTGGTTGTTGAATTACAATGAATGTGAAGTCATCTTGTTTGTATACTTGTTGCCACTCTGCATCCTCATGAATTATGTGTGCCTTTGGATTGTCTTGTTGGATGAAAATCACCTAGTGTCCTGTATGTTGTGGCCTTTTTTCTTTTATGGATGGAATGATATGATGAATAAGCATGTGCCTTGTGACTTGTTTGTTGACTGATTCAACAAGCTTAGTTACGATTGTCCCTTCTCTCTATTCTTGGATTTTCTCTTTGTTGGTTCTTGATATGTAAATGGAAAAATGCCTATTTTCCCATCAAATATGCATTGTCCCTCTGAGTTGAATCTAGGCCTTGCTACTGCAGTTGTGAACATAACCTTGGAAATGAACTTGCTTGAGCTTGCAGTTCTATACTTGCCCCTATCATTCTGTTCTAGATAAACTCTTTGTGTTTTCTTACTCAAATGAATCCACTTTTCATTAATATGAACAATATCAAACATGGTGTAATATTGCTTCTTATTCTCTGGATTACTCCCTTGTAATAGATTTAATATCCATTATAATCTTGTGGTGATGTTTGATTCCTTTAGACCTGGGTGTAGTGGATTTGTATGTGGCTTTATAGCTTTTCTTTGCACTAATATGTGGACTGTACTCTTTGAAATGTTGAGTTGAGCAACTAAATCCCTTATGCATGACATGTCCCCCATGTTGATTGCTGTGATTGCAGTCTCCTGAATTTGAAGCTTTTTCCTTCCACACTTGTGGTAATTTGTAATGAAATTAAGTTTCTCCCATGTTCTTGTTGCTTAGATGTCTTCCAAAGTCTTCATTAAACTAGATTGCTACAACTTGAATTGCATTCCTTGAAAGTTGTCCCCCTTCTACCATATTTAGAAGCTTCATAATGATGTGCATTTTTTCACTACTGAGCCTGCTTGTACATGGCTGATGATGAATTGGTGTCTTTGCCCTACTTCTGGTTGATTTTGATTATGTCCCTGCTCATTAATGGCCTCATCTTCTGGTTGATTTTGATTATGTCCCTACTCATTAATGGCCTCATCTTCGGAAATGGGGGCTTCATTAAGATTAAATTCAATGTGTGTGGGTTCATTAGCTTCCTCATCATCTAGAAGTTGGGCTTCATTGAGGTTAAAGCTTGAAGCCATAACTACAAGCAGTGATGCTCTGGTTTTATTTACTGAATATTCTCTGTAAATTCTTTGTTTTTACTGGATAGCTTGAAGTTGTAAATGGTGGGTTTAATATTGTTGGTTCTGTATTTAAAGCATTTCATCTTGTAATAGTCCTCTGATCCGTGCGTGTGTAAACTCTAATATTCTATTGGCTATTGAATTTTGGATCTTGTTTTTGATTGGTCCAAAAAAAGTGTCGAGGATCAGTCCATTTTTATACAGAATTTCACTATTGACTGCAATAATTGTTCTATAAAAGGTGCAGAACACAGTACTTTAAATCTATATTTATTTTATTTCTTAAATGATGTGCTCACTATCCTTTTGGACAAATAAAGCGGGACAGAGGGAGTACTATATATGGGGTGATTTTGCCTATTGCATCACCCAAAAGCAAAAAATTATGTGTTTGTATTGTCATTTTAACTAATTAATTTACTCGTTACTAGTTAAAAAATAATTAAAATTATTTGGTAAGCCATAACTAATCGATTAATTCGGATAGTTATTTAGAATTGTTTTGAATTAATTAAATTAAATAGAATAAAAAGTAATTTTTTAATCAAATGATAAGAATGGTAACTTGTAACTAGCCAAAGTAGGTTTTTATATTCAAATGTGATTTAGTAATTTTCTTAAACTTCAACTCATACAACTTCAACGAGGGTAGCATGGTAGGTCGTGGAGCCGGTGGTGGTGGAGGGCCGAAAGTTTAGGGATCAAGTGTAATTCCAAATTAAGGTTGGTGGAGGGTCAGAAGTTCATGGATCTAGTGTGGGTCCGGAGGGTGGTGGAGCATCAGGGGGTCCCCGCAAGTGGTGATAGTAGTGTGTATTAGATTGTACGTGTGTTAGTATACAAACACTAATCCTGAGGATGAGTGAACTGGGCAGCAGAATGATAAAACAAGTAAACTAAGAATAAGTGTTTCCAAATCAAAGCTACTATCTTTATTAGTAGAATTGAACTTACAAACATAAACTTTAATTTCTAGGTGTATACAACTTCTAGGGATGAGCATAATGTTCCTAAGCATCGAACAGTCTTCTACCAACTCGAACTAGCTTGTTCGACCAACGAACCTAACTCCGTACACAACACTATAAAGCTATCCTCGTGTCCTATCTTCTCCTAAAACCGACCGCACATAGCTCTCGAGTTTTCTCTATGATCAACTTATGAAAAACACATCTTCTAACCTAGACATACATCCTATTTATATACTCATGGAATAGAGCAATTATTCTTTCCATAAACATTAGATAGGATAGATCTTTTACATAGATTTATTTCTATCTAAACAAAGTTTCATAAAAATAAATCTATCCAAAACTTTCCTTATATTTGTTCTGCAAGGAATAAATATATCTTTAAGATCCTTCAATCAATTTTGTTCCCTTTAAGATCTTTAAGATCCTTCAATTGCTTCCAGAAGGAAAAAGTATTCCGGATCAATTTCCACTCTTTGAGGATTAAAGCATTTATGCCATTCCCTTTCACCGGTGGAGACACATCATTAGTTTTCCTTTCAAACAACCCCTTCTTTGGATTGCGGTTCTCTTCGTGACCCATTTTCTTCAAATTGTAGACTTCCAATAGAAATCCAAAGCTTTGTTCCTCCATCAATTCATAAACCCAAACCCCTTTGCTTTCCAAAATCTGTAATAACTGCAATTTCTAATAAAAAATGATTATTTTTTATTAATTTAATTATTTCTTTAAAATAAAAAATATTCTTTATTATGATTTTTCATAATAATAATAATAATAATAATAATAATAATAATAATAATAATAATAATAATAATAATAATAATAATAAGGGATTTTCCTTTTGGTGCCTTCAGGTTTCGACTTTTCCTCTTGGTGCCCAAAAAAATTATTATTCTTTATGGTACCCTTGTAGTTTTACGAAACTCCTTTCCTTTCCGTAGCCTAAAATAAACCAAAACCAACTTCCATCCATTTCACTCTATTCACCGTTAACAATTTCTAAAAATAAAAAATAAAAAAATCTACATGTTCTTTTTTTTTTAAATCTACGTATTCTTAATTTTCATATCTATCTAGAGAACAAGATTGAGATTCCACCAAAAAACAAGATTGAGAGATTGTGTGCGAGAGAAAGAGGGAGATTGTGATAAATTTCAATGGCTACTGGCTTCTCGGCTACCCATTCAGACAATTCTTCTATGGCTCGCCAATTCACTTCCAAATCCCAAGCCTGAATCCTCCAATGGAAAGATTCGATTCCGCTAATTCCCATTGCTTCAAGCGTTCCAGGTACTCATTTTCCTTCCAATTCTCAAACCTAAGAGGAAAAGTGCTCCATATCAGAGAGGAAGGAAGCAAAGGAGAAAGAGGAGACGCAGGGCAAAAACGACGCCGTATGGCACTTGCTAGAGAGGGGGAAGGTGGCGGATTTCCACATGGAAATCGAACTTCATGAGAACATGAAGGTGGCTTAGATCAAAGTGCAGGCGGAGAATGGAGTTCTCAGTTCTCACAACTCTGGTTCCCAAAGATTAGATTTTACAATCGAGAGAGATAGTCACATGTATTTGGGTTTTGCTGAAAAGAGAAAAGGTAAATAGAATAAAAAAGGAATATGTAGATTTTTTTTTTTTTTAATTGATTGTTAATGGTGAATAGAGTGAAAATGGATGGAATTGGTTTTGGTTTATTTTAGGTTACGGAAAGGAATTTTTTAAAACTACAAGGGTACCATAAGAAATAAGAATTTTTTTTGGGCACCAAGAGGAAAAGTCGAAACCTCGAGGGCACCAAAAGAAAAATCCCTAATAATAATAATAATAATAATAATAATAATAATAATAATAATCTTGATTAAAATTTAAATTGATAGCAAATAAATTTTTTAATAATTAATTATAAACGATACTTTGATTTAATTTCCGTTAACTTAAGTTAAAAAAATGAAAATGAAGGAATGGGATGGAGAATAAAAATGTTAGGTGGGACTTGAACCCACAATTTCATGCACCCTCTCTACTTAAACACACCTCCCACACCACTACGCCATCTTGTAATTCTTGCAAATTAAGGTATTTTAAAATCTTTTATTCATCTTCCCACCAAAAGCTTAATTATAGCCATCATAATGGAATTGGTTTTCAAATCTCTTCCTTCCCCTATTTAAAGGGTTTATGGGCAAGACTTAAGAGCACATAAATCACCTCTATTCTTCCTCCATTTTCGTCCCATTCAACCCCCCCCCCCCCAAAAAAAAATTCCAGATTTTTTCACTAGTTGTGCTTGATCTTCAAAGATTGATTCCAAGCTCATTTCTCCACCAAATTTTGTGATTCAAGTCCCTAAATGTAGATAAATGAATTGCCTACAAAACCCTCAATTAATTGGGCACAAAAACCACAAAAATCGAGCCAAAAATACATCCATACCAGTCGACTATGTGCAGTTTTGGGTTTTCCGGGCTGGTGTCGAGCGATTTTCCCGAAGCTTGTACGCCTTCGTTACACACCCTTTTCCTTATCTTTTGCCAATAGTAGGAAGAGGGGGATGATAGGTTCCAACTGTCGCACCTTCCATCCCCGCTCCATTATCGATGTCGGAGCTAGGACCGCGTGAACCTCCCTTGACGACCAACTTACAACGACTCCAGGAGAATGGATTGGCAACGAACGAACTTCCCGACATCGTACACCCCCTTCAAGTCGCCATAGACCGAGCCGCTGACGACAATAGGTAGAGGGAGTGTCCGGCTGCCTACTGTCTCTTTGTTGAAGAATTTCTTCAACAAATAAATTTATATTCAAGACCCCGTTGAGTATAGCGGAGTCAGGATTGTCCACGGAAATGAGAATAGTGCTAAATATTAGTCGATAAACTAAGAAAAGCAAAGAAATAACAAGCAAATAACGTCAAGACCGAACCAAAGTGGGTCGTGCACGACCCTAAGGGGGTCGATCCTGGGCACAACAAAACACAAAAACACACAAAAACACAACTAAAGGCTCGAGCACGACGTACGGGTCGAGATCGAAGCAAAGACACGAGTTTTAATCAAAATAAATGACGAATTCCAGGGCTAGGGCCACCACAACAACAATCATACATGCTTCCAACAAGAATTCACAACTATCATGCAATCTAAATCATAGAAGAGTCAACTTTCGCAAACAATTCAAGTTATTCAATCGACTTTCGCAAATTAAACAACTTTCTATCCATCCTTCAACCTAGGAATATCAACTTTCGCAATAAACCTATTAGAACTAATCAAACAATCAACCTTACACTTTCGCTTTTGGGTTAATCGCAAGATATGCCTCAACTATCGCAAAGGAATTAAGCACAAGATAGATAGATATGATCTTCAAGCATTCAAATCATAAATTCACGTTTTAGACATGCATGATTGTGTTGGGTTTTCACCCAACCCTAGAATCTAAGAAAACTACTCACTCATGGCAAAGTAAACGAATCATGATCAAAATAAACAAATCGAAATTAAAATTGAAAACTAAGAAGTCTTACAAATTTCTCCAACTTGTTCTCCAAGTCTTCCTCCCAATGCCAAAAGCGATTCAAAATCAAACTAAAAATCGGAACCTTGAACTAAAGGGTTTAGCCTCCTTTTATAGAGGAAAAGGAGCCCTAATTAAACTAGGAAATAAGATAAAACAACCTTCCTAAAATACAAAGATAGAATATATCTAAAAGATCACGGAATAAGGTAAAGTCGGCGCCATGATCGACCCAAATAGGTCGTGCACGACCCTCCTAGGGTCGTGCCTGATGGGTTCACTTTCTGTTTGGGTCGAGCACGACCCTGATAGGCACTACGAACAACCTTGAGTAAAACTTGTGTAGCGGATTCGTTACAACTCCATTTGACTCGATTCTTTTTCCTATGTTCTTGTAACGAATTTCTCTATCTCTTTACAAGCTCAAACTTGATCTTCAATGACTTTACTTGAGCGCTTAATCTTCATCTTCTCTTGCAATGCTCCAAACTCTTCTTTCAAGCTCCAAAACTCCTACAAAAAGACACAAAAGATGCGTAGTTTCCGAATCTCAAGGAAATACGAAAACTAAAGCAAAAAGACTCAAAAACATAAAACTCTAGCACAAAAGCCAACTAAATCTAATCTATCTAGACACTAAAAACCTACCTAAAAAGTGGATATCAAAATACCCCATACTTAAACTTGCTTGTCCTCAAGCAATAATCATGCAAAATCAAAACCAATAACACAATCTTCAAGCATAGCCTTTGTCAAAACATTTTAAACACGAGTAAAAAAGTAGACAAGCAATTTTAACGTCATCACATATGTATGAGCCTCAAGCGTAGGCAATCACAATCCAACCTCACAAGGGATACTAATGTGTTTCTCTCAACTCTCATGTTTTTAGGCTATTAATATCAACTCCCAACTCAATCTTTATGCAACATCTACTTTATCATTGAGACTTATACACCAATCTCTCTACCTAGAGAAGTCAAAACACATCAGTCATTATAAGAACTTAGGCTCAATGAAATCTTCATAGAAGACTCCATTCGGCCGGGTTATAATGGGGCTTATTAAAGACAATAAGGTGTGGAAATATTTTGGCCATGTGGTGCTAATAATATCCGGGAATCAAAGACTCCTAAAAACTCACATTTACCGAAACTCTCATAAGAGATTATACCAAACCCTCTCTTCTTTATGCACTTTTTCTTTCACTCACCCATTTATCTCAACTTAATCTTGCTTACAAACACTAAGGAAAATTTGGCTCATACACACTTTCACTATTCAGCTCTTTTTCTTCTTCTTTTCCTCCCTTATGATCTTCATTTTTTCTGTGGGAGGTTGGTACCAATCTTTTTTTTTTCTTTCTTTGCAAGTGCATTCAGGGAACCAAACTCCTTTTACATAACAAACTGCAAGATTTTTTTAACTTTTCCCAACCCAAAATTACCCCACACTTGAACCCAAAATATCTTACTCAACAAAATTATCACAACCAATACTAAGTCCTAATCCCCGGATAGGGTCAAACTTACATCGGCTAGGGAATAATTTTGTGAAGCTAAAAATAAAAGGCTTAAGGCTCAAATTGGCTTCAAAAAGAGGATAATGTAAGGTAGGATATGGATTAATAGGGCTTGTGAAAAATAAGTTCTTAATCATAATTAACATGCATGAACGAACTCATAGAGGCTTCAAGAAATAGATAACCATATCAATGACAAGAGATTTATCTATGTATAAAGAGAGCAATTCACACAAGAAAAAGAAGAGGGATTTTTAATGTTCTCCCTTTAAGGCCAAAATTTCTCACTAAGTAAAAATTTTTGTTGGATTGCAATTACTTCTACTTAAGACACATATGCTCAATTTCATCACAAGTCAATTTTTACAATCAATATCAATTTCTCAAAACTTGGGCTATACTATCCAAATATGCCAAAGGAATTATATGATAAGCATGAAAATTAGTTCTCATCATAGGACATCTAAGATGGAGCATTCTTCTATCCTAAAACAAAGAAATAAATATTTTTTTTATTTTTCGACATTTTTCAATTTTTTTTCAATTTTTCATTGCTTTTTCTTAACAACACAAACTAACTAATAAACAAACAACCAAAGCAAACAACTAACACAAAGACCCAATTAAACACAACATGTGAGATTTCTTCTTCCCCTACCCCATACTTAAATCATGCAATGTCCCCATGCATGAAAATGATATGAAAAAGTAAAGAGAAAAGAAGAAGAAAACTCACAATGAACTCTTAGAAGCTTGGAAGGAGTCAGAACTCATCATGGTTAACCTCAATGGAGAAGGGATATTTTCGGAATTTCCAGGTAGGGTCGTGCACGACCCTCATAGGGTCGATCTCGACCCCCCTGTAAGTGTTCGTAAAATAACCAAAGTTGGACCGCATGTAAAGTCATCTTTTCTCGTCCTTTTGAGACGATATTTCAAGCTTAGGACCTTGCAAAAATCCCACGAAAATTCTATCCCAAACAAATGTATTCTATCCTAGTCTAAAGAAGGTTAGAAAAATCTAATCTAAAAAAAACAAAAAACATAATAAAAATAATAAAAGTAAAATCTAAAGATTGGGTTGCCTCCCGTAAGCGCTTGGTTAACATCATTATCTTGACGACTTATCTTAGCTCATCAGGGCGGCTTCCATCCAGCTTTGTCGGGATCATGGGAAACCCCATACTTATATGGAAAAGCTTCAAAGCTTCTCTTTAGGACATTCGGTCCTCTACCATCCACAAGTATGCTTGGAAGTCCTACATTAGGGTTAGAAAAATCCAAAAACCAAGGAGGCTTCGACTCTTTCACAGTATGCTCAATAGTAGGAGTTGTATAAGAAGGATGAAAGAAAGGATCATGACCAGAATCAATTGGATTAGAGCAAGGAGACTTACCTTTGTTATTCTGAGGAGGGATCGTTACCGAGGGTATGTGGGTCGTTATCGACCCCACTGAATCAAGGAATGCCTCGGTATCATGCCTATCACCCACAACGTTGTGATTCTTCAGAGAATGGTCGGTAGGCTCCTCGTTGATGCTTTTAACGACCTCATTCGCAGCAGTATTGAAGCGAAACTCGACCTTTTCTTCCCCAATGTCAAATGTGAGTAGTCCCTTTCTAACATCAACTCTTGCCCCTGCAGTGGCTAAGAATGGTCTTCCAAGAATGATTGGTACCATAGGGTCTTCTGGCATCTCCATCACTATGAAGTCGTTGGGAACAAAGAATTTGCCTACTTGTACAAGGACATCCTCTACGACTCCAGTGGATTTGACGCGTGATCCATTTGCCATATAGAGATTCATATTGACAGGTTCCAGCGGTTCCATATTAGCTTTGGACCAAATAGAGAGTGGTAGCAGACTAGCACTAGCACCTAAATCACATAAAGCTTTAAAACGGTGAGTTCCAATACCTATAGTAATAGGAAACTTACCTGGATCCCCTAGCTTCTCGGGGAGCTCCAACGATCTCACCTCATCTGTTAGTTCCGACATTGATCGCTTACTAGATAAAATCTCCTTCAAAAATTTAGTATAAGCAGGCATTTCATTCAAAGCCTCGGAGAAAGGAATGGAAAGATTCAAGCCTTGAAGCAACTTAACAAAGCGCTTAAACTTTCCTTCCGTCGAGTCCTTGGGTTTCTTAGAAGGGAAAGGAAGTACCTTAGATCAGGATTGAATAGAAGGAGAAGGGTTAGAAGACTTACCTTGCGAAGGGAGGTCGAGCTCGACCCCAGTTGGGTCGATCGCCCCTTCTTCCTCAATAGCAGCATCCTCAGGAACGACCCCTGAGGGGGTCGTGCTCGACCCTAAATGGGTCGGTCCTGGGGCTTATTCCTCCTCTTTATGCATGGGTGGCTCGGGAAACGCCTTGCCACTCCTTAGGTGCATGGCTTGGATTTCACCATTGCTTGCTCGGCCTCTAGGATTCTCGTCGGTGCGGCCTGGGAGTTGTCCATGTCTCGGGGTTTGAGTAGCTAGCTGGCCAAGTTGGGAATCGACATTCTTTCTCCATGAGTCAAATTCTCCCAACCTAGCATGAACACCTTTCATTTGCGTGGTAAGCTCGGCTCGCATTCCGTTGATTCCTTCTTGCAGCCCTTGTACCCATGATGGTGGCTCTTGATAGCCCGGAGGATGGTAGGGAGGGGGACGTTGCTCTTGTTGAGGGGGTTGCTTGTATTGGTCATAATTTGGATTGCCCCAAGATGTTTGAGCATTGTTCCTCCCTACATAATTGTTTTGGTTCCTAAAGGAACCTCTCATATAATTCGCCTCCTCATAAGCCTCATCGGCTCGCACTTGCTGCAAGTTAGTGCAATTGGAAGTAGTATGGGTAGAAGACCCGCATTCTTAACAAGATTGAGTAGATTTAAAGTAACTTACTTGCATTTTCAATCGGTTGATCTCATCTTGCATGAATTGGAACTTCACATCCTGATCAACCACATCAGATTGTGGTTCATAAAGCTTCCTCTCCGTCGGCCTAGCTTGTTGGGTACCGTACAAGGCATCATAGTTGGTTAGCTTGTCCAACAAAGCCCGAGCTTGATCGGGATCCATCTCAATTAACCCGCAATCGGTTTGAAGGTTGATTATGTCCTTTGTAGTGGCATTAATCCCTTGAAAGAAAATCTCTTGAAGCACATAGGGTGGTTGTCCATGAGTAGGACATTGCCGAAGAAGTTCCTTAAACGGCTCCCAAGTTTCCACAAAAGTTTCATTGGGAAGTTGATGATAAGAAGTGATGCGCTTTCTTAGCTCTGTAGTGTTTGCCGGTGGAAAGAACTTGGTCATGAATAAATCATGCAACTCTCTCCACGATGTAATAGACCTCGGCGGCAGGCTTTCCAACCAACTCAAAGCTTTTCCTGTAAGAGACCACTTAAATGCCTTCAAGAGAACATATTCAAGTGCGACATTGTCAGCAGCAATGGTGTCACATAAATCAATAAAGTTCTTAATATGCTCCATGGGACATTCAGTGGTTTTCCCTTCAAATTGAGAACGCTTAATTAAGGATATGAATATCAAAAGTGCGGTCGATCTCCGAGAGCACTATCGTCGATTCGGGCACCCTCATTTTTGGGTGCATGTATTGCTTGTCATTCCTTGGGATAGCGTTCAGTTGCTCATGAAATCGTTGCGCAGCTGCAGCCAAAGCGTCTCGTTCATCTTGCATGCGCTGCATCTGAGCGCGGAGTTCCTCCATTTGTTGAGCAAGAGTCTCAGCGTCGGCCATTGCTCGTTGTTCTCTTAAACGTCGGTGGAAGGATCTTTCAGGTTCGCTGTCGTAGTCAATCCCAAAGGTTCTCCGGGAAAAACGACATGGCATACACAACGACCAAAGACGAAGAAAACAAAATTAGAAACAACAAAAGGGTAAGGGCTAGTCCCAAACCCAAATATCAACTAAACTAGGCACTATTGCTCAATTCCCCGACAACGGCACCAATTTGTTGAAGGGTTTCTTCAACAAATAAATTTATATTCAAGACCCCGCTGAGTACAGCGGAGTCAGGTTGGACCACGAGAATGAGAATAGTGCTAAATATTAGTCGATAAACTAAGAAAAGCAAAGAAATAACAAGCAAATAACGTCAAGACCGAACCAAATTGGGTCGTGCACGACCCTAAGGGGGTCGATCCTAGGCACAGCAAAACACAAGAACACACAAAAAACAACTAAAGGCTCGAGCACGACGTATGGGTCGAGATCGAAGTAAAGACACGAGTTTTAATCAATACAAATGACGAATTCCAGGGCTAGGGCCACCACAACAACAATCATACATGCTTCCAACAAGAATTCACAACTATCATGCAATCTAAATCATAGAAGAGTCAACTTTCGCAAACAATTCAAGTTATTCAATCGACTTTCGCAAATTAAACAACTTTCTATCCATCCTTCAACCTAGGGATATCAACTTTCGCAAATAAACCTATTAGAACTAATCAAACAATCAACCTTACACTTTCGCTTTTGGGTTAATCGCAAGATATGCCTCAACTGTCGCAAAGGAATTAAGCACAAGATAGATAGATATGATCTTCAAGCATTCAAATCATAAATTCACGTTTTAGACATGCATGATTGTGTTGGGTTTTCACCCAATCCTAAAATCTAAGAAAACTACTCACTCATGGCAAAGTAAAACGAAGACATGATCAAAATAAACAAACCGAAATTCAAATTGAAAACTAAGAAGTCTTACAAATTTCTCCAACTTGTTCTCCAAGTCTTCCTCCCAATGCCAAAAGCGAATCAAAATCAAACTAAAAACCGGAACCTTGAACTAAAGGGTTTAGCCTCCTTTTATAGAGGAAAAGGAGCCCTAATTAAACTAGGAAATAAGATAAAACAACCTTCCTAAAATACAAAGATAGAATATATCTAAAAGAACACGGAATAAGGTAGAGTCGGCGACATGATCGACCCCAATAGGTCGTGCACGACCCTCCTAGGGTCGTGCCTGAGGGGTTCACTTTCTGTTTGGGTCGAGCACGACCCTGATAGGGTCGTTCCTGAGGGATTGTTCTCTGGTTGGGTCGAGCACGACCCTGATAGGCACTACGAACAACCTTGAGTAAAACTTGTGTAGCGGGATTCGTTACAACTCCATTTGACTCGATTCTTTTTTCTATGTTATTGTAACGAATTTCTCTATCTCTTTCCAAGCTCAAACTTGATCTTCAATGACTTTACTTGAGCGCTTAATCTTCATCTTCTCTTGTAATGCTCCAAACTCTTCTTTCAAGCTCCAAAACTCCTACAAAAAGACACAAAAGATGCGTAGTTTCCGAATCTCAAGGAAATATAAAAACTAAAGCAAAAAGACTCAAAAACATAAAACTCTAGCACGAAAACCAACTAAATCTAATCTATCTAGACACTAAAAACCTACCTAAAAAGCGGATATCACTCTTTAAGCGCCACCATTGGCCTCCCCTCGACGACACAGTGCGCCGACGAAGTTGACTTGTTGGGTCGTTTTTTTCCTTGGAAAGAGAGAAAAAAAGGTGTGAGCCGACCCACCTCGTTTTGCGTGCCCATTTTCGTCTCGTTATCGCTCGGTATAATTTTCCGACTCATATTTTAATTAATAGCTTTTTATAAAATAATTTCTACATATATATAATATTTATTTAAAATAATTGAATAAATATTATAAGTGGGTTTTAAAAGGAATTTATTTCGATTGAATTCACTTTGCATGCCCATTTAGTTAAGTATAAATTTTATAAAAATTATTAAGACCTTACTTTAAAAAAAATAATAAAGGAATATTTTTATTTGGGCTATTCCATCTAAATTATTAAGATAAATAACTTAGAACTAGTTGAATCCCCGTGATACTCACGGGATAGTTCTTACTAATATTATACAATACTATGATATCAATATAAAATTTATAATACCTGTATATAATATCGTCAAAAAACTATGTAATTTATAAAAAAATCTTTAAAATTGTGCGCCATATTTTATCAGCATATAGATAAAAAAAACTATATACTTGAAGTTCAAGTCTTGTTAAAAGATAAAATTACATATTTTTTCAGCATATAGATAAAATTGTGCGCCATATTTTATCAGCGTCGGCCATTGCTCGTTGTTCTCTTAAACGTCGGTGGAAGGATCTTTCAGGTTCGTGATAGGCTATTTTCCTACTCCGCAAGTATACGGTTCGGTTGTAGTAATCAAGGTGTCGAACACAGGGAACTTGTAGTATTGATTATAACACGATTCAGTAGACTAAGCCAAAAATAAGAAAAAGGAGTTGTAATTGTATTCAGAAATAATTAAAATCAAAATTAAGAAGTAACTATCAATGGAGAAAAGCATTCCAAGGTCAGGATTCCCACAATGATTATTCAGTAGATTACCGGTGATATTTATTTGGATTTCAATTCGAATGTTGTTTGAAGGACTAACTATCTCAAGTGTCAACATTAACTCTTTTCAGACGATTAATGCATGTACCTAGACTCGACTAGCAATCACTCTCGCACAAAGCAAGTCTTATTTAGGTCCTTTAAGTTCTTTAGAGATTGATGAATCAATAGAAATAACATCCGCTCTCGCGCTCAGTTAAGACTACTCAATCAATAATTTCTAGGATAGGTTAAATTCCACATGTCAATTAAGTCACTCTCGCACAAATAATTCAACAAGTTCAAACCTAGGGATCTAACATGAATTAACAATTTGTGAATTCAATTCAATCAATGACTTGTTATTCTTATCTCCTCTCGGTCTCAAATTATAACAAGATTCCTAATTCAAGCAAATTAGGTCATTAAGCATCCTAGGTTGAATCAAACAACAATTCAAATCTCAATTCAACCAATCATCACCATTAAATCTACCTATTAAACCATTGGGTTCACCCTTCCTTAGAACTAAGAAGTTAGCTAGACATAATATGGAGAGATAAGAAATCTAAATCAAAGAGAAACATACCAATTGTCTTTTCAATAGATCTAAATTCAACTCCAATCAAGTCTTGCCAAAAATCCACAAATCTCCAATCTAGGGTTCTTCAAAGAGAGAGGCTAAGAAAATAATACGTAATCCCCATCCAAACTTAATCTCTAAGTATTTATATGAAACCCTAAAAACAAGATAGAAAAGGCCCGAAATTAATAAATAAAACACGCGGAGGAGAAATTTCGGAAAAAGACGCGACTCGGTCTGAAACTCGGTCGAGTTTCAGACCGAGTTTTGTAAAACTCGGTCCAGAACTCGGTCGTGACCTGGACCGAGTTTTGGGCTGGTGCACTGCTCCGTTTGAAATGTTAAATGAGCTTCCTCCCGTGCCTTCCACCGAGCTTTTGCCAATCTTCTCTTCAATTCCTTGCATCCGCTTGACTCCTAGACACTTCCTATCGGGTTGCTCCTCTTGCCCTTGTCCTTGTCGTTGCCAAAACTCCTTGAATCCACCTCCAAATGATCCTGAAATCGAACAAAGCAAGAGTAGAAACCGAAACTACAAAATCTACTAAAAAGACAATAAAACCAAGAGGAAAATAAAATAAAAACAACTAAACTAAGGAAATAAACATGCTTTATCCTAGACTAAAATGCATGTTATCAAAATCCCCCAAGCTTAAACCTTGCTTGTCCTCAAGCAAGAAATAGAATCTGACACCCCACAAAACAAGCAAGTCATGCATCCATCTTGACAACGAACTAGACAAAGAGTTTAGAAGTATAGATCAACAATCAAAATCATAGCGTGCATTTGAGAAATTCAAAGAAACTGAGTCAACATATTCATTCTAGACCTCACTTAGGATAATGTGTTTTTCGCTCTCTCTCATGTGTTTAAATAGGACGTGTTTCACTCAAATCTCACATTTGAAAGCTTAGCTACCATAGGCTTGCAAAAGCGTTCTAAATCTCCACCGCATGGGACCTTGCATCCAACAATGATCAAGAGGTCTTTTATTGGGTTGTAATGGGGCCAAGGTGATAAGAAATAGGTGGGGAAATATTTAGGCCATGTGGTGCTAAATCCCGGGAATCTAGACTTAACTAAACTCGATTGAACACCATGTCTCATGATTTTCTTTCCAAGCAACTTATTCCCATACACCAACACCCTTTATTCCCTTATTTCTCATACTCTTTTTTTCCTTTTTGCTTTGTTTTTTTTTTCCTTTTTTTTTTCTTTTTTTTTTTCAAAGCATTTTATTGATTTTTTCCTTTTTCTTTGATTTTCCAAGATAAAAAATACTAGCACATTACACAACCCAATCACCAAATACATATAAGTCTCCCCCAAGCTTAGCTTGCAACCACAGAGTCAATCAAGTAATTATCCTAGTTCCCGGATGGGTCAGGCTTATAAAGGCTCGGATTAATTTTGTGGAGCTTCAAACGAATAAGGCTAATTTAGGCTCGAAAAGGGGCTTCAAAAAAAAGATAATATGCAGGGTGGATAAGGAGTATAAAGGCTAAGAAAATAGTGCCTCAATCACTTCAAAGTCGCATGCAAGAGTCATAAGAGCGGTCTTGAAAAAGAGTCTAAAGCAAGTTCTAGAGGAAGCAATCAAAGTGAGCATCACACATAAAAAGAAAGGACATCATGACATTATTTAGTCCTAAGAAAGGCAAACAATAATCCTCACAAGGCTTTTTGTCTAGAATTTTAATATTAACTCAAGTTTCAAAGAATATGCAAGCTCATTCAATCATCAAGCTAATTCATAACATAGCTAGTCATCATCAATATTTTAAGCATTTCAAGCAAGTCAAGGGGTTAGAATTCCAAAGAGAAAATTTTGAGGACAAGGGGCATTTCACTTGAAGAGAAATCCATAGCTCCTAGAATGCAAATTTTTTATATATTTTTTTTTTTTTTGCAAGCAAAATTCAAACTAAATATGCAAACTAAACTATATGCAATGCAAAACATGAAAATGTTCTCACCCCCAAGCTTAAAACCTACATTGTCCCCAATGTAGAGAATAAAAGAGATAAAGATAAGAAAACACTAACCTTGGGTTGCCTCCCAAGCAGCGCTTGTTTAAGGTCGTTAGCTCGACATCCCATCTTCTTCAAGTTCTTGGGTCAGGAGGGTCTTTGGTACTCACCTTGACTGGATCAGGGTCTTCTACAAGCTTCAACCTATTTCTTTGCACTTTGAACTTCCCTGAGTTTTTATGCCAAAGCTCAGTTCCTCCTTCTTTTAAAACTCGAGTTACTATGTATGGCCCTGACCATCTTGTTCCTTTGCTCCCAGGAAACATGTTGGATCTTTCATGGAATAACATCACCTTGTCTCCTCTTTTAATCTCAACTTTTGCTCGATCCTTCTTCTTTTTGTTGTGATCTCTACCCTTCAAATCCGTAGCAATATCACCATCCATGAAGCTTTTAACTTCCAAGGTTTCTTGAAAGGGTTGAGCAATATCAGATTGAATCTCCTCATTACCCAGCTTCACTTCAATATTACAACAAGCTACTTTGACAGTCTCTTGTGGAGGATTTTTTTGCACTTCAAGGAAGTTATCTTTGAAATATTCATACTCTATCTTCTCTTCCCCAATAGTGAGTGAGATCTTGTCAAACCTGAGATCAATGTTAGCTCTAGCAGTGGCTAAAAAGGGTCTCCCAAAGATGATAGGAGTCCTATCATTCATCATCTCCATATCAAGGATCACAAAATCTCCTGGTATAAAGAACTTGCCCACCTTCACTGGAAAGTTCTCAATAATGCCCACAGGATGAGTGATTGAATTATCAGCCATGATAAGACGCATCTTGGTTGGAATAGGATCACCCAGATTCAGATTTTTGCAGATTGATAATGGCATGATATTAACACTAGAACCAAGATCACAAAGGCAATCATATTGAAGAGAACCAAAACCAGCAGGGATAAAGAACTCGCCTGGATCTTTTAGCTTTCTTGGCATCTTCTCAACTTGATCCATTACCAAGGCGACTGTCTCATAGTCTTCAATCCTCCTCTTTTTGCATAGAATCTCCTTCAAGAATTTTGCATATGTAGGCATTTGAGTGAGGACATCGATGAAAGGAATGTCAATGTGGAGCTTCTTTATCATACTCATGAATTTCCCAAATAGTTGCTCTTGCACCACTTGAATCTTCCGTTGTGGGAAAGGTAGAGGCGGTTTGTAAGGTGGGGGAGCAATATATTTAGGTTCTTCGTCATTGGATGGCTTCTCTATTGTCTTTTCTGCAACTCCTTCTTTCACCGGTGGGAGCTCTTCAAGCTCTTTTCCACTCCTTAGAGTGACAACCCGACATTGCTCCTTAGGATTGACTTCAGGTTGCCCAGGCAATTGACCAGGCGGTCTAGGAACATTCAAAGCTTGTTGAGCCACTTGTTGTTCTATGATCTTCAAATTCTTCCCCTGAGCTCTCACTTCTTCTGTTAGCGTCTTCATGGAGGTGGCAAGGCTTTCAATAGCAATCTCCCATGCAGGCTTTTGGGAGGGTTGAGCATCTTGGTTTGGGTGCAGTGGAGCCCTTGGTGGAAACCCAAGAGGTGCTTGTTGTTGTGGCTGATTGTTCCCATAAGAGAAGTTAGGGTGATTTCTCCAACCAGGGTTGTACGAATTAGAGTAGGGGTCATTCCTAGGCCCCCTGTCAAAGTTACTCATGTATCTCACCTCCTCCTCATGTGGTTCCTCCTTAGAAGCAAACAATTCACAAGATTTGATGGTATGATCACTAGCTCCACAAAACTGACAAACAACACTCGAAACAACTTGAGAAGGACTTCCACTAGTAGAAACGGGAGAACCATTCATCTGTAATTTCAACTGTCTGATCTCCTGAGTCATGGCATCAATCTGTGCCTGGTGCAAAGTCTCTTTATCAACTTCATAAAGCCCAGTTGATCTCTTAGAACTTGGAAAAGAACGAGCATCATTATAATAGTGAGTGTGTTGAGCAATGTCCTCAATCTGATCCCAAGCATTATTAACATTCATCTTCATAATAGTACCTCCAGATGAGGCATCAATGAGCAGCCTGGTGGTGTTGTCAACAGCATTGTAAAAAGTGTGAAGAAGCACCCACTTGTCTATTCCATGGTGAGGACATAACAATAGAAGCTCTTTGAACCTCTCCCAACCTTCATAAAGAGATTCCCCATCCTTCATCTGAAATGAACTGATCTGATTCCTCATCTCTGCAGTCTTCTTAGGTGGGAAATACTTGGTCAGGAAAGTTTTGGCCAACTCATCCCATGTACTGATAGTGCCACGAGGCAGGGCCTTGAACCATGCTTTAGCCCTGTCTCTTAGAGAGAATGAAAAGGTGCGCAAATAAAGCGCGTCATCAGAAACGTCATGAATCTTCACCGTATCCATAAGCTCCAGAAAAGTGTTGAGATGTTGGTGAGGATTCTCAGAAGGTAGACCTCCAAACTGATTCTGCTGAACCATATTAATCAGAGATGGCTTCAGCTCAAAATTCCTGGCCTGAATGGGAGGTCGGACCACACCAGCTGTGGGTCCTTGATGGCGTGGCAACACATAATCACCCAATGTCATAGGTGGTTGAGCATTCAGCTGTTGTTGCAACAATTGTTGTTGTTGTAGTTGTTGTTGTTGTTGCAACAACAATTGTTGTTGTGCATTTGCCTGATCGCCTTCCATAGCTTGGGTTTCAGCTTCCCTTTGCTCTCTTCTTCTCCTATGAAAAGCACGCTCGGGTTCAGAATTGTAGTTATTTAGTGCACTAGCGCTCAGAGTTCTTCTCATAAGAAGGAGAACAAACTGAAACCAAAACCAAAAAGAAACAAATTAAAAATAAAAACAAGACTTAATCTACCGGTTGTGGAACACAACCAATACTTGAAAAGTTCCCCGGCAACGGCGCCAAAAACTTGATAGGCTATTTTCCTACTCCGCAAGTATACGGTTCGGTTGTAGTAATCAAGGTGTCGAACACAGGGAACTTGTAGTATTGATTATAACACGATTCAGTAGACTAAGCCAAAAATAAGAAAAAGGAGTTGTAATTGTATTCAGAAATAATTAAAATCAAAATTAAGAAGTAACTATCAATGGAGAAAAGCATTCCAAGGTCAGGATTCCCACAATGATTATTCAATAGATTACCGGTGATATTTATTTGGATTTCAATTCGAATGTTGTTTGAAGGACTAACTATCTCAAGTGTCAACATTAACTCTTTTCAGACGATTAATGCATGTACCTAGACTCGACTAGCAATCACTCTCGCACAAAGCAAGTCTTATTTAGGTCCTTTAAGTTCTTTAGAGATTGATGAATCAATAGAAATAACATCCGCTCTCGCGCTCAGTTAAGACTACTCAATCAATAATTTCTAGGATAGGTTAAATTCCACATGTCAATTAAGTCACTCTCGCACAAATAATTCAACAAGTTCAAACCTAGGGATCTAACATGAATTAACAATTTGTGAATTCAATTCAATCAATGACTTGTTATTCTTATCTCCTCTCGGTCTCAAATTATAACAAGATTCCTAATTCAAGCAAATTAGGTCATTAAGCATCCTAGGTTGAATCAAACAACAATTCAAATCTCAATTCAACCAATCATCACCATTAAATCTACCTATTAAACCATTGGGTTCACCCTTCCTTAGAACTAAGAAGTTAGCTAGACATAATATGGAGAGATAAGAAATCTAAATCAAAGAGAAACATACCAATTGTCTTTTCAATAGATCTAAATTCAACTCCAATCAAGTCTTGCCAAAAATCCACAAATCTCCAATCTAGGGTTCTTCAAAGAGAGAGGCTAAGAAAATAATACGTAATCCCCATCCAAACTTAATCTCTAAGTATTTATATGAAACCCTAAAAACAAGATAGAAAAGGCCCGAAATTAATAAATAAAACACGCGGAGGAGAAATTTCGGAAAAAGACGCGACTCGGTCTGAAACTCGGTCGAGTTTCAGACCGAGTTTTGTAAAACTCGGTCCAGAACTCGGTCGTGACCTGGACCGAGTTTTGGGCTGGTGCACTGCTCCGTTTGAAATGTTAAATGAGCTTCCTCCCGTGCCTTCCACCGAGCTTTTGCCAATCTTCTCTTCAATTCCTTGCATCCGCTTGACTCCTAGACACTTCCTATCGGGTTGCTCCTCTTGCCCTTGTCCTTGTCGTTGCCAAAACTCCTTGAATCCACCTCCAAATGATCCTGAAATCGAACAAAGCAAGAGTAGAAACCGAAACTACAAAATCTACTAAAAAGACAATAAAACCAAGAGGAAAATAAAATAAAAACAACTAAACTAAGGAAATAAACATGCTTTATCCTAGACTAAAATGCATGTTATCAGTTCGCTGTCGTAGTCAATCCCAAAGGTTCTCCGGGAAAAACGACATGGCATACACAACGACCAAAGACGAAGAAAACAAAATTAGAAACAACAAAAGGGTAAGGGCTAGTCCCAAACCCAAATATCAACTAAACTAGGCACTATTGCTCAATTCCCCGACAACGGCACCAATTTGTTGAAGGGTTTCTTCAACAAATAAATTTATATTCAAGACCCCGCTGAGTACAGCGGAGTCAGGTTGGACCACGAGAATGAGAATAGTGCTAAATATTAGTCGATAAACTAAGAAAAGCAAAGAAATAACAAGCAAATAACGTCAAGACCGAACCAAAGTGGGTCGTGCACGACCCTAAGGGGGTCGATCCTAGGCACAGCAAAACACAAGAACACACAAAAAACAACTAAAGGCTCGAGCACGACGTATGGGTCGAGATCGAAGTAAAGACACGAGTTTTAATCAATATAAATGATGAATTCCAGGGCTAGGGCCACCACAACAACAATCATACATGCTTCCAACAAGATTTCACAACTATCATGCAATCTAAATCATAGAAGAGTCAACTTTCGCAAACAATTCAAGTTATTCAATCGACTTTCGCAAATTAAACAACTTTCTATCCATCCTTCAACCTAGGGATATCAACTTTCGCAAATAAACCTATTAGAACTAATCAAACAATCAACCTTACACTTTCGCTTTTGGGTTAATCGCAAGATATGCCTCAACTGTCGCAAAGGAATTAAGCACAAGATAGATAGATATGATCTTCAAGCATTCAAATCATAAATTCACGTTTTAGACATGCATGATTGTGTTGGGTTTTCACCCAATCCTAAAATCTAAGAAAACTACTCACTCATGGCAAAGTAAAACGAAGACATGATCAAAATAAACAAACCGAAATTCAAATTGAAAACTAAGAAGTCTTACAAATTTCTCCAACTTGTTCTCCAAGTCTTCCTCCCAATGCCAAAAGCGAATCAAAATCAAACTAAAAACCGGAACCTTGAACTAAAGGGTTTAGCCTCCTTTTATAGAGGAAAAGGAGCCCTAATTAAACTAGGAAATAAGATAAAACAACCTTCCTAAAATACAAAGATAGAATATATCTAAAAGAACACGGAATAAGGTAGAGTCGGCGACATGATCGACCCCAATAGGTCGTGCACGACCCTCCTAGGGTCGTGCCTGAGGGGTTCACTTTCTGTTTGGGTCGAGCACGACCCTGATAGGGTCGTTCCTGAGGGATTGTTCTCTGGTTGGGTCGAGCACGACCCTGATAGGCACTACGAACAACCTTGAGTAAAACTTGTGTAGCGGGATTCGTTACAACTCCATTTGACTCGATTCTTTTTCCTATGTTATTGTAACGAATTTCTCTATCTCTTTCTAAGCTCAAACTTGATCTTCAATGACTTTACTTGAGCGCTTAATCTTCATCTTCTCTTGTAATGCTCCAAACTCTTCTTTCAAGCTCCAAAACTCCTACAAAAAGACACAAAAGATGCGTAGTTTCCGAATCTCAAGGAAATATGAAAACTAAAGCAAAAAGACTCAAAAACATAAAACTCTAGCACGAAAACCAACTAAATCTAATCTATCTAGACACTAAAAACCTACCTAAAAAGCGGATATCACTCTTTAAGCGCCACCATTGGCCTCCCCTCGACGACGCAGTGCGCCGACGAAGTTGACTTGTTGGGTCGTTTTTTTCCTTGGAAAGAGAGAAAAAAAGGTGTGAGCCGACCCACCTCGTTTTGCGTGCCCATTTTCGTCTCGTTATCGCTCGGTATAATTTCCCGACTCATATTTTAATTAATAGCTTTTTATAAAATAATTTCTACATATATATAATATTTATTTAAAATAATTGAATAAATATTATAAGTGGGTTTTCAAAGGAATTTATTTCGATTGAATTCACTTTGCATGCCCATTTAGTTAAGTATAAATTTTATAAAAATTATTAAGACCTTACTTTAAAAAAAATAATAAAGGAATATTTTTATTTGGGCTATTCCATCTAAATTATTAAGATAAATAACTTAGAACTAGTTGAATCCCCGTGATACTCACGGGATAGTTCTTACTAATATTATACAATACTATGATATCAATATAAAATTTATAATACTTGTATATAATATCGTCAAAAAACTATGTAATTTATAAAAAAATCTTTAAAATTGTGCGCCATATTTTATCAGCATATAGATAAAAAAAACTATATACTTGAAGTTCAAGTCTTGTTAAAAGATAAAATTACATATTTTTTCAGCATATAGATAAAATTGTGCGCCATATTTTATCAGCGTCGGCCATTGCTCGTTGTTCTCTTAAACGTCGGTGGAAGGATCTTTCAGGTTCGCTGTCGTAGTCAATCCCAAAGGTTCTCCGGGAAAAACGACATGGCATACACAACGACCAAAGACGAAGAAAACAAAATTAGAAACAACAAAAGGGTAAGGGCTAGTCCCAAACCCAAATATCAACTAAACTAGGCACTATTGCTCAATTCCCCGACAACGGCACCAATTTGTTGAAGGGTTTCTTCAACAAATAAATTTATATTCAAGACCCCGCTGAGTACAGCGGAGTCAGGTTGGACCACGAGAATGAGAATAGTGCTAAAGATTAGTCGATAAACTAAGAAAAGCAAAGAAATAACAAGCAAATAACGTCAAGACCGAACCAAATTGGGTCGTGCACGACCCTAAGGGGGTCGATCCTAGGCACAGCAAAACACAAGAACACACAAAAAACAACTAAAGGCTCGAGCACGACGTATGGGTCGAGATCGAAGTAAAGACACGAGTTTTAATCAATACAAATGACGAATTCCAGGGCTAGGGCCACCACAACAACAATCATACATGCTTCCAACAAGAATTCGCAACTATCATGCAATCTAAATCATAGAAGAGTCAACTTTCGCAAACAATTCAAGTTATTCAATCGACTTTCGCAAATTAAACAACTTTCTATCCATCCTTCAACCTAGGGATATCAACTTTCGCAAATAAACCTATTAGAACTAATCAAACAATCAACCTTACACTTTCGCTTTTGGATTAATCGCAAGATATGCCTCAACTGTCGCAAAGGAATTAAGCACAAGATAGATAGATATGATCTTCAAGCATTCAAATCATAAATTCACGTTTTAGACATGCATGATTGTGTTGGGTTTTCACCCAATCCTAAAATCTAAGAAAACTACTCACTCATGGCAAAGTAAAACGAAGACATGATCAAAATAAACAAACCGAAATTCAAATTGAAAACTAAGAAGTCTTACAAATTTCTCCAACTTGTTCTCCAAGTCTTCCTCCCAATGCCAAAAGCGAATCAAAATCAAACTAAAAACCGGAACCTTGAACTAAAGGGTTTAGCCTCCTTTTATAGAGGAAAAGGAGCCCTAATTAAACTAGGAAATAAGATAAAACAACCTTCCTAAAATACAAAGATAGAATATATCTAAAAGAACACGGAATAAGGTAGAGTCGGCGACATGATCGACCCCAATAGGTCGTGCACGACCCTCCTAGGGTCGTGCCTGAGGGGTTCACTTTCTGTTTGGGTCGAGCACGACCCTGATAGGGTCGTTCCTGAGGGATTGTTCTCTGGTTGGGTCGAGCACGACCCTGATAGGCACTACGAACAACCTTGAGTAAAACTTGTGTAGCGGGATTCGTTACAACTCCATTTGACTCGATTCTTTTTCCTATGTTATTGTAACGAATTTCTCTATCTCTTTCTAAGCTCAAACTTGATCTTCAATGACTTTACTTGAGCGCTTAATCTTCATCTTCTCTTGTAATGCTCCAAACTCTTCTTTCAAGCTCCAAAACTCCTACAAAAAGACACAAAAGATGCGTAGTTTCCGAATCTCAAGGAAATATGAAAACTAAAGCAAAAAGACTCAAAAACATAAAACTCTAGCACGAAAACCAACTAAATCTAATCTATCTAGACACTAAAAACCTACCTAAAAAGCGGATATCACTCTTTAAGCGCCACCATTGGCCTCCCCTCGACGACGCAGTGCGCCGACGAAGTTGACTTGTTGGGCCGTTTTTTTCCTTGGAAAGAGAGAAAAAAAGGTGTGAGCCGACCCACCTCGTTTTGCGTGCCCATTTTCGTCTCGTTATCGCTCGGTATAATTTCCCGACTCATATTTTAATTAATAGCTTTTTATAAAATAATTTCTACATATATATAATATTTATTTAAAATAATTGAATAAATATTATAAGTGGGTTTTAAAAGGAATTTATTTCGATTGAATTCACTTTGCATGCCCATTTAGTTAAGTATAAATTTTATAAAAATTATTAAGACCTTACTTTAAAAAAATAATAAAGGAATATTTTTATTTGGGCTATTCCATCTAAATTATTAAGATAAATAACTTAGAACTAGTTGAATCCCCGTGATACTCACGGGATAGTTCTTACTAATATTATACAATACTATGATATCAATATAAAATTTATAATACTTGTATATAATATCGTCAAAAAACTATGTAATTTATAAAAAAATCTTTAAAATTGTGCGCCATATTTTATCAGCATATAGATAAAAAAAACTATATACTTGAAGTTCAAGTCTTGTTAAAAGATAAAATTACATATTTTTTCAGCATATAGATAAAATTGTGCGCCATATTTTATCAGCGTCGGCCATTGCTCGTTGTTCTCTTAAACGTCGGTGGAAGGATCTTTCAGGTTCGCTGTCGTAGTCAATCCCAAAGGTTCTCCGGGAAAAACGACATGGCATACACAACGACCAAAGACGAAGAAAACAAAATTAGAAACAACAAAAGGGTAAGGGCTAGTCCCAAACCCAAATATCAACTAAACTAGGCACTATTGCTCAATTCCCCGACAACGGCACCAATTTGTTGAAGGGTTTCTTCAACAAATAAATTTATATTCAAGACCCCGCTGAGTACAGCGGAGTCAGGTTGGACCACGAGAATGAGAATAGTGCTAAAGATTAGTCGATAAACTAAGAAAAGCAAAGAAATAACAAGCAAATAACGTCAAGACCGAACCAAAGTGGGTCGTGCACGACCCTAAGGGGGTCGATCCTAGGCACAGCAAAACACAAGAACACAAAAAAAACAACTAAAGGCTCGAGCACGACGTATGGGTCGAGATCGAAGTAAAGACACGAGTTTTAATCAATACAAATGACGAATTCCAGGGCTAGGGCCACCACAACAACAATCATACATGCTTCCAACAAGAATTCACAACTATCATGCAATCTAAATCATAGAAGAGTCAACTTTCGCAAACAATTCAAGTTATTCAATCGACTTTCGCAAATTAAACAACTTTCTATCCATCCTTCAACCTAGGGATATCAACTTTCGCAAATAAACCTATTAGAACTAATCAAACAATCAACCTTACACTTTCGCTTTTGGGTTAATCGCAAGATATGCCTCAACTGTCGCAAAGGAATTAAGCACAAGATAGATAGATATGATCTTCAAGCATTCAAATCATAAATTCACGTTTTAGACATGCATGATTGTGTTGGGTTTTCACCCAATCCTAAAATCTAAGAAAACTACTCACTCATGGCAAAGTAAAACGAAGACATGATCAAAATAAACAAACCGAAATTCAAATTGAAAACTAAGAAGTCTTACAAATTTCTCCAACTTGTTCTCCAAGTCTTCCTCCCAATGCCAAAAGCGAATCAAAATCAAACTAAAAACCGGAACCTTGAACTAAAGGGTTTAGCCTCCTTTTATAGAGGAAAAGGAGCCCTAATTAAACTAGGAAATAAGATAAAACAACCTTCCTAAAATACAAAGATAGAATATATCTAAAAGAACACGGAATAAGGTAGAGTCGGCGACATGATCGACCCCAATAGGTCGTGCACGACCCTCCTAGGGTCGTGCCTGAGGGGTTCACTTTCTGTTTGGGTCGAGCACGACCCTGATAGGGTCGTTCCTGAGGGATTGTTCTCTGGTTGGGTCGAGCACGACCCTGATAGGCACTACGAACAACCTTGAGTAAAACTTGTGTAGCGGGATTCGTTACAACTCCATTTGACTCGATTCTTTTTCCTATGTTATTGTAACGAATTTCTCTATCTCTTTCTAAGCTCAAACTTGATCTTCAATGACTTTACTTGAGCGCTTAATCTTCATCTTCTCTTGTAATGCTCCAAACTCTTCTTTCAAGCTCCAAAACTCCTACAAAAAGACACAAAAGATGCGTAGTTTCCGAATCTCAAGGAAATATGAAAACTAAAGCAAAAAGACTCAAAAACATAAAACTCTAGCACGAAAACCAACTAAATCTAATCTATCTAGACACTAAAAACCTACCTAAAAAGCGGATATCACTCTTTAAGCGCCACCATTGGCCTCCCCTCGACGACGCAGTGCGCCGACGAAGTTGACTTGTTGGGCCGTTTTTTTCCTTGGAAAGAGAGAAAAAAAGGTGTGAGCCGACCCACCTCGTTTTGCGTGCCCATTTTCGTCTCGTTATCGCTCGGTATAATTTCCCGACTCATATTTTAATTAATAGCTTTTTATAAAATAATTTCTACATATATATAATATTTATTTAAAATAATTGAATAAATATTATAAGTGGGTTTTAAAAGGAATTTATTTCGATTGAATTCACTTTGCATGCCCATTTAGTTAAGTATAAATTTTATAAAAATTATTAAGACCTTACTTTAAAAAAAATAATAAAGGAATATTTTTATTTGGGCTATTCCATCTAAATTATTAAGATAAATAACTTAGAACTAGTTGAATCCCCGTGATACTCACGGGATAGTTCTTACTAAATATTATACAATACTATGATATCAATATAAAATTTATAATACTTGTATATAATATCGTCAAAAAACTATGTAATTTATAAAAAAAATCTTTAAAATTGTGCGCCATATTTTATCAGCATATAGATAAAAAAAACTATATACTTGAAGTTCAAGTCTTGTTAAAAGATAAAAAAACTATTATGCACAAAATTAATATAAAAACATTAGATCAAGTTATTATCAACATATAGATAAAAAATTATATACTTGGATCTCAAATCTTGTTGCAAGATTTAAAAAATGCATAAAAATATCAATATATAGATAAAGTTATTATAAGGAATTGGATATATAGAAAGAATGATACAAGTAATTATAATATTTATTGTAAGAAAAACCTAACATTATTTTATCCAATGAATGCCACGTGGCGCAATTTTTTCAACAGACATGGTTTCTGCTTTATAATGTACTAGGTAGATATAATATCTTCTCTAAAAGAAAGAAAATAAAGAAATGATTGTATAATAAATAAAATAAGGTTTTTATTAATATGAAATACCCATGCATATCAACCTAGACCTTATTATAATTTTTGGGATAAATTATAATTGACCTCTAGAAATAATAACACACAAAAGAATAAGAATGGGAGTAAATAAATTAAATAAAGTGATTGCATGTGAGTTAAAAAGGGATTTTTATATATTTCTCACCTTTGCATGTCTACTTAAGACTTTTAATAATAATTTTTGGAAAATATTTTTAATAATCTTTGACTTAAGAAAGAAACATGGAATATTTATTATCCCAAATTAAACAAATATTGCTAGTATGTTTTAAAAGATGAAATTCTTGGATTATTCCAACTTTTGCATGCATCTTTAAATGGGTAGAAGTATTTTTATAAAAGTTATTTTAAAAATATATTTTTGAAAATAATAATTAAGGATTATTTTTATATAATACTTCCACCTAAATTATTAAATAAAATAATTTAGCTCATATGTTTCCTCTTAGTGAAAGGAAAAATAAGAGAAAATAATAGTTTAATAAATGAGATAAGAATTTTAATAGAAATTCGGTCGTTATATCTTTTATTACTAGGTCGAAGTTTCAAGCCCGTTAAAGTCCGTCGTCATCCGAACCGTAAGAAAAAGAAGTCGAACACGAGTCAAGGAAAAAGGATATTCTCCTTGAAACTTTTCGATATCTCGATTCCGTTAAACTTCTCTATATTGTGAACAACTTGTTTGTAAAAATAAATGAACATAGGATATATCTATTATTAGAAATAATGACATTTTATTATCGTTATTATTTTCATACACTAGAAGTGAACTTAGGTCCGTTTATTGTGGCCTTGCATGTTTAAATCTCTTTTCGAGATTCGTTATGGATTTTAAATAGTATAATAAGGGATGCGGGTTTGACCCGAACATCTCTATATAATATGTCGAGTGGTATGGAAATACTTCCTCTCTTCCCGCGACGTAAGGATCATGATCTATGTCCGCTCCTACTCGGAGGGATATTTGCACCCCAATTAGGTGTCGGAACTCCGTTCCTTTAAGTGGACTCGGCTCTTTCATAACCTCCACACCATTCAAAATCATTAATGTTATGTAATGTTTTGACATGTAATAAAGATAAGTGCTAGTGCACATTAAAAGAAATTAAAATCGGGTCGGATTAGTACAACTTGGAAGACCGACCCAGCTCTCGGTTCTTAAACGATCGTCTTTCCAATCTGAATGCTTATTTGGGTTTATGAAGGTGGGATTGATACTTAAGCGCCTTCGGGCCACCTCCCCGATCTGAAGCACCGAATGAAATGAGGTTGGTTGAGGTCTGACAAGGGCACGAGAGCTTTTATAAAACCTGTGTGTAATTAAAACGTTCCCAACATTAATTGTACTCTACGAGGAACTACAATCTCGTAGTTTCCTTCACTTTCGAATCCAAGTTATCTCTCTTCGAGATCGACTAATTACCGTCCTTAAAGCTCCAGATAAAGTTTATAACTTCCAAGTATATCTCTTCTATTTATCTCCTTGATGAAATAATAAAATTACCAAACTAGCTTCGAGAATCTCCATTCTCACTTGCTTAGTCTCCTTAGACTAATTCCACTATTTCCGCATTTTTGCCTTGTATTTCTCGCTCTTTGCGACAAATCCCAGACTCTAGGAAGTTCACACTGAAGTTTTGAATACAAAGTCTAGAAGGTCGAGAAGAGTTATACAAGGATAGAAGGTCAAGGCAAGACGACGTTCAAGGAAGGAAGGAATTTTCAAAGAGCAAAGCATTCAGAAGATACTGCACTAGGTCTTCCATTTTAAGCCAAGCAAATCATCATCATATGAGTTGTCTTGGAGAAATATACTTGTATTTTCAATACGTCTTTTCAACCCTTTTAAATATGGGCTTTATTTTCCGCTGCTACATCATTTGTAAAACAACTATCAGTGTAATGGAAGAGCTGATACTTTCTCTCGTATTTCTAGACTTTCTATTAATTTTCAAAAAAAGTTCTTTCCAAACTTCAAGAAACATTTCTATAGCTTCTACTATATCCCTAGCTAGTATATTAAATATACGGGTTACTACAACTATGGAAAAATATTTGGGTATCCCTATTCTGAAAGGTAGGGTTCAAAATGTTATGCTTACTGAAACAATTGCTAATTTAAAATCACAGTTATCTAAGTGGAAAGCTAATTCTAATTCTCAAGTCGGTAGGTCGGTTCTAATTCAGTCAAACTTGCTAGGAGAGGTGAGTTACTTAATGTAGAGTTTCCTACTTCCTAAAGGAGTTTGGGATGACATTTATAAAATTAATAAATCTTTCTTTTGGAATAAGTTTAGTCCTAATCATCATCCTCTTTGTAGTTGGGATAAAATATGTACTCCTAAAGAAAATGGAGGGATGGGTCTTAGGACGGCTCAGAATATCAATATCTCACTTCAGATGAAACTTCTTTGGAAAATACTTACGGAATCTCATAATATTTGGGTTCAAATTGTTAAGGATAAATAATAAAGATCTCAGGATTTATTTTAATATCAGGAAAAAAAACGCTTCTTGGCAGTTTGGCCGGTTACTTAATATCAGGGAAATATTTTCAAAGGGTGTTAAATGGATTTTAGGAAATGGTAATAAAATAAATTTTTGGACAGAAAAGTGGGTTCAAATCTCCTTTGTTATATGGACAATAATAATCCTTTAATTAATGTTTCTACTTTTATTAACTCCTCTAATTTATGGGATGTAGAGGCTCTTAGGGAGATTTTACCTTCTTTTATTATAGATTTAATTTTGAAAGTTCGGATTCCTTTCTCGGATTTCGAAGACCGCTTTGTTTGGGTTCCATCTTCGGATGGAAATTTTTCTGTCCAATCTGCTTTGGTTGTCTTAAATGAATCAAGGAATATTACTTCTGTTGGTTATTCATGGATTTGGAAAATGAAATTACCCCCTAAAATTCAGAACTTTATTTGGAAAACTTGTATTGATTGCCTTCCTACAACGGATTGATGTCCATGTTTTTAGCATAGTTTTAGTGTGTTTTTCAAGTCTTTTAGTCTAGTTTAGTTGTGTTTTTGTGAGTGTTTTGTGCCTTTCTGGTATAGTTTACATATTATGTGAAAAGTATGAAAACTATGCTATTTGTGTGTTTTTGTGTAGGTTTTGAGGCGAATTTTGATGCATTCAAAGGACATTAGAAGAGAGGATCAAGCTAGGAAGAAGGAAGGAAGAAACTTATGAAAGAAACCCCCGCAAAATCCAAATAAAGAAGGAAGAAACAAGAGGAAATATGTTCAAGTCAACCTCGATATCGACCCTCTGGGGGTCGATACCGAGGCACTCAGCCCAGCCGCCCAAGATAAAAGGCCCATTAGTTGCTTTTATTCCACAATCTTTTATCTTTAGTAGGTTTTATTTTTATGGAAACTTTTTAAGAGGGATGTTTTAGTATAAATACTCTTGTTTAGACACAATCTACTCTCTCTCTGGGGGGAGTTGAAGGTTAAACGCCCCTAGATTTTATTTTCACGTTAGTTTGCTTTTTTAGAAGACAAGGTTGCTTGGAGCATAAGGAAGAAGATTATGGGAGATTTTCTTGTGTTCTAAGTGTGTTCTAAGACAAGTTTGAAGTTTTAATTCAAGTAAACCTTTAGTTTTAATTCAATTATGTTTTCTCTTACTCTCTTTGCTTGTTTTTCTCCAATCATGAGTGAGTAGTCTTCTTTTCTAGGGTTGGGGTTAGAAACCCAACATGATTGTGCATGAATGGTGATATAAATGAATAAATTGAATGCCTTTTATCTATTATTCTACTTGTTTGTGCAAAAGCTTTGACGAAAGTTGAAGTATTTCATGTTCCTAACTTGATTGAAAGAGAAAGTTGTGAATTTGAATACGAGATAAAGTTTGAGACGAAAGTTGAGAACTTTAGATCAAAGCAAGTAGATTAAGTGAATTGATTTGATAAAATTGATTGATTTGCTTGATTAAATCAACGAAAGTTGATAACTTTGTGTTAAAGGCATGATATTTATGATTTATGTTATTTGAAATTGCATGATTATGTTGTGGTAACCCCTATCCTAGAGTTTTTCCCTATTTTTGAGTCGAAATCCAAACCCAGGTACCTCGAAATTGGCGCCGTTGTCGGGGATCGAACCCGGGTCACCCACGTGATAGACGGGAATACTTAGCAGTAATGGGAGCATCTTCTTCTTTTGTTTTTTCCGGAATAGAGATTATGGAGGCATCAACTTTCTTCACTTCCTCCTTCTTCTTGGAAGATGATCTTAACTTCTCCTTGATCCCAAAGTCAGAAGGGATCACATTTCCTTTCTTTGCCTTTGGTGTGCAAGGCAACTCTACTAATCCTTTTGGATCAACCTCTACCACATCATCATCTTCTTCCCCAAACACCTTCTTTCCCCTCTTCCTCTTTGGGGCTTAAGAAGGTCCCGCCTTTTGTTCCTTAGGAGCTTTATTGAGCTCTTTCTCTAGTTCCTCCATCTCAGTGTCCTTCCCTAGAGGATCAACGAAGATCCCTTTGTCCACAGTAGCAGCAAGGTTTTGAAGTGCCACCACTAGATCATATTGAACCAGTGATGTGATGGAATCATCCACAACCACCTCTTCCTCATCGTCCTCAAGATTAATGGGCTTAGTATCCCCCCCGACAATGTGTTCTTCTAAACCTCTTCCTCCACCCTTTTTGCCAAGTCGGTGACGTCGTCTAGAGAACTCATCAGAATGGAGGTAGGTTAGGGTTTTGAGATGTGGAAGTTTCATGCTTTTGGGAAGAGAGGGCCACAAGAAGCATGTCCCTCTTGATAGTAGTAAGGGCGAAGATTTCAATTTTGGAAGGTGTGGCCATTGATGTGATTTGAGATTTGGGAATTTTAGGGTTTGAGAATCTTGGAAGCAAGAGAGAGAGAGAGAGAGAGAGAGAGAGAGAGAGAATTTCTTTCTTAAAGATTTGTTAGTGCACATAAACCCAACCATCTCCAATAACGACATGTCGTACTTGTCAATGTGTTAGATGTTTTTTTTTGGTTAAAAAATGTTTAATCAACTTGAGAACAAAAATAAATGCTTTAATAAAATATTCAAATGTTAGAAGAACGTACCTATTTGTCTTATATGTGTTGTCCATAATGATGACATAGGGAAACAATTTCAGTAGATGTAATGAGGTCGAGTGGATGAAGAAAAGGATCTCAATATGATTTGAACCATGTATCCTCTTCGGGAAGATTCGGTAGTTGTTTTATAGCAAAAAATGTAACGAATAGTGGGTTATCTTCATATTTCCATGTTCCTCCAATAGATACTTTGCACTCAAATTTGAAACTTGTTTCATCGATGTCACATTGCTAGGAAAAGCTTTCTCAACTGCTAAACTATTTTTCTTGGGGGCACATATATGTAGCTCAAATTCTTAACCAAATCCTTTTGGGCTACTGTCATTCGTCCCATAATGAATAACCAAGTAAACTAGTTGGAATGTCATGGTTGTGAACTCCGCACACAACCATTAGTTCCCACTTCCCAATTGAATTATTTCGAACCCCAACCAACTCAAATTTACAATAGTGATCTGGAGTGTCCACAGTAGGTGGTCTAAGAATTGAGAGAACTTATCCCTTCTTTCTAGATCTATACTTGCCATGTTTATGACATGCTAGTGTGACCATTTTTGGGTTAGAGGTTTTTATTGTCAACACCATCATCCTTTTTCCGACCAACTTAATTGCCTAGCCCAATCTATCATGTCATCTCAACACTCACACACACCACTATCATTATGAAACTCATGCGAAAATTCCTTCCTAGGTACCTATGTATATAATTTCATAATTTATTTCAATTCAATAAGCATCTATAATATACAATGATATTAACGAATTAAAAAATTAAATAAATATGTTTGAAACAATAATCTAATTCATTCATTAATTTGATTACATTAAATAAACATAGATCATAACTTACCTCCAATTCGAACATCTTGTTTTCTTCGTGTTCATCTTCTCCTTCTCCTCCTCCTCCTTCTTCTTCTTCTTCTTCTTCTTCTTCTTCTTCTTCTTCTTCTTCTTCTTCTTCTTCTAAAGAGGATGACTCGTCTTCTGCATAAGTTAAATCCAAAAATTGTGTTTCAGTTGATTACATTGTTTAGTGTAGTTTTTGGATCAAAAAAATTGATTTTAGTTTTTCGAAGATGTTTGCGCAATCGTGTCGATCATAGTGTTTTTTTTGTTCTTTGGAAGATATGTGCCATAAGGGGAGATTTTTGCCAATTTATCCGTCTTCTTTTCTCACATCGTGATGCAAGCGCAAGCAACAGTTCTTGCACCATGAAGCAGCAGTGGCTAGATACCCGACTATTCTAAGCTCTATAGACGTACTTCATGAAGCGATAACTTTCTTGTGTTTCAGGGAATGGAAACGACATCAACTGAAGTGGCACTTTTGAATGCTAAAAAGTCATTGGCGCCTCCGGTGGAGGAACAATTTGGGCCATGGATGCATGTTAAAAAGCCAATTAGAAAACCACGACAAACAAATGCATCTACAACAATTGTTGCAATGGCACAATGGAATGTAATTCAGCCCTCTTCTTTGGCCAAGGGTTCTCGTTATGCTGCATTAATGGAACAAGGGAGTACTTCTAGTTAATCTACTGAACCGACGTCTAGTTTGCAAGACCAACACAGGGTTGTAGACAGGGGAAAATCCGTCATGACGCCCAACACAATGCCTGCCAACCCTAAATCTAACTTTCCACCGAAGAAACCGAAAGAAGTCAAGGCGGTTATTTCGAATGCAGCAGTCGTCGCATCAAATATCAACCCTCAAGATTTGGGCGCCAGAAATATGGAAAAAAATTCGTCTAGTCCTACACAATCAAATAACCAATCCGTAAAAAATGCCAAAAAGAAAGAAAAAAGGAAAGTTGAGATTCTATTCTATCCGCCACAATAAAATCCACCAAAAAGCAATCTTCAATGCCGCTAACCACTGCTAAAGATTTGGAATTTTGAAAAACCCAATTAATTGCTGAAAGCATTGCCCAGACGCAACAAACCCCCAAACAAACACTCAACCGCCAAAACAAACCAACCATGAACCTCCGCCACATGATCCCGACCCAAATAACCGAATCGTGTCTAGTGAAATGCAAGTCAAGTATGATGGTCTCAAACCTCTAGATGGGACCCAAACTCATGTTTCTGCCATGACTAGCCAATCGAATGACAATGGAATTTCTTCTACTGAATGCCGAGAGTCCGAGAGTCAGCCCTTGTTGTGTCGAGTCTCAATGCCTCACCAAATAATTGAAGCGATGTGTTGCATCGCAAGAGCGGTTGTACACTTTGCAGTCACTTCTAGTTATGTACAAGATCCCATCTTTGGGAATTTGATTGATTCAGTTATTATTATGAATAATCTCAGTCTTGTAGTTTGGAATGTTCGTGGCACGGGGAGCGCGAATTTTCTATCTTCCATACGTGATATTATTAAGGTTCATAATCCTACTATTTTTGCTCTTGTTGAACTACGCATTAGTGGTGTTCGAGCTAATAATGTGTGTCGTCAATTGGGTTTTGATGGAATCCTACGGGTCGACGCTATTGGTTTTGCTGGAGGCATATGGCTAATTTGGATAACTGCTGATGTTCTAGTTATCCCTCTTTCGCTTCATCCGCAACATATAAAAGTTGAAGTTATTAGATGCAGGGAAGAACCTTGGATGTTGACTATGATTTATGCCTCTCCGGACCCTACTGATCGTGTTACTTTATGGGACAACCTGTCAATTATGGCAAGAACAAATTGACGTCCTTGGTTATTAGCAGCTGATTTCAATGCTACTTTAAACTCTTCTGAGAGATCGTCCTCTTCTATTGGCTTCAATAGAGCCTCCATGGCCATTGCTGATTAGGTTGATAGGCTTCATCTCATTGATCTTGGTTTTGAGGGACCTCGGTTCACGTGGTCCACTGGAAATTTGCCTCTGACTTACAAAGCGGCTCGACTTGGCCGAGGTCTCTGTAATGATTCTTGGCGTCTAAGGTTTGTTGAGGCTTCTGTTCGCCACCTTATTGCAGCACATTCTGATCACTTGCCATTATTGATCAATCTTGCTTCTAATAGAGCTAACAACAAGCCTAAACGTCCATTCAGATTTCAGGGCGCACGGCTTTCACACGACAATTTTGCACCGTTTCTTAATGAGCAATGGTGCGAGACTTCAACCTTACAAAATTCTTTGTGTGGCTGGAACAAGGCAGTTTTTGGCAATATTTTTCATAGAAAGAGAAAGTTGTTGGCTCGTCTTGAGGGCGTTCGTCATGCACTTGATTCTAGACAATCGACAGGTCTCTTCTGGAGGTAACATGAACTTCGCAAGGAGTTGGAACAAGTGCTTCATCAAGAGCAACTCCTTTGGTTCCAAAAATCACGGTCCTCTTTCTTAATTGACGGTGACCAAAACATCGTTATTACCATCTTTCCACTGTAATAAAGCGTAGGGAAAATAAAATCACCACGTTACAAGTTGATGATGGTACGTGATCTACTAATGAAACTGAAATTCAGCATTCTATTTTTAATTTTTTCACTAAACTCTATTCAGCTGAAGGAGTGGATCCTTGTTTTTCGACTATGTTTCCGCCTGTAACCTTTCCTCTATTACCTACTGATTCAGTCGAAGAGATGAGTCGGCCTTTTAATGATTCTGAGGTTTAGGAAGCCCTTCTTCTCATGGGTCCTTTTAAAGCACCTGGTCCTGATGGTTTTCCGGCACTCTTTTATCAAAAAAACTGGTTTGTTGTTGGCGCACAAGTTAGCAGATGTGTCTTGCAACTTCTTAATGATGGGTCTCTTGTTGAAGGTATGAGTGATGCTCTTATGCATCTTATTCCTAAGACAAATTCTCCTTCTACTGCTGCACATTTTAGGCCAATCTCTTTGCTCAACATCACTTTCAAATTGGCCACCAAAATGATTGTGAATCGACTCAAACCGGTCCTTCCTCTGCTTATTTCACCTGCCCAAGCGAGTTTTATTCCGGGCCGACAAATCAATGACAATGTGGTGGTGGTTCAAGAAGTGCTTCATTCTTTTGCTTCCACTTCTCGTAATGAAAAGATGATGATTATTAAAATTGATCTTGCTAAGGTGTACGATCGCGTTCAGTGGAGCTTCCTTAGGCACGTTTTGAACCATACAGGGATTCCGAAACATCTTTTTGATGTCATTATGCGTGGTCAAACTCAAGGTTCAATGAGTCTTCTTTGGAATGTTTATGTAGCAGGCTCCTTTAGGCCTTCGAGAGGAATTCGCCAAGGTGATCCGCTTTCACCTTATTTCTTCGTTTTATGCATGGAATATCTCTCCCATGTCATTCAAGATATGGTGAACAGGAGGTTGTGGAAGCCAGTTTATGAAGGCGGGGTAGGATTGTCTTACCTAATTTTTGTTGATGATTTGATTCTTTTTGCCGAAGCTTCGGTTAATCAAGTTGTTGTCATTAAAATCTATTTGGATCGTTTCTGCTTATACTCTGGTGAGGCGGTTAATTACGGCAAAATTACTATCATGTTTTCTAAGAAGGTTGATCTTGGCACTCGCAATTCTGTTTGTCAATTCCTTTCAATCCCGAAAACTGAGGATTTTGGCTCATATTTTGGAGTGCCAACTATTTGTGGCAAGATGTCTGCTGAGCGATATACTTTTCTCCTTGATAAGATTTCTTCTAGGTTGAGTAATTGGTAGGCCAAGACTCTTTCCATAGCTGGGCGTGTTACTCTTGCCCAATCTGTTCTTTTTAGTATTCCGCTCTACACCATGCAATCAACTCTAGTTCCCCAGTCGATTTGTGATGTAATTGATAAAAAAAAATTGCAATTTTATTTGGGGATCTATGGAAGATATATGAAAGATTCACCTCTTAAGTTGGGACAAGATCACTCAGCCTAAACGTCTTGGCGGGTTGGGCATTCGTCCGATGAGAGATTCAAACTTTGTTTTGCTTGCTAAACTTGGATAGAGGCTGCTTAATGAGCCTGATTCTATTTGGAGTAAAGTAATAAGGGGGAAATACTGTCACAAGAGGAATGATGTCGATATGTTTCAACCAAAAGCTCAATCTTCTTATATGTGGCATGGCTTTCTTCATGGGGCGTCTATCCTTTTAAAGGGTGTTGCTTTTGCGGTGGGTAATGGGAATTCAACCCTTTTCTAGCTGCATAGCTGGTGCGACACTCGGCCTCTTATTAAAGTTGTTGTGCAAGATATCCCTGTTTCAGAGTGCCTTTGCACTGTTGTTGAGTATTACACTTCTTCTGGCTAGAACTGGAACACATTATCTCCATATCTTCCTGCAGCTTACTTGCATCGCCTTGATTCATTTTCGGTTGCTGCAAATTTGAGGCAGGTTGATAGAATGTATTGGCACCCGTCACAATCAAGTGCTTTTTCAACTAAATCAGCTTATAAGTTGGTTAGGCAGGCTAGTGATGTAGTTGTTGACCATGTTTGGGTGAAGATTTGGAGAATCCCGATTCAATAGCATGCTCGACATTTTGTCTTCTTGGTTGCACATGATGATGTGTTATGTAATGAAACAATGGTGCGTCGGCACTTAGCTACTTCTAATGCCTGCCCTCGGTGCAATGGAGTTGAATCTCTCTTCCACCTGTTACGTGACTGTTCTGAAGTGCGCCAGGTGTGGCTTGCTTTAGCTGGCAATTCACTCGACCAAAGTTTTTTCAGCACAACTAACATTCGGCCTTGGCTTCTTCATAATATTCAGCATGATGACTCTTGGTGTGCTACATTCGCCACCGTGTTATGGTATGTTTGGAAAATGCAGAACAAATTAGTCTTCGAAGGCACTGATGAAATCAATAGATTGAGTTCGTGGGTGGTTTCAATAGTGAAAGCATATGAAGAGTCCAAGCGCTCTTTCGCGTGCACACAGCCTACTCCACAAACATACCATCGCCCCTCTATTTGGACTCATACCTGCTTGGAATGGATTATTCTTAATATGGATGCTATTTCTAAGGGTAACCTGGGCTTTGCAGGGGGATTCAAATCGCTAAAATTGCTGGCTTTACTTAGTTGGAGATTCAATCTGATTCGATCCAGGCTGTCATGCTTTTATCTCAACAGCGGATTCAGCCACACAAGGACTACTTCCTTCTTACAGATTTCCATAACCTACTTAATGAAGACACTTGGGAAATCAAGTTGACTCATATCTCAAGAACCGCTAATCGAGTAGTGGATGCCCTTGCCAACAATACAATTTCTTTAAATACGCATCTTGATAAGTTCTTCTATTTGCCTAGTTATATTTTGGACCTTGTTTTGGCTGATCTACTGTCCCCGCTAGGGGACTAACCTTTTATGTTTTAAATAAAGTTTATCCGCAGGAGCTATGCTCTGTTTCCTGACCAAAAAAAATCATGCGCACAAGGCATATGCCTTAAATAATTTGTTTAATTTTTTAAAACTAGAAATGCCTCTATATTAGGAATATTTATGGATGCACACAGGTGCATTCCCCGTCACCCATCCTCACACCTTTATTATTCCCCTATCGCCATCTAATCCCCGACGCGGAATATTCGTCAGGGATGGACATATTAAAAGGGTCCATTTAGTTAAAATGCTTTTAAAAAGTCATAAATTTTCATTTAAAATAAAAAATATGTAAAAATAGTACATATTTTTATATCTTATATATTTCTAATATAAACTAATACAAAATGATTTATACTTATACATGTTAGGGACAAATCGAGGTGGATAGTACCGTCTCAATCCTCACCCGAGATAAAAATCGGCCCCCATCCCCACTCCGCTCCCCACCAAGTCTGGGAATCCCCACCCCGTTAGGGGCGGGTCCCCGGAGGTTGAATGTACATAGGAATAGTAAGTATTTCTTATTTTAATAAGTATAAACAATAATTGGTTAAAATATATTGGAAACCAAACTATTGATAAAAATAATAGTTAAAATACTAGACAATGACATATAGGAGAATTAAACGTGAGGCTGACATGTGGCCTAAAAGCCTCTTCTTTATTTTATTTTATTTTGATTGGGTAAGGGATTAGGGTCGCCGCAAGTACTATTTGGGCTCGCCTAGAACATTCACTAGGAATGAGAACTGGTTACTACCCAATTCTAGAGAAGAATGGACAAACCGCCGCCTATGGGGTTCGAAACGATGACCTCGTGGTACTATCCCAAAGGCCTAAATGTTGAACCAAATGTTCGAAGGCAAAAGCTTCTTTATGATATAGGTAGATAGATAGATAGATAAATAGATTTTATCTAACTATAACTACCACTCAAGTTTTAACTCTAACTAGTTAAACAACTTATATGTCCAAATACACCTATATTTTTAAAGCATATTAAGGATTACATAACCTCAATAATTTACACATATAATTATTATTTTAAGTATCAAATATGAATATATAGAGGTTTTTTTTTTAAATGGAAACCACCTTTAGTGGTTAAGCTAAAGTAGCCATCAAAGTGCACAAATCAGATAAACCAAATTCCATCAACCAACTTGATCCAATAAAAAAATATAGTGAGATTTTATTTTTCACCTAAGCGGAGGAACATAAACAAAAATCTAACCTAAAACTTTTTACGAGCATCTCCAACAAATGTTCTAAATTCTTGAATGTTGCATTTTTGGGGATTTTGGGTCCATTTCAAGGTCCAACAATTTCTCTATTATCATCTCTATTTTGGAGAAAATCTCTAAAAGTTAAGTACCCTTCTCGATATTTAGGGAATTCCTTAAAAGCATTGAGAGAATGCATTAAATGTATTTATTAAATTATGACTTCTTCCTATTGATCAAATTAGATTTTATAATATATTATTTTTATACATAAAATAATAAGTATAATATATGTAGGATTTTATAAAATATAGAATTTGTTATAGTTGGAGTAAAACAATTTAGAGAAAATAGGTTTTAGTTTCCCATTTGGGAAAAAAGTATAGATAATTTGTTGAATTGCCCTATGATCCTATAATATTTAATTTTCTTAAAGTAAACAAAACAAAGAATTTATCATTTATTAAGTTAAGATTCTATAATATTTTATTAAGTCAAATAATAAATAATTTATCATGTATTAGGTTATGATTTTAGAATAGTAAAGAGTAGAGAGAAAGCAAAGTTGTCTTATTAAATTAAGATTCTAGAATATTTTTATTTCTTCTAAGTCGAATAACAAATAATTTATTATTTAATAGGTTAAAATTCTATAATATTTTTATTTTCTTATAAACTTGAATAATAAATAATTATTTATTTATTTGGTTAAGATTATATAATATTTTTAGTTCCATAAGTAAGATAATACATAATAAAAAGATTTAGTCAAAACGAAAAAAAAATCACCCTAATTAGCCCTATGTATCGAGAGTCCCCTATTTTTGATTTTTGTCTTAAGTATAAAACCCCTATTTATTTTCCTCTTTCCTTCTCCTCACTTTCCCGAATCCTCTCTCGTTCTCTTCCATTCCCTCACCGGCGACTTCCTCTCCCCTGATCAAGCATTCAAATCCGTCCTCAAATTTCTTCAAGCTCCAATCGAAGGAAGGTTTTTCGCTCATCAACGACATTACCATCGGATCCGGCCTCGTCTCCATCGTCCTCTTCGATGCCAACGTCCTGCCTATCTATTTCTCTAAAATCACCAAGTTTCAATTCCTAAACCATATGCGTGTCTTTTTTGGATGAGTTTGATAGTAATGGGCTTGTTTCGTACTCGGCGGTGGAGTGGGCGTCCCCTGTGGAGTTTTCTACCGTCGGGCTAGGGTTTAACCTCCATTGGATGAGTTTGATAGTAATGTTGGAGCTTAATCAAGTTGTACTTTTCAATTAGCTATTTAAAGCTCCTGAGTGCTGTATTCATTGAGTTCTTGCGGATTTTTAGGCTTGAGTTTAGCAACCAGCTGTTTTAGTGGGATATTCTTACGAAGATCTGTGCACATTGTGAAAATCCTCACTTCACAAATCTGAGATGCTTCTTCTTCTTGGCTTGTAGGTATCTACTGAGTAAATTTTGGTTGATGAGGTTATGTTGTTTTCGTCTCTTCGGTGAATTTGGATGGTAAACTAAAGTGGATTGTACTAACTGGACATGAGAAGTTCCTGCTTTAATAAACTGGTACTCATATTTGGGCCCAGCCTGCGGCATAATTGGTTTATCTTAACCATTGTTGGCATCCTTGCACTAGTTGTTCTCTTAGGATCCTCTACATCAAAACAGTTTGATACTGTAAACACCTCTCCAGGACCTGATTCTAACAGCAGCTATAGGAAGCTCAAGAAACAAGCAGTGCTTGATAATTTTGATTTGAGGGCTCTCTCAAAAGGGGCCAATGATAAGCAAAAGGAGCTTCCCTTTTGTCCGAGAGAGAGGGATCACTATGTGCCATGTTACAATTTAACTGCAAACAGATTGGCAGGTTTCAATGACGGTGATGAGTATGATCGACATTGTGAATTATTGAAAAATGATGAGCGATGTTTGATTCGACCACCAAAGGACTAAAAGATTCCACTGAGGTGGCCTGCTGGGCTACTGGTAGAGATGTGATATAAAGTGGGAATGTGAAGATTACCAAAGACCAATTCCTTTCTTCAGGAAGCATGACAAAGAGGTAATTTTAGTTTTCATGCTAATTGTTATTTGTTTGAGTGCTATTGCTTCTTTGATATTTTTGCGTGGAAATTGACTCATTTATTACATAACCTAGGATGATGTTACTTGAAGAAAACCAAATAGCATTTAACTCTGATGATGGACAGATCTTTGATGGTTGATAAGGATTACGCTCACCGGATTGCAGATATGATAGGACTGGATAGTGAATCTGATTTTCTCCAAGCTGGTGTAAGTTACTTGAGAAACTTTTCATTGTTTGACATTTCAGGTTCTTAATGATGATGAAATGAGGGCTTTTTTCAAGCAAGTCCAAGGTGAAGTTCCTGGGTCGCCCATATTCATAATGAAGTTGGCCTCACAAGTGAGACGATATAGTCTGATCTTTTTATAAGGATTCAAATTTCTGCCATATTGTAATTAATATCTGGCTTCTCTTGTTTATTAGATGTATGGAAAACTTGGAATGCATTCCTAGTTTAATTTCTTGTCCAATAGTGATCTATTTTTGTTACCTGTTGGTTTATAGTTATCAGTTGAGCTGCATTTGTTATATATGGTTATACTAATGTGCAATTTGTCTTTACCTTGTAGCCAAGTTAGCATTAAGGTGAGATATGATGGTCCATTTCTCATGAAAAAAATTGGAGGCTTCAAATGCTGATGGAAAAATCTTGCAGTTGGGCTTTTTTAAAGCCTTTAACCTAGTCACTTCTTTTTCTTCAAGTTTGCTGTACAAAGTTGGAAAAAACAGAGATTACTATTTTGTGTCAAAAAGGTGTATAGAATATATGTGATGAAGTAATGTAGGTTGTGTTTGTATCTTGCAAATTGAAGAGATGAAACTATTAGCTTGGTTCATATCCAATTATAACTGCTTATGGTATTTGTATCTGGGATTATTCTGGGCAAGTGTATTGTTCTTCATCTTGGAATGATTTGTTGACTTGTTAGTCTTGTTTCCAAGCTACGATAATAACAGTTTTATTTGGATACTTTATTTATGTGAGTTATTGAAGATGGATAGTGTCATCATTGCCTTGGGAGTATAAATGAATGTTTAGCTTTCATCTTGGGTGCTACTGCACGGTTAATGATGCTTCAATTTACCTGGATGTGACCTTTAAGTGTACTCCATATAACTTGCTAGTGTAATAAATTGATTATTCTACATAGAGAGGCATGACACGCATGTCTAGATAGTCTCTCATTCAATAAGTGGGTCTCCTTCATCTCATGAAGTTCGCCCACTTATCAAACGCATCAATATAGGTAATATTTGAAGAAGAAAATGAATCGCTATAAATGAAATCAAAATTAAGATTGTTCGTTCGATGCTGCAAATTCTAACTAATGAATTCAAAATTAAGATTTTTTTATAACAACTTGTTTTTTTAGTGATTACAATTATTTTTTATGTGGTGATGAGCACTATTTTTATATGATAATGACATTTGATGATAACTATTTTTTTTGTGATGATGATAAAAAACGAACAAACTATAAGTGATGACACTTGATGACAATTTTTTGTCTTCAAGGCCCTTTGATGACAAATAACCTTTGATGACACTTGTTTGTCATCAAGGCCTTTTGATGACAAATAAATCAATCAACCTGTCATCAATTAGTGATGGCAATTGATGACAATTGAATCGTCATTAAGTAACAATGACAATTGATGACAATTAAATTGTCATCAAGTAGGGATGATATTTGTGATGATAGTTTATGACAATCAAACTTTCATCGAGTGATGACAGTTGATGATAATGGTGACACATATTTGATTTTACTAGAAAAATTGTATGTGACGACACATATTCGATTACATTTGAATGATGACACTAAAATTATATGTGATGACATATTTGATGACAATAAAAAAGATAAACGTGATGATACATATTTGATGAAAACTTTGTTTTTATGTGTGATGACGATTATTTTTATGTGATTAAATGCCTTTGATGATACTTTTTGTCATCAAAATTGTGACGACAGTGAAAAAAATTGTGATGACAGTGATGAAAGTGATGATTGTGATGACGATGAAAAAAAAGGTGTCATCAAATGCCTTGGTGACGCATATTTGATAACACTAAAAATTTATATGTGATGACACATATTTGATGACACTAAAAAGTTATATGCGATGAAACATATTTGATGACACTAAAAAATTAAACTTGATGATAGATATTTGATGACAACTTTGTTTTTTATGTGTGATGACGGTTGTTTTTATGTGGTTGAATGCCTTTGATGATACTTTTTGTCATCAAAAAGTTGTCATCAAGACATTTTGATGACACTTGTGATGATAGTTGATGACAATCAAACCGTCATCAAGTAGTGATGACAGTTGATGACGATTCAAATCGTGATGGTGGAAAAAATTGTGATGACGGTGGAAAAAATTGTGATGATAGTGATGACGGTTGTTTTTATGTGGTTGAATGCCTTTAATGATACTTTTTGTCATCAAAAAATTGTGATGACGGTGAAAAAAATTGTGATGGCGGTGATTGCGGTTGTTTTTATGTGGTTGAATGCCTTTAATGATACTTTTTGTCATCAAAAAATTGTGATGACGGTGAAAAAAATTGTGATGGCGGTGATTGCGGTTGTTTTTATGTGGTTGAATGCCATTAATGATACTTTTTGTCATTAAAAAGTGTCATCAAGACATTTTGATGACACGCTTTATCTTTCATTACACTTTTTGTTATCAAAAAATTGTGATGACGGTGAAAAAAATTGTGATGACGGTTATGAAAGTGATGATAGTGATGATGGTCAACGCCGGTCAACAGTCGGTCAACGACCGAGTCAACCCGGTCAACGACCGAGTTAACTCGGTGGGAGTGGGGTGGGGCCGTGAGGGGTGGGGGATTGGGTTTTTATTATTTATCTAATTTTCACACCGTCCTTAATATCAACCTAATTAGATTTTTTTTTTACTATTTATTTAATTTATCCATATATAATTAGGTATTATAATTTATATTGTAAAGAATTAAAATATTAAATGCAACGTTAGAAGTACCGCCCCTGACATCCCTGATTCCCAATAGCCAATACAACCTACTGCATCACTTATTTCAAATTTTCAATGGTTGATTTGTGGAAAAAGGTTTAAGTGCCAAACCGGCCATGCTCCCAACCATGTACTGCTTTTTTTCATAAGAAAATAGGATTTTTTAATATCTAATCTATTTAAAGTTCCCAACCTTTAGTTAGTGTGTGGAGTAATAAAAGTATATGCTTTATCAAGAGCCAAAACTCGAAAGCAATTACTCATTTGAGTTTTGGTACGAAAAGTTAATATGTGGAATGTTGTTTTCTACGATATATATGATTTCTAGCCTACAATATTGGACATAAAGTGGTGAAGGTTGTTATAGACACACTAACCAATATCAATTATATAGTCAATGTTGACCAACTACTTAAGCTTTTACAATAATCCATCCATCCATCCATCCATCCATTATTTATCAAAAATAAAATTACATTCATCAGTAAACACAACTTTAAAACTTAAATCCAACACTATAGAGTAAATGATTAATGAACATTAGTATCCCAAACATTAGTACTATGCTTATCAACTAAAAGACGAGAATTGATCACTTTAAAATATTGAGAAGCTTTATGCAGTGATATTCTACGGAAGATGTCGTCATCCCTCTGAAAATAAGAATAAAATAATGGAACTGAAGAACTTATCCGTTAGTCATAGATCTTTCTCAACAAATCTCAAATCACAAATCACAAATCACAAATCAATCAATCGTTCTCTTCAGAGTTGAGAGCCTCCTCCCCTTCTTAATAGTACTACTGGTGGTAGTAGCTGTCGAAGCAGATACTTTTCTACCGCTTAGCAGTCTCATAAATACGCCATTAAAACGCCACCAAAACGCTCGAGTGTGTTGCTTTGTGCGTAGGAAGCGTGGCCCCAGAAAACCAAATCTATAAGAACTCAATTCCATTCAAAGGCTCCCCCCTTTCTGCCACCTGCCCTCTTTTCCCCCCATTCAAACGCTCGATCGTGATCCTTTTTAAGTTTTGGAATTAACTCCAACTGCAACCCCGGTCCAATCTCCGCGTTGCTTGATCCAATTCGACCGCTTTCACTTCATTTTCCCTTGCTTTTGTGATCCGGGATTTGATCGTTTTTTTTTTTTGGCGACTGGAATAGCCAGCCATGGCGTCTTCTGGGAGTGCGAGGAAGAGGGAGAGAGAAAACCCCTGTGGGGTTTGCGGCCACTACCACAAGTACGAGGAAGGGGAGGTTTGCGGGATTTGCGGCCACCGGATGCCGGCGGCGTCCGAGCGATCTTCGATCCAAGTCAGCGCTTTCGCGTCGGAGATCTTGCCGGAATTCCTCTTTCTTGGCAGCTACGATAACGCTTCTAGGTCTGAGCTTCTCAAAACTCAAGGGATTTCTCGGATTCTCAATGTATGACTGCTCTTTCCCTCTTATCTCTGCTTCTAGTTGTGCTTCAAGGGTTCGATTTGGAAATATAGAGTTTAATTTATAATGGTGTTTGATTTGTGCTGTGGATTCAGTTTATCTTCTGCTTCAAGCATTTTCTAACTCTATTAAAGGAGCTCAGTACTTTTTTGTATGGTAGCTTTTTTTTTTTGTTGTTGTGTTACTGTACTGGAGGAATGTTGGATTGCTGCCTTTGCCAGTTCTCACATTTTTAGTTGCAGAGTTTATTATCTGGAGAAGGGTTTTCAGGCAGCTTATGGAATGAGAACATGATTATATGTTGCATAAATGAAAGCTCTTAGTGACATTTTAGAAAGTGATAATGTGGTAACTAAATCCTCTATTTGTAAAATGTAAATTAACATGTAAATAGAGTGTGAAAAACAAAGCAGCTTTGGAGGTTTTAAGTTGTTATTTGGATGACCCTTCTTAGTTGGTAGTGAGGTGAATGGCTTATTTAAAACTTTAGAATGTTGATCCATCTAAGAAATGAAATTATGATGTAAAGAGATTTTCTTCTCAGTTTCTATGTTAATTTTATTGGTTTTTTTTGTTTCTGATAAATTTCTAGCACTCTGTCAATATGATGACATAATCATAGCCTCAATAGTTTGTGAGGTGAAGCTGGTCTTCTACCCCCCCCCCCCCCCCAAGAAAAGTAACTTATAAATGCACGGCAGTTTTGGACCTCTACTTCCAAATATGTGAATACTAATGGAGTATATATCAATAAAATGAAAAAGAACAAGCCAGTGAGATTCTGAATGTTGTGCATGCCTTGTTTAAGACAATATGAATGATCCTTGTTTGGATATTGTGCATGCTTTCCAAGAGCTCTATACGAGTTTGACAAGTCAGACTGATCGCAGATATTTTATTGTGTGGCTAAATAGTGTTTTTTTCTCCTTTTCTTCTGAAGTAGTTATGTAAAATAGGTAAGAAATCTTGGCACACTACTACTAGAAGTTAAATCATTGTTATTTTTTCATATGCAACAGGTGGCATGTCTATTTACATTTATGTTGTCGTTTGGTGTTTTAATATCATTGTCGTTATATTTGAAGATGGCTGACATCTGTAACTTTATGTGATCAATATTGAGCTCTTGTCTGTCAAAGGGAAAAAATTCTCATTTCTTTGTCCTGTACAGCCACTTGGAAAACCTTGACGGGTTGTTTATAACATTTTCCTAAAATCTGTGTAACGATAAAGTTTTCATGAAGAGATATTCGTACAAGTTAATGCAAACCAAAATGGTAAAAGTGTTTAAATGCTATTTAATGGTTCTCAAAGAATTTTGGTTTTACATATAATTCCTGAAAACTGAGTTCTTGTTTTGGGCCTGCCAGACATACCCTCCCGACTTTCACTCGGGGCAAGGGTATATACATCTCGACACCCTAGATCCCGCTTATACCAGCATCCACCTGCGTAGATGTTGTTGTTGTTGTTGTTGTTGAGTTCTTGTTTTATTCTTGACAGTTTGATATGTCATCTTATAAAATTGTTTATATTTTTTCGCCTGCAGACTGTTCCATCATGTACAAATCTCTATAAGAATTCCTTTACTTATTTTTGTCTTAAAGATGACAAGAGCTACCCATTTGATGATGCTATTCAATTTCTAGGTATGTAAATTGTTTCTTGCAATGCTTCCAATATATATCTGCTATGAACATTGTTTACACATCCGACTCCTTTCTTCTATATGCAATGATGAAGACAAGGCAGTGATCTATTCTTTTTGGCAGAGCAATGTGAAAGGGATAGGGCTCGCGTGCTGGTACATTGTATGACTGGAAAGAACAGGTAGTTGCTGATGACGTTTTTTTTAGTATTATGATGGGTTTTGGTTTTCATTTTGTAAATGAATTTAGTTACAAAATATCGCTGGGCGTACCACATACATAATTCTCCTATTATAATTTCTGCCTGTCCTCTACAATTTGTCCAGCTTGTTTTGTACCTTTCCCTGCTACTCAAGCAATTCTTTCCTGCCATTTGAGTGACTATTAGTTGATAGAGAAAGATGTCTGGCTTTGTATGAATTCTTATTGCCTCTCACATTTCTATAAGTCATCTCACTTCCTCTGTCAAAGCCTTCAAAGTGGCGATTACTGCAGGACCAATAAAGAAGATATTCATGTCTTTTGGTTATTTTAACATTGCTAAAAAGAAGAGGATCATCAAAGCTTAATAGTTTAACCAACTTCTACAAATGACGAAAGTGGTTTAATCTTGTTCAAATAACCCGGTCAGGGTTCTTTGATATTCTAATCATTCTGTGTTTCTCTATCTCCCTCTCTCTCTCTCTCTCTCTCTCTCTCTCTCTCATCCCTTCGAATATCAATACTGGTTGATGTGCTCTCCATTCTCCCTGGGTGTTATGAATCTTTCTCTATTGTGTCTTGCATAATACATCTAGTGTGTATGTCGAGTGAACAATCCATTGATCCCAGGCACAAATGTGGGAATATTAATAAAAATTTCTTCAACACAAACGTCTAAAATCTGATTTGAAATTGAAAATGGCCTGTGGTTATAGCAGGAGAGCAGCCATGGTTCTTCCCTCATCTACCTCTGCTTCCGTATTCCTTTGTGTACCCTCATGCTTGCTTGATTTTTATGACTAATATTGGGTCAAAACCTAGAATTAGGAATATAGTTTTTAGCTTTTATGTAATTGTAAAGCTAGATTGGGTTATAGATAAAGAATGATGAAAAGTTTGGAAAGGTGATTGTGAAGGTTTCTGTTTATAGTTCGTGGATGATGTACAAGTATTGTGTATGATCTGGGTATATAGCTTCCATTTTGTTGCTAGATGCAGAGCCGCAGAGGGAAGGATTGATAAATAAGCACGTTTTAGGTTTTGGTTTAAAAAATCCTACCAAATAAGCTGAAAGCTTATGTTTTGTCTTATTTGACATGTATATATATATATGTATTGTTTGAGAGAGTTTTTATATTTATTAATGATACCAATCAAACTCTTCTCTCTTGCTCTCTGTTGTTTTTGTCATTTCTAAATTCATTCCGATCTACATTACAACATGCTTATACCTATTAATGGCTGAAGCTTAGCTGAACATAATATATATAAACTCATCATTGGCCTGTTCTAGAAATGGCTGCTTAACTGCTGCAGTCTGTGATGATTCTTATGCCTTTTATTTGATCGTGATCAATGTTTCCCTTGATGCAGATCACCAGCCATAATAATTGCGTACTTGATGAAATGCAAAGGATGGAGGCTCACCCAGAGTTATCAATGGGTGAAAGAGCGTAGACCCTCTGTTGAGATACAACAAGGTATCATTTTCTGTGTTCCTTTCGGTTGCATCATTCACTTCAAAATTCTGTTCGGTTTTTTCTAACCCATGGAACCCTGATTTGGATAGATTTTGTTAGATTAAATTTTATGGATAATATTTACTTTTTTTTTATAGGGTAATAGTTTCCAAAAACCGGATTCTTAACCTATGTCTTAGACCAAATTACGTCAATCTCCTCTATTTTGCATCTTAGTCAAATCACGGTTGTTGTGTCATCTTAAACTCTTGCATCTTAGTCAAATCATGGTTGTTGTGTCATCTTAGACTTGTGTTTTATTACTCTTCAGAGGTCCACCAACTCCTTACAGAGTACGAGCAAAAGATCTTTGGATCAAGCAATACTAGCTCCCAACCGTCTCTGAATTTCCCAACTCCCAGCCTTCCAACCTTCAGCTTCGGTTTTCCAAAGACTGAAGGGATTCCTGCGCCAGCTTTCAGCACAGGCTCCGGTACGTCCATCTTTGACCGCTCATCTTTAAGCGTCCCTCCAAGTGAGTTCACATTTGGGGCTGGCCAAAGCACTGAAACGCCTCTTGTGGCTAATCAAGCGGTTCAGAATGCAGGTGATATACCAATGGACGGTGGTGCCTAGGGGATAATCTCAAAACAAAACCTGAATACTGTGGTATTTGTGCTAGTTTTACTTTCAACCCCTTTTTGTGTTCATCCTGAAATTTGGAATTTAGTGTAAAAAGACTGGGAGGAAAGAGGTTTGGATATGGATGGATTTGGGAGGTTCTGAAAAGATGAGATGCTTCTTTTTTTTTGGATCTCTTCTTTTGGGGAATTGTTGATTCATACTTTTATGTGCTGTTGTTGTATGGCTATATATATGACATTTTTGGTTTGGCATATAAACAGAATTCTTGGAACAAGACCAGACTTTGCAAGCTATGAAAAATATTGAAATTAGGATGATTGTATGTAGAGTTTCAATACATTCAAGCAAGACCTTTTTGAAAGGGAGGTTGAGGCCAAAAAAAAAGGCACCAGTTGTTTCAATAATAAGAAAAGTTTGCAGCTTTCCAAGAATAGCAATACATTGTGCGGTGATGGTGTCTTCATTCCACGATGCTCAACTCCTGATCCGGGTGGGATTCACAATGCCTGATTGATTATACATGCGACAATCAAAAGACAAATGCTTCAACATATGCTACCTTGACTTTCAGTCAAATAAAAAAGGTGCTTTGAGAAATATATATATTTCCGAGATCTTGTACATTACATAACTCACCAGTATTTGCGCATCAATTGGTAAGCTCCAGTTCCAGCCATTCCCACACTTACACTGAACAACGGCATGTTGCTCTGCAATTAAACACATTTACTACTCCGTACATACAAATGCTAGATAAAAATCGTCCCAATATTAATAAATTGAATAGTTTTAAATTATAGATCTAAAGATGATTTTTAAGCTGTTCATCTTATTGTCAATTAGTTTTAAATAAAAACTCATTGAAATAAAAAAGGTACGTCCATCTTATTGTCAATCGTTCCAACGAAACCACAGAACACAAGTAGGAAACCAGGCAAGCAAAAGGCAAAGGCGAAGCGAAAACAAAAACGAAACAAAACATAAAACCAAAACAAAACAAAGTGCCGAAGCCTCAAGGCCCCCATAGATCGGTTTGTTCAGGTGACTAGTTGTCCTCTACTCAGATCTTCTCTCTCCAGATATCCATGCACACTACAGGATCTGTCGAAATCCCCATCTGGCTCACATCTTGCCTTATACAATCCTTCCAACATTTCTTTGGTTGTCCCCTCCATCTGCATACGTCTCTGAGGACCAGGCTCTCGCACCTACGAACTGGCTCCTCAAGACCCTGCCTCTGAACATGTCCAAACCAGTGCATTCTAGATTCTCGCAGCTTATATCCTATACTGGCTACTCCCACTCTGCTTCTGATCACTTTGTTTCTGATTTTGTTTAGTAGTGTGTGCCCGCTCATCCACCAGCATTCTCATCTCTACTACCATCAACCTTTGTTCCTGTGCTATCGTGGTGGGCCAACACTCTGCCCCTTAGAGGATGGCTGGTCTGATCACTGTTCTATAAAACTTTCCTTTTAGCTTGAGCGGAATCTTCTTATCACACAGAACCCGCGACGCTGCCCGCCACTTTAGCCAACCCCTTTGTATCCGATGCGTGATGTCCTCATCTATGCCTCGGTCACTCGGCAACACTGACCCCAAATACCGAAAACTATCCTTCCTTGTTACAACTTCCTCTCCTAAAAGCACTTCCTCACTGTGGGTTGCACCTTGCCCGAACCTGAACTCCATCTTGGTCATGCTCAGTCTAAAATCGTTAGACTCTAGTTTCTCCCTCCAAGTTTCAAGCCTACTGTTGACTCTAACTCTGGACTCGTCCACCAACACTATATCATCTGCAAACAGGATGGACCACAGGAATCTCCCCTTGAATCTCCCTCGTCAAAACGTCCATCACTAGTGTAAACAGGAAGGGACTTAAGGTTGATCCTTGGTGTAGACATGCCTCCACCTTGAAAAACTCGGTATCCCCGCCTGAGGTGTGCACACTGGTCCTCGAGCCCTCGTACATGTAACTGACTACCTTGATAAACGTGCGGGACACTTCCTTAGCTGCCAAACATTCCCAAATCAGTTCTCTCGGTACTTTGTCATACACTTTCTCCAAGTCGATGAAAACCATGTGTAGATTCTTCTTCCTCTCTCTATACGTCTCTGTTAGCCTCCTCAACATGTAAATAGCCTTCATGGAGGACCTTCCGAGCATAAAACCAAATTGATTTTCTGACACTCTAACTGACATCCTCAACCTCATCTCAATAGCCTTCTCCCATATTTTTATTGTGTGACTAAGGAGTTTGATACCCCTGTAGTTGTTGCACTGCTAGACGTACCTCTTCCGTGTTCTTATACAACGAGATCAACTTACTAAGCCTCCACTCATCCGAAATCTTGGTCGTCCTAAAAATAACATTAAAGAGCGATGTTAACCACTTTAGGCCTCTCACTCCCAAGCACTTTTAAACCTCCACCGGGATTTCATTCGGCCCTACTGCTCTCTTTTACTCATTTGGTGGACCATTCCGTTTATTTCCTCCTTAGAGAAACGTTTGTAAAAGCATATGGGGTACTCTTGGGTTTCTCAGTCCGTCGAGTTGTGTCGTCTTTCCTCCATCTCGCATCCCTCATTTAGAAGACCACAAAAGTACCTCTCCCACCGATGTCTGATCTATAGGTCCTCCAGTAGCACCCGACCATCCTCATCTTTGATACATTTCACCTTGTCTATGTCCCTGCTCTTCTTTTCCCTTGCTTTTGCCAACCTTTACAAGACCCATTCCCCACCCTTTTTGTCCAGAGCCTTATACATGTCCTGAAATGCTTTATCCTTAGTGGTTGCAACTGCTCTCTTGGCTACCTTTTTTGCTTCCTTGAGCTCTGCCAATCTCGCCTCCCTCTCTGGTTCCGCACTTCCTAGCCAAGCTCTATAGACTAGTTGTTTCTCCCTAACCTTAACCTGAACCTCATCATTCCACCAAGCTATTGCCCTTTTGTTGCCAGAAACGCCTCTCGACATTCCCAACACGCCGCACACCGCCTTGCGAATGCACTCCGCCAACTTGCCCCACATCTCTTTGGCGTCGCTCCTCTGTTGCCAAGCTCCCTTTGCATCTTCTTCTTCGAGGATCCTATCCCGCATGCCTTGAATGTTAGCTCCTGAGAGGCACCACCATCTAATTTCGGTTGGGGTACTGCTTGTGCCTTTTTCTACCAACACAACCCCTTCAGATCTAGAACTAGTAACCTATGTTGCGTTGAAAGACCCTCAAAAGGAATGACCTTGTAGTTTTTCTACCTTCCCATGTCTTCCCTTCTAGTCACAAAGAAGTCAATTGTTTCCTCCCTAGCGGGCTTTGAAAAGTAATCAACTGCTCATCTCTCTTCCTAAACCAAGAGTTGACAACCAAACAATCAAAGGCTGTTGCGAAATCCAAGAGTGCTCGAACACCATCGTTTCTATCGCCTATCCCCAAGCCTCCATGTATCTCTTCGAATCCAACTCTGTCCTTCCCGATATGCCCATTGAAGTCCCCTCCAATCACCAATTGTTATGTCGTCGGAAAGCTTCTTATCAAACTATCTAGGTCCTTCCAGAACTGTCTCTTGACCTCTGAACTCAAGCCCTTGTGTGGCGCGTAGGCACTAACGACATTCAATATTTTCTCCCCTAAGACGATCTTCAACATCATCAAACGATCACTTGTACGTTGCACCTGCACCACTTGATCTCTCAATTTACTGTCCACCAAAATCCCAACTCCATTTTTGCCACTAGAGGTGCCTGAATGCCATAACTTCCATCCATCAATCTCCCGAGCCTTCCTTCCCTTCCACTTTGTCTCCTGAATACAAGCAGCTTGTACTCTGTAATGATGAAGAATCTTGATCAGTTCGATTGACTTTCCAGTCAATGTACTCACATTCCAAGAGCCTATCCTCAAACTGCTCGTCGGCCCAACCATCTCATAACTGAAAGTCTCTTGAACAGACAGACCAGACGGATTGACCGGCAAAAACCCGACCTATAAAAACCTACAACGAACACACAACACCAACAAGCCAACAACAAGCCGAGCAACACCACAAAACAAAAACACGAGGTGACACCCAAGCAGAAGCGTAACAGAACTAAACCGCAACCAGCATGCAACAGAAACAGAACCAGAACCAGAGGGAACTAAAGAGCTACCAGAAAAGAAAAACTGCAAAAGACAAAGAACAGGCACAAAGCAACCCCCAAAACTACACAAGTAAAGCCACGGAGGCCAGGCACCAAGTACCCACAAGAGAAGGGCCTACCAACACAAGTAGAAGAGCAAGCACAAAGCAACTCTAAATTACACTACCAGAAGAGCAACACAAAACAAGTAGCAAAAGTAAGCACAAGATAAAGCAACCACTAACCACCTAAAAACCAGAACACTGGGAGCAAGATAAAACCGGTCCTGTTCCCATGGAGTTTGTGAGAAACTCTATGGGTGAATTTACTAAAACCCTATAGTAAATTGGTGAACCCGTCGGGAAAAAAGAAAAAAAGAAAAAAATAATAACTTGATATGGAGAGAGAAAAATCAAATCTCAACCGTTCAATTTGTATTTAATGGTTAGGATTTATTCAACTCTATCTATGGAGTTTTTTCACAACTCCACTGAAACTAATTCCAGATAAAACAAACCAACAAACAAAAAAAAACTCTAAAACCAACCAAAAAATACTCCACGCCGAAAAAACCTCTACAAAAAGTTTCCTAAACCACTCTTTCTTAGTAGTTATCTTTAACCCTAAAATTCTCGGATAACTATTACAATTCAAATGTTATCTTTTTAATCCTCAAATTTCTCAACATAGACAAGGTTTGGTTTTCAGGTGGGTCATAATTTTGTTGATTCAAATTCATCTCATAAATTAATGGGTGCCATAAGCTTACAGGTGTAACAACGGTGCTGTATCTTGCCCAGATGACGCCGGTAACAACCATTGCTGTACATACATTTAAAAAAACTTATAAATTAGTCTTGATCGATCGCCAATTGATCTAGCCAGACTATCATTATAATGTCAACAAATACCTGCTTGTGTAGGATAAGAGATTTCTTCAGGTGGCTTCTGAAGATCAGCAATGTTTGCTATGATCAGACCCCATTTAAACGTTGGTGCCCAGAAATGTACTGCAAATATTAACCAAACAGATAACAATAAATTAATAAATAAAAACCTCAATTTACTTTCTGGTAAAGCAAAATCTGATTATAATGAAATACTGGTTTTAGGGCCAGTTGGGTGGTTCCATAAAGCTTGAAGCTTTGAAGCCATGGCAGCTTAGATCTTATGAGTGATTTCCCTTCTCTTGCTTGACTTATAGAGAGGAGAAGTATTCTTAGACTAGGCCTGCAAGTGGGTTAATTTTATATGCATGCAATTAGGCCTATTTTAATAGTAGTATTCAAAGCTAATTTCCCTTTCTGGGGACGAACTTAACTTGTGGAGACACGATCATATATGAATGTTCAATATTAGTTTATTAATTAATGCTTTACATTTTCTGGATTCAATATGCTTACCACTGTCTTTGATACTACGACGCAAGACAAATAATCCTCTCCCACTAAATTAGCTTTGAATACTACTATTATTATAATAATAATAAAATACAATAATTATTGGTGATAATGATAATGACCTATATGACTTGACTATCATTTGTACGTCTGATGCGTGCAAGAACCCGAGACAAATGTGAAGGCTGCTTTGAATGTTGTTGTGGTTCATTACAATTTACAACTTCAATTCTATTACCTTGTTCAGCTGCTATGGGAATTTACTAAGAGAGCATTCAAAGTGGTTCAGTTGTCTTGCCATAGAAGTGTGGTCATGGAAGTGTCCTTGCATATGACTTGGGCTGTTATAAATAGTGCAATTACTACAACAATATTGGATTCAAGAATAGGCATTACTCTGATTTTTGTATTCGATCAGGGTGGAGAATATTCCGAGCACATCAATCAAGTTCAAAAGCACGATGCATTGAAAATATTATGTTCAAGGATTGTTGCTACTACTGCATCAACTCACATCTCAGGGTATAAATATGTGCTGACGCAAATATTTGACCTTTGGAATGGCAATTTTGGTAAGGTCTCCAAGCTGAATGATGGAATATGTAATGATGCATTAGCCCAAATTTTTACCATGCTGCTAGTTTACATATGGTGGATGGAGATTGTTTTAACTTGCACAGGTTCTATCATATTTGAAAAATATAGTGATGGTGGTGGTCTTCAAGGGGAAATGAACTTCAGAAATGGAAAATTATCATGTGTTATGCTGAATTTTTCAGTGCTTCTCTATGTTGATACTTCATATATGATGGATGGCACATGTACAACATTTGTCTTCGATCTAGACGGAGAATGCTCAAGACTCAGCTCGATTTGTGAAGCCTTTTTGTTGTCCGCCTATGCTATGCTATTAAGGCTACGTGCTCATCCTCAATTGTTCATCAAAGTGACAATGTTCATGATCCTTGAGGACAAGGGTCGTTTCAACAAGGGAGAAATGTTACAGGATTATGGGACCCGAGTTAGTTATAGGAGCTTTGTACCCGGTTCAGTGAGTTTACATGTTTTAATTAGCTCGGTTTGCGATTAAAACATACTGTATCTTCCTCTTTTCCTATATGAACCATTCAAGGCCTTTGAGCCAGAATCAATCAAATACAAACCAGTTTCTCCAAATCTCAAGTACTCTCACAATTATCCCTTCATGTTACCAACTCCCTTCGAATCAATCCTTCTACTTCAATAATTGATTTCTAGGATTGGGACACCAATTTTCGGGTTCATTAGAGCTCCTGAGTTGAGTTTATCTTCTCGATCGTTTTTCCCGTTTCATTTTGAGAGGCTGGTAAGGGTTAAGACCAAGGTTGATCCTGGGAATTTCTTCCGGAATGAACAGAGTATCCCGGTTCTTCCCTCGTTAATGGAAAGTGTATGTTTATGTAAATACTCTGAATCTCTCCAAATCCCGTTAACAAAACATTGAATCTTAATGAAAGTGAATAAGTTTTTCAAGGTCGCCCGTGGTTGTTTGGCTTTTTATTTCGTTAAAAATCTCAACCGGCCTTTTGTTATCCATGTTTCTATGTTGAAGCGTTTTGTTCAAACCATAAATTTGCTTACCTTTAATTGAAGATTTAGCTATTTGCAACATGAATTCTCAAAATATGAAGAACCATGAGATGCCACATAAATAAACAAATTGTTTCCAGTTTTTTCCCATTTCATTCAACAAGCTAACATATAAGCAACTAATCATCATCCATATCCTAGATGAATTATTAAAAAGAAAAAATGACCCATCAAAAAAAAAAATGGATTTCCCCCCCTGGTGTTCTTCTGTGGCCATTTACAAAGCTAGCTGGCAATACAAAGATCAGATACCCGCAATCATCCAAACTCATATAACAGCATAAACACCAGAGAAATCATGCGGCAATGAAGAAATGTATAACAGGTACTCACAGATCTAGATCTAATGTCCCAAAACAATCAATTTTGGTGTCAAATCATCATCCATATCCATAGCCGCAAACATAAGATCCTCAAGCAAATGGTAGTCTATGTCAGTTGTATAGACCGGTCGCCTGTAAGGGGCGTTTTGGCCACCCATAATGGATGCCTCAGACTCGAACGACATCGCTGAAGAACCCGAAGCATCGGTTTCTTGCAAAGTATCCACAGCCTCCACTTTGTTTGTCATAATTAAGCAAACGAGGGCCAAAGAAAAGCCGAGAATGATGAGTTTCTTTGACATGGTCATTTTTGGATGTGTTCTTTTTAAAAGGCGGATTCAATCAAATTCCTTGTGGTTTTTTTTTGTGTGTGTGTATAGAGAAAAGGGTTGGAAGATGATTCAAAGAGCCTTTTTTTTCACTTTTTGGTAAATAATTTGAGGAAAGAGGCTTTGTGGGTGGGAGTTTTTCTTGCAGAATGGGAGTTGATCTAGTTCAAGGTAAAGCCATACCAAATATAGTATGTCTATTTTTGTCATGTTTTGACCTTTATAAACAAGTCAAATGCAAAATATCAACAAAATGACACTATCCCAAAATCCAACCCATAGTATATACTAGAATTCAGACTTAGTAAACACATTTTCTAACACATTCAAAGTACCCGACTCATACAAAAACCTAAATTCAAAAGATTTAACTCATATTGAGACCGCTCTAAAAACCAACTAAACCATGAACCCAACCAAACCAAAATTATGTCCGCAACTTCCATTTTGTAACTAATTAGCTAAATCTACCATATCAATAAACAGATCACACTCGGAGCTATCCTATCCCAACTCGAATTGTTCAACCCAAATTCAAGGCAAATGTTAATCGTTAAATACGATGGCCACCCATAAATAACAGAGAAACTTCAGTAGGAAAAAGAAGCCAACCATATTAGATTTTCAGAAACCCTAGAAAACTTCATGCTAAATGCTAACAAATCACTGGAAGGGTTTAAAATGAGAATAAAGTAAGGTGAATGCTGCAATCATACTTGGTGTAGGCTCCTCTTCAAGATTATAATCAACCAATCTGCTTATTGGTGGGCTTAGAAGTCTCAAAACATCTTTAGAAGAGTCTATTTGCTGTTCTCTGACTCGATCATCACGTATCAGCTCCCTACAACATTTAGTAGAATGAATACAAGAGAGAGGATGCATTATAATAAAAGGTAATGCATTATGTGGATTAATACAAATGCACCCTTATTATGTATGTGATTCAAGATAACTTACACAAGTGTTGAAGCCAATCTCATTGGAGTACAATCTTGAAATAGATGTTCGGGTATAACAGGCGAGTCTAGCATTATGTTCGGGAGAGAGATATACGGCACTTTTGCTTTGTAACGAATGAACCACTCAGTTAAGATATGAGCTCGGTAAGCTACAACACATGGAAGTTGAGCAAGTTGAAGTTCTACAGCAGCGGTCCCAGAAGTACATAGTGCAGCTTTGCTAGCCTGCAAGATTTTAAAAAATTGTTAATATAGTGTAAATAGGAGGTTAGGAAATGAATGTGACAAAGAGATTGCTCACATAGAATGAGTCGTATTTGAGTTGTGTTGAACTGCCTGGGACTTTTATGAGGGGCACAGGCCATTGGTGAGTCATACTACTAATGTAGCTCTCAACACGCTTATTAGGTGCGACATGCATAAGGGCTTGAACATCTGGGATTGTGACTTTCAGGAGATCCATTGTCTTGGAGAAGATAGGGAGCATTCGAGTTACCTCTTGTAATCTGCTACCGGGTAGGACAGAGACTATTGGAGAGCCTTTAGAACAAAATAAGATTGGAGTGTCAAGGGATGCGTATTTTTATAGTAATAAATTTATCAAAATACTAGACCTTAGTTTTATTATTATAGAGGCAGAAGTGGTCTTTACATCAAATTCAAGTACCTTGAGGTAGTTCGAATTTATTTCTGAAGTCTTCATTATTTCCTTGAACCTTCGAGTGATCAAAATTTTTTCTCTGCAAACACAACCACAAACAGTGCCAATTTTACCAGTTAGTACTTCATAGATTAGGGGCGCAACAATGCTAGATATTAAGATGAAGTGAAATCGTGGTTACAGCTCTGCTTTACTAGATTTTGAAGTGTTGGAAGCTTCTTCCAATGTCAATATTAGGAATAATATTAAAAACAATCAGAAAAAAAACATGCATTTTCTCGTGCATAAAAGGTCAAGTTACATACAGAATTAAGCTTTAAAACATCTTCCACAACAGGATGCCCCACAAAAGTTGCTTCCAGCCCATTTGATCTGCAAACATCTTCCTCAAATGGCAATATGCAGAAGATATGATCAACAAATTGGGAAAGCCCTTTGAGTCTTGCCTCACCACCTTTCCAAGCCCAAAATGACGGTGCAACGTAGTGAAAGTGTCTAGGACAATCTAATGAACTGTATGAATACTTTGCTGCAAAATTTAATTATTCAAGAGTTATATACTTATATTGCATCCTTAGCATATGCATATCAAAAACAAGTCAAACCAATAATATAGATATGCTAAATTACCGCGTAATTGTTTCAATAGACGGAAAGAGAACCCTTTGGAGTCCACTGTGACAACAACATGAGGTTTAAACAGGCAAGCAGAATCAACAGCTTCCTTCAATCTTGCCTGCCTTTTCAAGTGTCAATGGTGAGAACCTGGTCAGAAAAGTATGTGTTTGTGCTATAACTATTTGATGAGATGCAAAACCATGTGAATATGGCAACTGTGATTACATAGCAAGTAAAAAAGTAAATATAACTCACTCTGATCTTATACATATGAGGCAGCAACTCCCATATCCCCATCACAGAAATATCCTCCATGGGAAAGAGGGACTTCAAACCTTGTTGGGTCATCATGCTCCTAAGGATATATAGACTCACAAAGTCAGATGGATAAGTTAAATTGCTATCCATTACCATAAATCACTGCATATAACATACAATATACAATTGGATTAAATGAAAATCTTACCCTCCTACACCAGAAAAACGGATAGGTAAAGGGGAGATCTTCTTAAGTGAAACCATTAAACGAGCAGCTATATTGTCCCCAGAAACTTCCCCAGAGACGATAAAGACTCTGAGCTCACCATCTTTGGTAGCTGCATCAACTACATGTCTGCTTGATACTGATAGATTTCTTCTCAGTACACTTGAGAACACAACTTTTCCTCCACCTCTCAAAGCATTCATCACTGCTAGAAATGGCAAGTAAATTTTGATTTATAGTGTACTCTAATAAGTTATGATACATTGATATAGCAGCACTGCCATAGTTTACACTCTTCATTCATGGGTCAGAAATAGCCATGCACTGACAGAGACAAGGACTTCAAAAACAATGCTTCAAGCAAACCAGTTAACACAGAATTCACTGAACATAGGTAAATGACCAATTCATATTCTAAATCAAACTAAACTAAATCCAATTTTTAACAGGATTTTCCAAAGAAGCTACTCAAGTCAAAGGAAAGAAAAGCACAATATAGTAGTGTGACCACAATGGTGCAACCACACACGGTTACATTGAGTAGGTTTGGCTTTGATAAGAACTTAAGGAATCCAACCTCAACCACCTCATGTCTCAGCGTCCAATTCTCAGCTTATGATTAAGAGCAATTTAGGTAGCTGCCAGCAAAGAGGGCAAATCCAACTGAAGCCCCAGTTCATTTGAAAATCTAAATCCGAAAACAAAAACACCCCAGAAATTCATTCAGTTGCTTTACTCTTAACTTGAATCGTCCATATTTTATAGTTACCCTAAACCACCTTTTTATATTGCATTGACCGAGAGCATGCCCCGTCCACTTGAAGCCAAGAAAAAAAAAACCATAAGGGAAAAGATGAAGAAATAAAGCTTACAATTTGTTAAGCAGATGAAAAGAGGAGCACTTGGAAGATCCTCAGTAGAACTGGAACACTGAGCAGTGAGCACCGGCGCCGGAAAGAAGACGACGGCTTGCTTAATGGGGGTAAACTGGTGATTTTCGTATATTCATCAAAACGAAGCGTTTTACTTGAGATGAGGTAGGTATAGTAGGAAACCGAGCCGGTCCCGTTTGAAGCCCAACCGGCCCAAATCCAAATGGGGTATTGGTTTTTGAAGCACTCCAAATTTTACTTATAGTAACTCGCACCTCGGATTGCTCGCAACTCGCACCGACCCGATCCGCAATTTGCGGGTTGCGGGTCGACCCGCGATCCGTACGGGTCGAGTCGCGGGTCGAATTGTATTGCCATTCACTTTTTTTATAACATTATTGTTTTGTCATTCACTTTTCTGATAACACTATTGTTTTGTCATTCATTTTTCTAATAACACTATTGTTTTGTCATTCACTTTTCTGATAACACTATTGTATTCATCTTTTCCAACCATAAAAGGAGATCTCCAATTCCAACATACCTTCCCAGTTGAAGCTCCATCTTTACCTCAAATTCCAACATCAAATCCATCCTTAAACTTCCATCCTCAAATGGCTCAAAGGAGAGCTTGTACCAAACGAACGACCGCCTTATCTCCAGAAGTCATAAACTTCTCCATTGTGCGTGTGCGTGGGGATAGGGAGACAAGAACCGAATGGAGCACCACACCAAATCTCCAATTAAGAGAAGTCCTCACTGATTGAACAGTATCTCACGGGGGAGCACCACCGGGATATGTTCATTTTTTCTTGAACGGCGACGACATCACTGATCGCATTGCGGCTAGGGAAACGGCTTTGCAGCTTCGCGTGCTCGAAGGTGCTGAGATCCAATCAGTTGCTACTCCACGTACAACATGAGAGTCCATTAATTGTAGTTGTTTGTTTATGTGTTCCACTTAAAAGCTTCACTTTGTGTTGGGTGATTTAGTTGTTTTTCATTTCGTTTAATGTACTTAGTAAGCAATTGTTTGTAACTTGGTTTCGTTTGGAATTAATGAAGTTGTTTGTAACTTGGTTTCGTTCGAATTAATGAAGTTGTTTGTATCTGGGTTTAGTTTCGAAACCATTGTGAGTTGTTACATATATATAACTTAATTTTCTGATAACTGGGTTTAGTCTTCGATTTACTAGGACGGATTGTAGTTGTTGTCCCATTTGAGTCCTCGAACCAATTACTTTGTCCACTACATCAATTTCAGCGACCATATGGTCGCTACCATCTTAAAGTTCGCGACCATATGGTCGCTACCGTTAAAATTTCAGTGACCATATGGTCGCTACCTTTATAATAGGAGCTCGAAATTGGAAATTTTAGCGGGTATTTCGATTCTTTTTCGTTTTTAGCGACCACATGGTCGCTATATGGTCGCCAAAATGAATTTTTCGACGCCATTTCGAAATATTTGGGGGGAAATCCGAAATTTCGGCTCGAGTGCGAAATAATTGGGCTTGCGACCAGATGGTCGCTAAATAGAGGTGGTGACCACATAGTCGCTATTTAGGGGGCATGGCCCACTTCGTTATTTAATTAAATATAGCGATCATATGGTCGCTAATTGTTGCCACATCTGAATAAGAAGGAGAACGTGTCTCCTTCTTCTTCATTTTGAAACCCTCGCCTCTCCCGACTTCTCCGCCTTCTCGATCGATCGCCTCGCCGCCCCTACACCTCCCTCTCCTCCTCCTCCTCCTCCCGTCGGCCCGCTCCTCCCTCTCCTCCTCCTCTCGATTGATCGTCGCCTCCGCCTTCTCGCCTCGCCAGTGTCGTCGCCGCCGCCAGTGCCCGTCGCCACCCCGGTTTATTTCCGCCTCCTTTTCCGGGTATTTTTTCCGCTCTCAGTTTATTTAGTATTTTCGTTAAAGGATTTTAGATTGAATTTGTAGTATAGGATTGACATTGGATAGAGTTTGATGAATTTGGAAAAAAAATTGATTGAATTTGGATAGAAATGGAATGAATTAGGATAGAGTTTGAATGAAATTGAGTGAAATTTGGATAGAAATTGAAATTGAATGAATGAATTTGGATAGAATTTGAATGTTGCTTGGGTTGTTGTTGATTTGATTGAACTTAATTGTTGTTGTTGTTGTTGTTGTTGTTGTTGTTGTTGTTGTTGTTGTTGTTGTTGTTGTTGTTGTTATGATTGAGAAAAAATTGATGTTATGTTTGATTGACAAATTGTTATGTTGGGAGAAATTGTTATGTTGTTATTGGGAAAAATTGTTATGTTGTAGTTGGTTTGAATTGGACTAAATTGTTGTTGTTGTTGTTGTTATTGTTGTTGTTGTTGAATTTCGATTTTTGTTGATGTTGTTGATGTTGTAGTTGTTGATGTTGTTAATGTTGTTGATGTTGTTGATGTTGTAGTTGTTGAAGTTGAGTTTTATTGTTGTTGTTGTTGTTGTTGTTCATAGTGTTGTTGTTGTTTAAGTTGTTGTTAGTGTTGTTGTTTTTGTTGTTTTAGTATGTCAGGAGGAGGAGGACGTCGTGCACAAGCTCCTCTTCCGGACGAGGAGGAGCACGATTCTGAGGCGACCCGCACGGACACAACTCACTTGTTCGATGATGAGGTTGCCCCCGCAGAGGGGTCCACGACCCCTACTCCGGCGCCCTCGGCAGGATCGAGCAATGGGCTCGATCCCAACCGCGTATAGGACCTTTCCATTCGCGGCAGGAGGTAATACTCAATTTATTTTAAATTTGTAAATTTTTAAAAACATGTTATAACACGTTTTGCGAAATCTCGCAGCTTGTAGCCGTCGGGAATGGTGTCGCGGTGGTCCACGCACATCATTACCGGCCAACCCGACGATAGGGCGTCGGAGTTCGCCTTTGCCACCGCCACATCTAAGGCGCGGTGGTTTGAGGCTTGGAGGGTAATTTTAATTTATTTTGCATTAAGTTTTACATATTTCGTATTTATCAACTAATATGTTTGATTAATTATTTTGTTTTAGACGCACTTCCGATGGGATCTCACCAAGCCAAATATGGACGTCGAGACGGTCCGGCTATTGTGGGAGAAGATCGCGAAGAAGCGATACGGCGACAAGGTTGGGAAGAGTCGTCGGGCGAGGAAGAAGCCGAACTGGATCAACTCCGCCACTTGGGACCTTTGGGTGGCGTATTGGAACACGCCCGAGTACAAGGCCAAGTGTGAGCGTTAGAAGAGAATCCGACATACCAATCTGGCGAACCACAGTAGCGGTTCGAGATCCCACCTCGATACCATGCAGCAATTGGTACGTTATTTTAAGGGTAATTCCTTATGCACAGGAAAAAAACGCCCGGCGCACACGGATTTATGCGCTTCATGAAGCGTAGAATTCATGAAGCGTATGACCCAAAGGTTGCCCTCCGCGAGGGTGGTACCCTGGGCTTGCGGATTTTTTTCCCGCTACGTCAACGCCGCCGTGAAATTAGGTTTATTTACGTAAATTTGGGAAAAATATTATTTTCATATCTAATTTATATCTTTGTATCATAAGATAGATTAAATAACAAACATTTAAGGCCTATATATATTCATATATATCAAAAAGTTTATGAGTTAAGAAACACAGCTTTCACAAAATACAATGGCATCCAATAGCTCGTATGAAGAAAATTCATCGACGGAATCGCCTTTTACAGATGAACCGTATGAAGCGAAATCATCATCATCTTATGAAGAGTTATCATCATCTTTTGAAGAAGGAGGAGGAGAAATAGACATTGATGAAGAAGAAAACGACATAGTCGAGGTAAGTTTTTTGAAATATAAATTGTAATTTATAGTTTTATATTCTGAACTTTGAAGGTATCGTATTTGTATTTGTAAATTAAAAAAAATTAAATTATTAATCTTATACATTTGTACTGATTATATACCTTTAGAAATAATATTATTGTTATTCAATAATGTAGAGTTGAATGGAAAATAATAGTAAAAAATATGTTATTGTTAAAAACATATTGTGTATTTGCAGTTTAATTGAAAGTAATTTTAATTTATAAATAGGTAAACGGGAGAGATTTTTCTGCTGACTTTCATCACGATGGGGTGTGGGATAGTCGAGATCAAATGATAGCCTGGGCTAGGCAAGTTGGGCGTGAAAGATATATGGCGTTGCCTATAAAAACGTCAAATGAAAATTTGGTCAGGCTAGCATGTCATAGGCATGGTATGTATAGACAAGGGAAGAAGGGTGATTGCATCCCTATTGTTACACCGCCTCAGGTGCGAACCCTTTACACAAAGTGCAAATGCAAATTCGAGTTGCTTGGCGTTAGAAGTAAATCGACCGGGAAGTGGGCACTAACGGTTGTGTGCGGAGTTCACAACCTCGACCTCCCCACTAGTTTGCTTGGCAATTCATTTTCAGGCCGAATGACGGAAGCACAAAAATTGCTTGTGAAGGAATTGATCAGCTATATATATGTGCCACCTGCTCATATAGTGGAGCGATTGAGAAATCTTTACCCCCGGAAATGTGACATCAAGGAAGCAAGTTTCAAATTTGAGGGCACGGTATTTGAAAGAGGATAGTGCAAATCTGACAACCACCCAATATGCACTGCATTTTCTACAAAGAAACGATTACAGAGTATTTCCGAATAGGATAGGTGGTTCAGATTATATTGATATCCTCTTCTTTGTGCACCCCATGTTGCGGCATCTACTGAAGTTGTTTCCGTATGTCGCCATTATGGACAACACATATAAGACCAACATGTACAATCTGTTAAGTTTTTTTCTACCGAAGTTGAGGCAAATATTGTTTTTGTAAAGTTGTACAATTGTTTCATGTATTGACAGGTACGACATGGCTTTGCTGCAGATGGTTGGGTTTACATGCACTAACAGATCTTTCAACATCGGTTTTGCATTTCTCTCAAGAGAAGACACATCTAGTTATACATGGGTGTTGAAGCGTTTGAAGTGTTTGTTTCAGGAAGTGGGAGCGATGCCAAATGCGATTGTCACAGATCGAGAGAGGGAAATCATTAACACAAAGGATGTTGTGTTTGGAGAGGAAGTCAAACATTTTCTATGTTGGGTGCATGTTAAGGGCAACATATTAGCATACGTTGTAGGTATCCTAGAGGACCAGGAAAAGGCGAAAAGGTTTGCTAATAGATGTTGGGGCATATTCGTGTCGACAACGGAGGCAAAATACGAGGAAAGGCTTAGAAGAGTCAAACAACATTGGCCAGGGCTGATGAAGTATGTTAAGAGGTCGTGGCTCGGGCCTTACAAGAAGTCGATAGTTAGAGCATGGACCGATCACTGTACACACTTCGAAACGAGAACAACAAACAGGTACACACGTTTTAATGTTTTACATATTTTTTGTTGTTCAAATTATGTGATTTACACATTTGTAATGTACATAATACTAATATGTATGACACAGGGCGAAGGGAATGCACATCGTGCTTAAAAAAATACTTGACAGTTCTCGAGGAGGCTTCAACACAGTGATCGGAAGGATCCACAATCACATTCAGTCCCAAGTTAATGATATAAGGGGGATCTGGAGATGTCACTTAGCAAGATTCCAACTGAGTTGAATAGTGTCCCTATTCGAGTTAGGACGATTTTCATGCGCCTAGTTTACAAAGTGTCAACTTTGTGCATTATGAAGTTGTTGAATATGTACTATGACTTGAACAGGGACGCTGTAGAAGGAAAATTAGAGAAAGAGTGTGCTGATTTTTGGGTACGGGAGTGCATGGGTCTTCCTTGTCGTCATACGATTGCCCAAGCGATTCTAACTAAGCGGCCTACCCCACTAGGTGACATACACCCATTTTGGCATCAGGTGGTATGGGAGGGAGTTGATCCGAAGCGCATGCCCATAGAAGACAAAGAGGCAAAAAAAACTTACCGAGATCAGATGGGAAGATATGGTGGAGAGGAAGCGTCAGGGTGAATTGACATATGCCCATGTGTACTCGATCACAGAGACGTTTGTAGACAATGTACTGGGAAAAGAGTCGTTTTTGATTGAGCAGATAGATGATATGAAGAGGGGACGACCAAAGGGGTCTACTAAGTGGTCAACAAAGAGTAACAATAATTTGCTTGAGCATCGGATGGAGGCATATGAAAAGAAGAAGCAACAAAAGGAAAAGGAGAGTCGAGTAAAAACTTCATTGCCCGACAAAAAGCGTGGAAGGCCAAAGGGCTCAACCAACAAGGCCCCGAAAAAAGTTGCAACGGGGACAAGTACACAAGAAGAGAGGGGCAACATGATGTGGCTGGATCTCAACTTTGGAGTTGAAAATGTTAACGACTTCATGCTTCCTTACATTGATCAGGTGTAGGATGTAATGGCAGATGGGCATTGCGGTTATCGATCACTCGCCGTGTTGTTGGGACAATTACAGAGCGAATACCGCCAAGTTCGGTTGGAGTTGACAAACGAATTGAGGAGGAACAGAGATGTATATGAGCCTATTTGGAACAAATCTCCTATTGATGAGATGTTGGATACTATGCCCTGTGTGGTTAGCCCTTGCGCTCAAAGATATTGGATGGAGATGCCCATAGCCGGTTTGATCTTTGCCACAGTACATCAGGTTGCAGTTGTTTTGTTGTCGTGGGATGGATCGCATACATGCTTGCCGATGCAGGCGAGAGGGGACAACCGGTACCCTCCATCGAAGATATATGCCATAGCGCTCATGGGAAACAGAGATCACTTCATACCTGTGAGTCATACATCATGTTCTATGAAAGTAAATTAGCGCTTATACTTTTTTACTAGGTAATATATTATCTGTTTAATTTGTAGGTCTGGTTGAGCGACGACTCCCCACTTCCTCCTCCGCCGAGAGATTGGACAAGAAGCCATCAACCTAGCGTCAACGGGTGAGATGAGACGTTTAGACAGAGAATGGCAAAATGGCGCGAGAAGCAGATTAGCCATAATCTCGAACCAAAGGTTGCTGTTTGAAGTTGATGATATATGTAATTAGTTAGAAACGTATTAGTCTTATTTGTAATGCATTTTTGGGATTAGTGTTTGCTTCTTATGCTAAATATGGTTTTTGTGTTAGTATAATTGTTAATGGCTTTGAATTGGATCATATAATTATAAACATGATGTCGGGTTAGTGTTTGGAAGGATATTAAACTATAAAAACTAACATAAATCCTAAACCTACCCAAAAACCGTAACATTACCATAAATTATGTCACTGACAATCACAAATGAAAATTCAGAGTACTTGATTGACATTGATACATGTAATTAGTTAGAAGCCACCCCTTTTTTTCATATGCCTAGCGTATAATTGAAATCACGCTTCATGATGCGCAAGATTAGGGCAAACGAATGCAAAGCAAAATCAATACTGTAACACTTGCGCATCATGAAGCGCACACTTCATGATGCGCAAGAAGGCAAAGCAAAATCAGTACTGTAACACTTGCGCATCATGAAGCGCACGCTTCATGATGCGCAAGATTAGGGCAAACGAAGGCAAAGCAAAAGCGCTTCATGATGCGCAAGATTAGGGAAAACGAAGGCAAAGCAAAATCAGTACTGTAACACTTGCGCTTCATGAAGCGCAAAGTCACGACAGCCAGACTTCAAACAATTACAGCAACCAGTGGCAACAGATTCTGTTGTGAACGACAGTACTTGCTTGTTTAGTTATGACAAGATGGTGATTACACAATTGGTAAAACCATACCATTACATTAGAAATTTGAATCACAAAACCTTTCAATAATTTAGACAAGGTGATGAATTTGAAAGTTTTTGCAACAATTCATAGACAAGCATGTGATGAATTTGAAAGTTTTTGCAACAATTCATATGAGAAACCAACAAGTGCATAAATTATATAATCTAACACAGAGTACTAAGACATAATATATTCTAAAACAGAGTACTAAGACATAATATAGCCTAAGACATAATCTAGTCTATGATGATTGGATTGTTTGGATCGAAACCATCATCCTCTTCCTCGTGCTTCACTAGGCGTAAATTAGTGTATGACGGGACTTCAATCTCAGGGTTGTCGTTGGCCCTTGCTTCGGCATTGAAGAGAGCAATTTCTTGGAGTTCCATCTCCTCCTTGAAAATTCTCTCCAGCGTTGTGAAGTAACCGAGTCGGGCAAGGTGTTTCCCGACATTCTTCAAGCCTACTTCCTTGCTGTTGATTAGCTCCCGAATGAAGAGACAGATCTCTTGTACATCCGCCAAGTGCTTGCGAAAATCATCTTGAATAGGATATGCCATTGATGGAGATATAGCAGATATGAAGAAGCGTGGAAGGCAACTGGTTTTGGAGAGGTATGTAGAAGTTTTTATAAGAAGCGTGGAATTGATTGCGATGGTTTGATTTTAGCGGGGAAATTGTGCGCCAAAACAAAGCCAAATCAAGGCAACTTACGAAAATCGCAGATCATTTCCGTAAATATAGGATCATGGCTGATGAAGACTTATCTACAACCGCCCGCGGAAGATTTTCTGGATTCTGGACCAGAGAACTTGCGCTTCATGAAGCGCAAGTGTTAAAACAACTCATGTAAAATGCCTTACGCATCATGAAGCGCGCGCTTCATGATGCGTAAGGCTTATGAGAAAAAAAGGGGTGGCTTTTGCTCGTCCCCCGTTTCGAACCGTAGACCCACTCCTCAACCGCGTTGGCTATCGATTTATATAGGATTTATTTTCATTTTCAAATATCGCAGTTTCGATTCGGTTTGGTCCGGAATTAAATTAAACCGACCAGTTCATCTATTTTTAGGGTTCGAATAACAAAATTAAAACCGGTTCCTAAGAGAATGTACTTTAAATAATTTTTGGGAGCTATAATATATGATTTTATGTATATTTTATTATGTGAACCCTTATTAATCATATTAAAATTTTAATATAACCGAACCGGCCTCAACATAAACTGGAAAATTTCAAATTGTTCCGGTTCTTGACATTACATGTTGTAATTGATAGTGCCATAATTTATGGTATGGATACGATTTATGGGTATGTTGTACGGTTTACGGTAGGTTATGCTAGGGTTAGGGTAGGTTTAAGGTTTATGTTAGTTTTTATGTTAGTTTTTAGGGTTTAGGGTTTTGTTAGGTTTTAGGGTAATTTAGTGTTGGGTTAGGGCTTAGGGTTAAGGTTTATGTTATGTTTATGTTTTGGGAGATGGTTAGTATTATAAGTTAGTGCCTATGGTTTAGGGTTAAGGTTTTGGTAGATGGTTAGTATTGTGGTTGGTTACAATGACAATATTGTATATATGTCATTGTTAATATATGTTTTATAGATATATTGTATATATGTCATTGTTAATATGTTAAGATGGATGATGCTTGTAAGATAGGGTGGTAGGGTTTAGGTTTTACATTTAGTGTTTAGGGTTTAGGGTTGTGTGTTTAGGGTTTAGAGTGTCGGGTTAGGGTTTAGAAATAAACCATATTAAAAACAACAACTTCACCCCATGTATTTAACACTTTAACCATAGACTATGTTCATTATAATCATCTAAACCGTTAATCATAAACCCTAAACCCTAAGCCCTAAGCCATAATACCCTAACACTTACACTCTCCAAAACCCTCAAACTTTAAGAATCAGCATAACATGGAATTACATACTCGCCTTTTTTTTGTATGATCAACATAACATGGAATTACACCGGTTCTATCAAAAAAACAAAACATTACACCGGTTCTATCAAAAAACAAAACCATGACACCAATTACACTAGTTCTTGTCACATCGCTAAACACCTCCAGATCCACTCCCCTCGCTGGGCTCATATCTAGAATCCCGATACGGCCTGCTCAAAGGAGGTGGAAGTGGTGGACGGTCGTCCCCTAATATGCTCAGCATGTCCTGCGAGTACAGCCTAGTCGGATGATCAACGGGCATCCCTCCCAAAGCGTCCAACGCGTATCCAACGGCCTGCTTCTGTCGCTGCATAAATTAAGGCAGTTTTTACGTTTAATAACATACTAAAATGATTAATAATTGAATGAAATAATTGTCGAAACTTTATATTACCATTATAGCATCCACTACAGCATTCGGGTGGGTGTGTGGCTCCTGCGGTCGGTCCTGACGCTCTGTCCTAGGATCGACGTATGGATGTGTGACTCCATCGAACGAATCCCAGTAGGCGAGGTCCGCCTGATAAGCATACCGAGCCAAAGGGTGTTGCTCAAGGTCAATGAGGTGGTCGTACCGCTGGTTCTAGTAGAGCTAATCGTCGGTAAAACCCACCTCATACTTGCGCCAAGACGTGCCACGAACCTTTGTATCCAGCACAATGGGCTCAACAGGTATGCACTGGACCCGGAAGTACTGACGCAACCACCTATCGGGCATGTAAACCTCTCGTGTGTCAAAGCACTCAAGCACCCCTCGAAACCTGGAAATCCGGTGCTGAATCGAAATCAATGTCTCTCCACGGATGCCACTTTATCTGCATTAAAAACAAGTCAAATATAACTACAAGGTCTACATTTTGTACATTTCCTACTATCCACATTTTGTTGTACTCTATTTTTTACCTCATTAGCGCGGACCCTGTCTAATACTTTCCGAATCTCCTCCATTCGCTCAGGCTTCTTCGGAGGCGAGCACGTCTCCACTCTAGCTCGGGCAACCGCGCGAGTATCGACCAAAAGATCTACCCTCAGTATCGGATGCCCTCTGAAATGTTGTAGGTACTCCCATATCCAAGTCTATACAAAAATTATAATTACTTGATTACGTAGAAATAAAAATCATAAACAAATACAAGTACATATAAACTCATTCTCTTACCCTGAGAAGGATAATACAACCCGCAACGCCCTTGCTATCTCGTCGAGACGCAACACCCATCTCGCGGAACAGGTTCGCCAAAACCGCAGCACCCCATGCATATCCACTCGTGCGGTCGGGGTCTATGAGACAGTGCAAGTACTGTATGTTGATATAGTTCGTGCTCTTGTTGCAAAAAAGCCCTAAACCGATGACCCACAACAAATACGCAGCAGATATCAAATGACTGGCCACCCCATCTGCAATCATCCTCATCACATGTGCCTTAAGCTCGTCAGTCGGAATGCCACCGGATGAATATCTACGAAAGGTCAGCGCATCAATCGAGAACATATCCATGACCCGCGCCTGAAACTCTGTGTCCTCAAACTGCTTGACGACACGCTCCCCGTCGATCGGAATCCCTAAAATGCGCTCCACGTCATGCAACGTGATCGAAATCTCGCCCCATGGAAAATGAATTGGTCTCCGGGTACCAACGCTCTATGAAGGCCGAAATGATGGCGTGGTCCGATCCGCGGTAATCAAGAGCCCCAACTTGCCTCAAACCGCTACGTCTTGCAATCTCCCACCATGTACCCGGCGCATCAACTTTATGCTCCTCTATATGAGTCCAATCCAACGGTCGTGAGTATGCCTTATACAACTTCCTCCACTGTCACAATTAAGAAAATAATTTTGATTAGTTCATTTATGTGCATACACAAAAACATTAAAAAAAATTCGTAAATAAGCTCACCAATATGTCGTCAACAGCTAGGGCAGGAGGATCGACTGCGGTAGGAGGGGCCGGAGCAGCTGCGGGAGGGGCCAGAGCAACTGGGGCAGGAGGGGCCAGACCATCTCGAGGAGTCCACCTCCATATCGACTCCGCAGTATGAGTGGGGTAGTGTCGAAGGAGGATAGCCAAACGTGGTCCTCCTGGCTGCCACATGGGTACGTTGGCAACAGGAGGGACCGGAGCGGGAGGAGGGTCAACAATGGAAGGATCCGGGGCAACTGGAGGCTGAACAACAGAAAGCGGATGAAGTGGAGGCTCAGAAACTGTAGTCTGTATGATGGGAGGGGACGGGATATGAGAGGTCTGAGAAGGTGAAACCGAGGCAAGTGCAGGAGTCATATCGATGTCCCTCGAAAGATCCTATTCGGTCCCAATCGGAGTCTCTAAACTAACTGAATCAATCTGCTCAGACTCTCGTCGAGGGGTGGGATGCTGGGTCGGGGAAGACAGACCGACGTCCTCTGCCTAATCAGTCTCGACGACGTCTGTCGGAATCTCCTCAGCAGTCTCATCAGGAGCAGACGGACCAACGTCCTACTCTGTCTGAATATCTGCACCATCATGCGCTACCTCGTCCCGCTGTAGCTCAGATATCAACGTCTCAGCCCCTAATCTCCTAGCCCTCTTTTTCGGAGGAGGGGCCTCAACACGAGAAGACTGCAGTATACCTCGTGCCTTCGCGTTCCTAGTCCACTTCTTCTTCGGCGCAGGATGTGTAGTCGAGTCGGGAGTTCGCAACTCACGACTCAACTCCTGAAACGCCTATTTACGATTTTCATTATTTCATTTATGTACTCCTTTATAAAATTCGTACTTTGTGTCTTACCTTCAATTCGTATATCTTTTTTATACATAAGTGTGATTTTAACTAAAGCCCTATACTTATATTACTATAACAAAAGCAAAATAGTTAACTTCAATCACTAATGTATATGCTAAACATTCATTCTTTCCAAGCACATAAACAAAAAAAAAAACACAAATAAGGCAAACACACCTCAGAAATACAAATTTTATAATTTGCATACTACGAAATACGTACCATCATCGTTTCCTCGCCCCAACCATCCCTCGCATCGCCCTTGCTCGTATCACCATGAGCTGGAGAACCCCCGCCAACAATAATATCATTGCCAACTCTATGACTAGTCTCAGCAACAATACCGACATCTGCATCGATCGCCTCGTCCTCCCTAACAACGTCAACCACTCTCCAATAAAACAAAGTAAACACCACATCGTTAATTTTCAAACCATTAAAGCTCAGATTTTCATTATGTATAAATATCATATCAATTTCAATTATTTTGCTAATGTAATGCTCCAAATGTCATTGAAATGCACAATTACGCTGAAAAGATTTAAAATGCACTATAATTGATCAAGAAAAGAAAAGATGACTTAAGAAACAATAGGAAGCTTCTGGTACCAATATTTCTTCTTAGTAATAATGTTGGAGGTAACTGTACCAAAGCACTTTCTATTGTTTCCATTTGATAGGGGAATCGGATAGAAGAAACATATATAGAAGTGCAGAAAACTGGTATCATCGATCCATGGTCTATTTTCATAACATTGGACATCAAACAATTAACTAAGGTCATTTTTCTAAACTAGTAAAAGAGTAGGAGGCAGAATTGTATGCAATTATTAATGAAGGATGGTGATGGATGAGTTTAATTAACAACCCCATAGTTCAACCCTCTTCACCTTGGAGATGCTCTCCAACACACCATTAGGGGTAATGACTAAAAGAAATTAATCTTCATTCAATCTTAAGCTTAGTACTCAAAACTCTACAGATTTGTGATGAGGACTAATGAGTAGGGTGTATATTTTATGTTTTGACTTTACAAAGCCAAGTAGGGCAGCCCTTGTCCCCTCCTAATTACAATCCAATCAGATTTCAGTAGCACCACAAAACAAAAATCATCCTTTTAAATTCAATTACTAAATCCTAATTCCACAAAACAGCCATTGCAACTCTAACAACACTCATCATTCAAAGCAAAACCAGGAAGATTACAACATAAAGCTGACTATTCATTCAATTGATTGTGGCATTAGTTAGATGTCATCATTTAGTTTACATAATATGGAATGAATACCTGCAACTGTGTATTCAAATGAGGAATAGAAAACCCTTATATAAATCCAGTATATAAAGGAAAACTGAAAGAAAACTCTTTAGCTTTGAATAATCTTTTTCATGAACATTGAATGATACTAAAAACATGACTCTCCATTCTTTAAGAAGATCATATTCCTAGATAAAAATGTACATTAAAATCTAAAGCTTTTGATGTATCAGGCAACAAGCATAATACTGAGCTAAAGAATTCAGGTTGAGAATATCCAAACAGTTTGCTAGCTACAAGGCTTAGCTCTAAGCTTTGGAATTGATACTAGGAAGTAGGAACCTTATGGTAAATTATTATTGAGGAAGTGACATCACTCACTGCACAATAAGTTTACTCAAGATGGTTCTTTAAACATATTATGTTTAACAAGATGGTTTTTTATAATAATATGTTTACTCAATCTCCTGGTGTAGATTGGATATGAATTTGACTTTACAAGGGAAGCCAATGCAATGAAGGAAATTCAACAATTCCTGTACAAGAACAACAAAAAGAGTCCAGTTACAGTCCCACAGGTCATGTAGGATCTGGTGATGAGGTTATACTACAACTCATCCCCCTTTGATTTATTTTAAATTTTTATGCTTTAAGTTTAAACATGACAGATTTTATTGAAAATATAAATTACTGATATATAGGAGGGTATTGGTAATGGAATATGTAAACGGTGTTCCAATCTTGAAAATTGGGGATGAGATAGCAAGGAGAGGCATTGATCCTGGCAGTAAGATTGTAGCTGCTGCAAAGGATTAAGCCCTCTTGATTATAGAGTATGTAGAATCAATTTCTTGGTTTTTGAATTAGTATGGTTTATGGTTTAACGCGTGCTGATTACTCTAAATTACAAGAGTATCCTTAAAAGTTTAACACTAGCGTACGGACAGATGATACTGAAAAGTGGATTCTTCCATGCAGATCCTCATCTTGGAAATATCCTAATATGCCAAGATTCAGAGGTGAGATAGAGACTGCACACAAAAACTCAAATCTTCACCTCAATTTCTGAATTTTAGTTCTTATGCTAGTGTTATAGTAACATGCATTGCAATTAAAAGAAAACAACAGAATATATTCTCAAAATAAGTAGCTTAATTCAGTCATTCATCTAATTTTTTTTTTGCACACATCAGGTTGCATTGCTGGACTATGGACAAGTGAAGGATCTTTCAGATGAGCTCAGGCTTGGATATGTTGGGCTAGTACTTGCTATTGTAGATAATGATCCCCAAAAGGCTGAGCAAAGCTACATGTAATTTACCTTCCTTTGTGGCAATCTTTTTTTGTTTCTATTGACTTATTTATTAATCACAAAAACTAAATCTGATTGATTGAAAAGAGTTGCAATCAGAGAGATCAATGAAAGAAGATAGAGAAGAGAAGAGAGAAAGGAGCGAGCCAATATTTGAGCAACAATGCTCTCATTCATTCATCATAACAACTTGTCTCCTAAAGAAGACATATTACAATATATAAGCAAGTCTGTGTAACTAACAAGCTTATCACACACGACATGTGTCTAGCACGTGACAACCACACTTATAACAGAATAGACTAGCTTATTACAACAGTTTCTTCCTTTTTACCCAGAATCTGATTTCATATTTACAAGTTCCCTAGGTGTCTACCACTACATCATATGTTTGGCATGGAACAAATTAAGTTATCAGATTTCACATTATCACTTTATTAATTATGAAGTATCTTGATAAGGTCGTATCTGCTAAAGACTCTTCTTCTCAAAATACAAGCTAAAATATCTACTTCCATTTTCCATGTACAGGGAGCTAGGTATTGAGACCAAGACCAAATGTAAAGATGAACAGATGGAGTTACTAAGGCTGGCACAGACCATGTTTGATACAAAATTACCACCAGGAGTAACAATGCTCCAACCATTCGCCGAGGAGTCTTCTATTCAGAAGATTGTAGTTAAGGTACATAAAAATGAAAAAAAAGGTTTTTTTGGGATGAACTAGTTCCTTCATACATAATAGAGAGTTCAATTAGTGGTTACTAAAGCTTATTCACTAATGATAAATATTACTTTGTGCATCTTTCAATTTTCATCAGTTCATTCTTGATGCATCAAATAAAATTCCATTTCTGATGCCATTGATGAGATGTTGTTATCAAAAACTCGGTGCTATAGTTTGTGGGATAGATACATTTGAAGCCCCCATCAATGACTCATTTTCAGGGAGGCAACAGATTCACACAACTCACACATGGTTCATAAGTTCATTGATGCCCCTACTCAACCATTGTAAACTACATTGCACTAAAAATCCCCAAATTTCATCAAATCAAAGTGTAAAATAATCTGATTTTGACATTTACCTAGTGAATCGCTGCCTCTCTCTCTATCGGCCACCACAGAATCCACCTGCACATCGTTGTCGGCATAATGCTCCGTCGAAGCACGTCCGCTTCCACCACCACGAACACGAACCATTTCTGAATGATTGGGACTAAATTGTGTTCCAAATATGGATTTCTCCTCTGGTTTTTGGTTTCTCAATCGGGAGGAAGGCGGATGAGGACGACGACCTAACGCTTTCAAAAGCGTTTAAATTCAGACTAATGGTACGCTTTATGAAGCGTAAGACTTCTTTACGCTTTACGAAGCGTACACTCCGGGGTATGACCTGCTGGAAGGGTACCCTTTGATTCCTACGCTTCATGATGCGTGTAATCCCATGTGCGCCAGGCATTTTTTCGTGTGCCTAAAGATTTTCCGTATTTTAATTTAAATTTATATATTTTTTTAAATTTATTTATAATAGGTTAATATACTTTTAATAATAATTAATAATTGTTAATCATTCGTAGGAAGCCCTACGGGGTCGTCCGATTACGCCTCTCGAGCTTCTCATCGAGACGCACACAGAAGGCCCGGACCGGCATTTTATAGACGACCGGTCCGCCCCGTTGTAAGTATTCACTTATATATTTCATATCTTATTTAATTTCGTATATTCTTATTTTTAGTTATATTATTACGTATTTTTGTAGGCTCGGACCCAGGAGATCCTCTCCTAGAGGTCCTCGGAGTCCGACACCACTCCTTCCTTTCAGGACAAGTGCGATGCCTTTCTGACGGCCGCTGGAGGGGTGGGCCCGGGCGACGCTGTCTTCGGGCTTGGCAACGCCGCCTCCGAGTTCTATGGGTCGTGATTGATGACGCCGCGTCGAGAACCTCCTCGGGTGGAGCATTTGATGTAGCGCAATGCCAAGCTTACGACCGAAGTGACGGACTTGCGTAGTAGGGTCGCTCGACTCGAGGAGTTCATGGCCCGGATGCAGCAAAATTTCGACTCGCAGTTGGGTGGGTCCCGTGGTCCAGACAGGAGTGATGCGGCCAACCCCGACGGAACCAACTAGATAGTTTAGTTTAAATATTTTTGTAATTAATTTTGTAATTAATTTTATAAATAATTTTGGAAATATTTTTGGAAATATTTTTGGAAATATTTCTGTTTCTGCAATTCTAATATTTTTAAATTAAACTAAATTAAAATTAATAAAGCGCAAATAATTTTTTATTTTTTATTAAATAAATATTAGCAACCATATGATCGCTAAATTTTGAACGCCCATGCACCTATATGCGCACGATCGTGCTCTTTAGGTTCAGAGAAAGACCATGCTCGTGCGTATTTGTTTGATTTTAGTGACCACCATTGGTGACCAACTGGGGTCGCTATATTTGGCGACCATTGGCGACCAACTGGTCGCTATATTTGGCGACCACTCTGGTAGTTGTGGTCGTAAAACCGGTCGCCATATTAGTGGCGACCATTGGCGTCCATGATCGCTATATAGCGACCATCTGGTCGTTGTGGTCGCTACAGCTAGCAACCGGGTGGTCGCTGACTAGTTAGCGTCCAACCTTTTAGCGACCATGGTTGGCGACCACGATATGGTCGCTAAATCGATTTAGTGACCATATTGGTCGCCAAATATGGTCGCTAAATCTGCGTTTTTTTGTAGTGCCATAACATTGTAACATCCAATTTTCTTAGTATTCTTTTTGTAATTATATATAGTAGTTTTGTTTGTTCTTCTTCTAATTTTATACTATTCTAAAAATTAAATATAATTATTATCTTTTGAAGATTTTTTTACATACTTATTTTTATTCTACTTGACTAAAATATCACAATCTTAAACATTATCTATTTAATTTTTTCGAGAAATATTTGTAAATATATCTCTATAGTGTTGACGGTTGATGCAATTTATACTATATTAGAAAGAGTGAAACATCTTTAAAATGATTTAGTGAAGAAAACTGACAAAAATAGTTACCTTTTCATAGTTGGTATTAAATTATATTAAATTTAATCATTTGAATAATTATTTTCTTTTTTTATGTTTATTCTAAGAAGATGCTACAATTAATTTTAGAAAATTAATATTATAGTTTTATTATATCATTATTATAATTTTAGAAAATTATGATTTTATAACTAATTTTAAATACTAATCAATTTTCAAAATAAAAAGTCACAAAATATTTATCAATTAATAATTAAACGATTTTCTATCCTTTTCCCAACAAGCATATGATAAGAATACGAATTTAGAAACTAAAATTATATTTTGAAAATCTTAAACCTTTTTTTAAAAAATAATTTAAATTTTTTAAATGCAAAATCATTACTTTATTTCTAAATTTGGACTCTTGGAAAATATTAATAATTTTTTAAATTTAACATTTATTTGTATTGTTGAACAAAAACATGAAAATATTTGTAAAACATATTTTATTTTATTTTTCCTCCCACCAAATTATGAATCATCTAAATTGATAAAATTGACCCTTCAACATGTATATTTGTTTAAAGTTATATATTAGTTATTATGTTAAGATTTTCTATAGTTAAAGATGTTTAATTAAAATATGTCAATTTATATCGAGAAACCAATATGCAAATTAATACATTTATTTTAGAAAAGTCAAATAAAATTTTAACAAAATCCGCGCAAGGCGCGAGTCACTATGCTAGTTTTGGTACCAACTTTTACTATTATTTTAAGTTTTAATACCACATTATTTCGAGTGAGATTATTGGTGATGTGGCAGTCCGAGTGTGACTGGGATTAATGAAAAGGATGGTCAAATTGATGACTATGATTCTGAAATTAAAAAAATAAAAATAAACCTTCTATTATATTTGAATGGAAAAGAATGAAGCTTTTCATGAAGTCCAAACCCTAGACTCCAGATGTGAGCCGACGATGAACATCAAGAGTGACAACATCAAGAGCGACAACTTACTCTACCTCTACACTTCAGCAAACCTAATAGATGGAAGGGAGGTGTTTGGGAACGTCGTTCAGCTCTTTCAATTCATGGAGAAGGGGGATTTCCGAATCATTCTCTACTAAATGCTATCATGATATCCCTGCAATGTTACAAACTTGCAAAAAAGCTCAAGATCAAGGAAAACAATTTTACGGGTATGCATTATGGAAGGCATTTCTCTTGAAATTTCGGATTGCACTACTATTGCATCTTTAAATTGATGTATCTCCCTTCCCTTGAAATTTTCTTGGATAAAAAAGTTAAGAATGGCATATTGACCTACTATACTAAATAGAAGGGTTGTGAATATTGTCTATAAATTGATGTGATTCTCTTGTCATAGAAATTGTTTCTGCTCGAAATGAAACTGGAATTTTCTCTAACTTGGAAATCCAGACAACTGAAAGTTATTACTTGAGAAATATGTGGAAACCAGAACATGAAAATCCAGTTTCAGTTGGAAATTGGAAATTTTGTATTACCTTGGAAATCCAGTTTCCAATTGAGTTACTTACTTAAGAAAAATGAGATCCACAAATTGTAGAATATTATATTTGTTAATACATATGCTCTATTAAAACTTGAATTTCTTCTTTTTGTTAAATTTCATTTGAATTGAAGGCTGGACAAGGATGTGGATATTTCAAATGGGCAAATGCAACTGAAGAATCATTGCCTTTCAATGATGGATTCACTTAACGTGCATATACACACAATCTAGAAGATTTGGTCCAAGAGCTTACAATGTTATGACAAGAGAATTTAGTTTTGAAAGTTGTAGTTAGTGTGGTGGTAATATTAGTGATAATAATGTTATTAAAGTTATGATCTTGTAGTGATTCCTTGGTTATCTATGTAAGTAGAATGTTGTAAATTGACAACAAAATATTGTAAAGTGCGTAATTTGAATGTTGTAAGTTGAATGCATTTTCATCAATGTGATTCCTTGCTAATTAACCTTTTCTATGTAGTAAAACGACATCAAAATGTTGTAATTGTGTCTTTTTGTAGATATATGACATCAAAATGATGTCATATATCTATAAAACTTGACCCGACCCGAAAAACCCGCCCGACCCGAGAAAACAATAAAAAGTCTTATACCCGAGACATGTTTGACCCGAACTGATTTAATCCGAATCCGGAAAAACCCGAACTCGAGATTAACCCAAAACCGATTATACCCGAATGGACTAGCCTGATGCAACCCGATATCCGATGCTACCCGACCCGAAGTCATCCGAAAATCCGAAGTTACCCGACCCGAAACCATCCGAAAATCCGAAGTTACCCGACCCGAAACCATCCGAAAATCCGAAGTTGCCCGACTCGAAACCATCCGAAAATTACATTATGTTTTAAAATATTAATAATAGTGAATATTTATTATAATTATGTTAAATTAAATGTTACATTAAATATTTAAACACTAGAGTAGTTAAAGTACAAAAAATAATCATTCAATATATGGTTTGAATCAAAATCCGGCTTACTCGAAATCATATTAACCCGAAATTCGGCCAAAGTCGAAATCCGATTCACCCAAAATCCGAAAAACCTGAAACCCGACTCACCCGAAATCCGACTAAACCTGAAACTGAAATAAACCCGAAACCGAACTTATCCGAAATCAAGTTGGACCGAAAATCGAATGACTCGACCGAAATTGTTCCGAAACCCGACTTTGCTCGATTAATTGAGCACCCGACCTGAAATGATCCAACCCAATTTGACCCGATTTTTATAATATCCGAATTTGAACCGAATCCGAACTTACCCGAAATTGAATTGACCCGACCCAAACCCGACCCGACCCACCCGATTGACACCCCTACTTACTACCATGCCATAAGATTTCCATGGACCCTTGAGATTGGCACTTCATTATAACATCTATAAGCCTCGAAGGCAACCGAGCATGCTCCAAGACAAGGCATAGATAACTCCATCGGACCCTATCATAAGCTTTGGCCAGGTTGATCCTGAGCAACATAAATTTTGTGTTATTTTGAGCGGGAGCAATTGGAGTACTTCCTACACCACTACCACATCATCAATGATCTGCCTACCCGGTATGAAGCTTGCTTGGGTAGGCGAAACAAGAAGCAACAACACAGGTTTTAAGCGATTCACTATCATTTTAGTCGCAATTTTGAATGTGATATTAAGCAACGTGATTGTCCTAAAATGGACAATTGTAGAAGGCGTCTTCTTTTTAGGTATAAGATGCATAAGAGCGTCACATATACCCTCATGAAACACCCCATTATTAACCATCCCAAGTGCACAATCTGTAACCTGCTTTCCAACAATTGGTCAGTTCCTTTGGAAGAAAATAGCGAGGAAACCCTCAGGACCGGAAGCTTTGAAAGGTGACATCATATTCAAGGCCTCCCACTCGTCCTTCTCAACAAAAGGTCGAGCCATATCAATCATCAAAACATCCGATATCATAGGAAAATTATTTTCAAGAGACAAGGCAGAAGTCATGGGATCAAAACTCTTTGCCTTGTACAAACCAACAAAAAAATAAGGATGGATGACTTGATTTCAGCCTCATCATTCATCCAATCACCATTATCCTTTTGCAAGGTAATGACTTTATTAGCATGGTCACAGATGATCGTGGACAAGTGATAATACCGGGTATTACAATTTCCATCAAGAAAGAAAGCCTGAGATTTTTGGAACCACAAGAGTTGCTCTTGTTGGAGGACCATCTCTAACTCATGGTGAAGTTGTCGCTCTCTCCAAATTAGCCAATCAGACACGATTATCCAAGGCTCGTCTCACACCCTCTAAACGTGCAAGAAGCTTACAATTACAAGAAAATATATTCCCAAAAACGTCTTTATTCCAAGCATCCAAGGCTCTTGTTAAGCTTCACAAAGATTGATCTAATATCACCAATTGTGCTCCAATTATCCTTTAAGAAAGACTCAAAGCCCTCATTAACCATCCAAGCTGCTTGAAATCTAAAAGGGCGGTTGTTGGCATTACCATTATAATCGTGATTTAGAGAGATCAGTAAAGACAGATGATCCAAGTGGGTAGTAATCAAGTGACGGACCATAGCCTTACGAAAAACAACCACCAAGAATCGTTACACAAACCTTGGTCAAGTCTTGTTGCTTTATAAGTATTCACCGAAGTACTTGTGGACCAAGTGAAATACCTATAAAGCAGCAAGACTAAAGTTGCTCCAAGATGTCAAACCCTAGCATCCCACCTAAATCGCAAGATCAATTTAAGGTGGTAATCTTGTCAGAAGTACTTGACGAGATTACTGCGCTATGAAATGAATTTCGGTTGGATGATATCATTAGATATTGACGAAGGCTCCTTAAAAGTTGCTTCTAGCCTATTTGATCTACAAAAATCTTCCTCAAATGGCAATATGCAGAAGATATCATCAACAAATTCGAAAAGCCCTTTGAATATTGCTTCACCACCTGTCAAGGCCCAAAATGACGGTGCAAAATAGTGAAAGTGTCTATGACAATCACATGGAGCTTTCAGAGAAGGATATCCTAGTGTGTAAGCACAACAATGAATTATGGCAAACCGTCAGATGTCTAATGGACAACATAAATATTGGGCTACAAAATGTACTTATTCAAGAGTGATATATCGAATCCTTCGCATATGGTAGATTACCGCGTGACTGTTTCAATAGACGAGAAGAGAACTCTTTGGAATCCGTTGTGACAACAACATGAAGTTTAAATAGGCGAGCCTAATCAATAATTTCTTTCAATTTTGTCTGCCTTTTCAAGTATCAACGGTGAGAACCTAGTCAAAAAAAATATATGTTTGTGCTGTAACTATTTGATGAGATGCAAAAGCACATGAATATGATAATTATGATTATTACATAGGGAGTAAAAGAGTAGATATAAATCAATAAGATCTTATATATATGGGGCAATCATAGAAATATCTTCCATTGGAAAGAGGGACTTTAATCCTTGCTGCCTCATCAGGATATAACAAGGTACAAAGTCAAATGGATAAGTTAAATTACCATCAATTAGCATACACCGCTTAATATAACAAACAACAAAAATGAATAGGTAAAGAGGAGATCTGCTTACGTGAAACCATCCAACAAACAACTAGATTGTCTCTAGAGACGATAAAGACTTTGAGCTCACCACCTTTGGAAATGACAAGTAAAATCATGCACATGGATAACAAAGTCAGGGGTCAAAAGTACCCATGTACTGACAAAGACAAGGATTTAAAACACAAAGCTTCAAGCAAGCCAACAAAGAATTAACATACAATTCATTTCACTTTGGTAGATGAACACTTGATACTATTCTAAAGCAAACAAAAGTAAATCTAATTTTTTTTATAGGATTTACCATTGAAGCAAGCTCAAGTCAAAGGAATGAAAAATACAACATATACATTGAGGTTTGGCTCTTTATAGGCCAACCATCACAAGCCTCAACGTCCAATTCTCAACTTATGATAAAAAAGTAATTTTCATTAAAAAAAATTAAGTAGCTACCAACAATAAAAATCTTTCATTGCCCATTTCAAGCCAATTCAACAATAAATAAGGTTATTCTAAGCCACTTGTCTGTTGTGTATCAAAGATCGAGAGCATGCCCTACCCAATTGAATCCCCCCCAAAAAAAACAAGGAAAGAGATGAGGGGAGAAGGGTAGGAAGCCGAGTCGATCCTATTCAAAGCCCAAATAGCCCAATCTTTAAGCATTTGCATAGTCACCGTTTTGAGAACAAAGCCCACCCAAACCAAACTTCCTTTCATGAACTCCATACCCTTTCTCTCTCTGTTGTTCTTCCGTCCCCTTCCAATCTCTCGTAGACTAACAAAATAAATCAAAGATGGAGAAGAGAAAAAGAGGATGGCTTTCTGAGGAAGAAATTAAGAGGTGGAATAGTGGATCCTCGGACGCTATGGATGGAACGAACTGGCTCCAACAAATCTCTTCATCTCTCAATACCAGCTCAAATCGGGTTTATTTACAATCGAGTTTAACAAAAACTCTTTCGCTGGATTTGAATAAATCTCAACCTTTCAAATATCATTTAACGGTTAGATTTAGTTGGTTGTCAATCCATATCTACTAATAAATTTTTTCTTTTAAATTTTTTTTCATGGTTTATTACTTTACCATAGGATTTTAAAAGTTCACCTATAAAATTTTTTTATAACTCTATTGAAACAAACCAACCTCCCCACTCCAACCGGGAGGTACTTATAAATTTGTTCAATTATTGGTGGTATGGTGTATGAGATTTTGATACAAGTAACCACCTCACCCGTTTTGATTCAAGAATTCAACACGCAAGCGTTGACTTTTCATAAGATATGAGATATCGGATATCGGTATCGGTATGGATATCAAGATATCGGTATGAGTGATATCTAGATATCGGATATGGATATGAATATGAGTGATATCTTTGATGTACCAATTTCCTGGGGTATATGGGTATGGATATGATTCAAGAATTTGTTCATTCGTTTGGTATTTATATCTAAGATATGAGATATCGGATATCGGTATCGGTATGGATATTAAGATATCGGTATGAGTGATATCTAGATATCGGATATGGATATGGGTATGGATATGAGTGATATCTTTGATATACCAATTTCCTGGGATATATGAAAATAACACTCTAATATCACTCTGATATCGATATACTCCTATACCAAACAACATATATCAGTTTGATATCGATATCAGCATATACCAAACACCAGATATGAATATCAATCATATACATACCCATATCTGATATCCTGATATGGATACCAAACGGCCCTTTAACACATTCCAATTTCATACATTAATGTTGTGTTTTGTGAAATGCGTGCTATTTGAAATCTCCCGTCCGTGGCCTCCTCGCTGCCGCCATAGACAAAACCTCAGTAAACTTGCAGACGACGGAAGAGAACCCAAACATGGATGTGCTGTTCAAATCCATTGACGTCCGGGACCTCCTCCCGACCCACGATCTCGACGACTCTTCTCCCCTCTCCGCCCCCGATCTCCGCCTCCTCATCGATCGTCTCGATGCTCACTCCGAAGACATTAAGTCCAAGGTCCGTCGCTACATCCTCTCCCATCATGCCCACTTCTCCCAACTTCTCTCCCTCTCCTCCGACTCCGTCTCCCACTCGTCTTCCGTTGCCTCCCACCTCGATTCCCTTCTCTTTCTCCTCTCCGACGATCCGACTGACGGCGAGATCAAGCGCACTTTGGATCAGATTAGGGTTTCTATCAAGGATCTGAATGCAAAGAAGGCGCAATTGATGATTGTTAAGATTATTGCTAATTTGAGTGAGAGATTGAAGGAGGCAAGAGACCTTGTGAAATCTGGTCAATTTGCGCTGGCGGCAAAGTTGTTGGTGGAGTTGAAGGTGGCACTGAGAGTGGGAGAGGAGGAAGACAGCGAGAAGGAGGTGGCTGTCTACTGCTTGTTACGGAGAGAGTGGTCAGATTGTTTTGAAGAGGTGGGATAGTTAGGGCTCTACTTTTTTTTTCATGTCTGCAATGATGTTTGTAATTGGAATTGATTGATTTTTGGATGAAATTGCTTTCAAATGTTGTAGATTCAAGATATACTTGTCAAGTTTATGGACAGTGCTGTAAGGTATGATCTGGAATCCGAAAGATTTCAAGTGTCGTATTGCTCAAGTACCGGTGGAGTTGACAACATTGAGCTTCCAACTGTCTTGGAAGCAATGGATGTAAGCATAGCTTGTACTTATTTTTATATTTTGTTTGCATCAAGTAGGTATAGAATTCTTTCAAATGCCTATTTAGCTAAAAAACATTCATGGTTGTCTTACTGTCATCTATGCTTTTCTTTAATTACAAGAGTTAAGAGATGCATTGTTTTGGTTTTTTATTATCTCAATTAAATCAAGGATGCCAATGTTTGGGTTTCCTCTATTTGCCACAATTCAACACTTGCTAAATATTAAATATGGCAAAACCCGCAGAATGCAGGCCTCGATTGTTTACATTTGAACCATTTCCAAACAAAATTCATCTTCTGCCTATATTTGGGCTTTAAAACTGACCTTGCTCTGGATTTTCAGATTCTAGGAATTCTACATTATGGTCTTGCTAAAACAGCTGACCTCTTCATCAAGCATGCTATCAGTCCAGCTACAAAATTACAATCTAGAATTTCATTTGTAGAAGAGTCAAATGAGAGCCATGGACATTGGAAAACAGCAAGTTTGAAGATAGTTCTGTGTTTAGATAACAAGGTAAGTTTAACATTAAAATTTCCCTTTTGTACAATTGATGCCAACTGTAATGTGTGCATAGTGAATTTAAGCACCTAACAAGGGTTTGATTAATGACAGAGTGGAAGCATGTATGGGGAGGCTATATTTTCAAGGCTGACAGAAGTTGTTAAGTTTGTCTACAAATTTATATGCCTCCAAAATGGTCGTTGGATGAGATGCTTTGGCAAATTATCATGGCCAAGGATGTCTGAGTTGGTTATTTCTAATTTCCTCTCTAAGGTTGGCCTTCTTTCCACTGCTTCATTTTACTGTTATGTTCAAATTCGTCTCAAATCGAATTGTTTACTTAATTCAGCCTAAAAATGTTAAGGTGTTTTGGAAAATGTTGTGCATAAGTACTTTCTTGACATACGAGTGCTTCAAGTTCCTTCAATTTCTTTTGCCTTCAAATAAAAGTTTGTTCCTGGAAAAAAGCAGTATTTCAGCCTCTTATAGAAATAGCATATGTTTCAGATTGTGCCTGATGATGCTTCAAAATTGCCAGACTTCCAAAGGATCATCAGCATATCTTCTGAATTTGAGACTACACTGAAAGAAATGAATCTCATTTCAGCATCTGATAAGAATGATGAAAGACTTAGCAGCTTTGCGGATAATGTTGAGGTACACTTTGCGTTAAGGAAGAAGACTGAAATGTTGGCAACTGCTAGGAAATTCATTTTACAGTGTGATTTTACATTCCCACAAGTAAGGCCTTAATGCTTATGAGTTAATACATTTAGATTTGCAAATAAACTGCTACTAAATATGTTTCTTTGTAGGAGTTTAAATGCAAAAGACCTGATTTGAGGGATTATGCAAGTTCAGATCATGTTGTTGACTTAATCTTTTCATCTGAGAAGTGTGTGGTCTCAAAGGCTGCTTCTCAATTAATGAAACTAGTGCATCAAACGATGAAGGTGAGATAGCCCATCTTCAGAAAATTTTGAAATAATTATTACTCCCTCCGATCAATATTATATGAAGTTTTAGCCTCCTCTTCTTGATCGAAATTAAATGACATTAGTCAGCAATTCTACTTTAATTGATTAAAAGTTCCATTTTCCAATTCACCAAGAAAATGAAACGACAGAAATTTGGACTTAAAAGCCCATGCAGTGTGATTGCATCATTAAATGCTACATCTCTTAGCCTATCAAAGTGAGTTATATATAAGATGCGGATGAGTTGGCATTGGAAAAACAAATCTAAAACGTCAAATATTATTGATCAGAGGGAGTATTTATTTAGTTTGGAGGAAAAATGGCTTGTCATGTTGGACTCCTCAATCTTAAACTTGTATCCCATGCCAAACATTAATTCTTTCATGTCAAAGTTTGGTGCACATTTTTATGTTTCCTAAAAACAAAGTAATATAACTTTTTTGTTATATTCATTATCATGCATCATTAACATATTGATTGATAAATCACAGCTTTTTCGACTCATCCCTCATTTTAAATTATAAAAGTTCAAGAACGAAACACAAAGCACAAATTTGAGAAGCACCTCAATTGTGGATCATGACTCACTGCTTAAAATTCTTGCAGGATGTCTGTTTATCATCTCCAAGAGTGGCACTTGAATTCTATCATGCTGCTAGGGATGCTTTACTCCTTTACGAGGCTGTTGTTCCTGTCAAGGTCTGTATATGCAATCTTAAATTGTAGTCTCAATATCTTAAAGATTGTCATTCACTTGAAGTTATCTGTACATGCCAAACTACTCACTGTGAGCATTGGTTTTGCTTTTACAGATCTGTTGATATATAATTATTATGCTATATTTATTTTTATATGCTAGTTACCCCAAGAAATGTAAAATTAATTGGAGACAAGAAAGGTCTTCTTCCTTTTGCATTTAGTTGGTCAGGAAATGTGGACTCACAATGTTTACTAGAAAGTTTCTTGCTGATTTCTGATTTTTTGTTGAGCATGTTTAAATTAAATGTAAGAGCATTGTGATTCATGACTGTGACTTATTTGGTTTTTTAAACTGTGAAGCTAGAAAGGCAGCTTGATGGCATCAAACAGGTTGCTGTTCTTATGCACAATGATTGTCTATATCTTTCTGAAGAGATTCTTGGTCTAGCATTTGAGGTATAGAGTTTATGTTTTTGGTTGTATTAATGATTCTGTTACAAGTAGCTCCCTGTTCCCTGCTGACATATAAAAGGAGACAAATTCAAACTCATGGAGGATGCACATGTTGTTATGAGTTTAAACATCTTAAACATCGTTAACAAATCCCTTTGCTACCATATAGATGGATGCGCAAAAATAAAAGAACGCGTGTGAGGGGTGCTCTGTTGTTTATAATGATGTTGTGACCCTGTGGCCTGTGGGTGACTGTTTTTGCTAGATTAGATGCTTGGTATTTTAAACATCAGTGATTATATGGAAAATGAGTGACCTGTATGCAAATTATGCAAGTTGGAGTTGTCGAATGGAGAAACATTGTGTATGAGAAGAAATATTTACCTATACTAATGAAAACTTGATAATTTTTGTTGCTGAACTGGCTATTCTTGTATAGAATATTGGTAGCATAGTTAACATTTTAAAATAATAGTTCCATTCATAATTATTCCAGTTTATTAACATCCACGTATCTTACATCTTTTCTAATTTTATCCAAACTTGCAGTATCGGCCTGACTTTCCAAGTTCCATCAAAGAACACGCTGTCTTTGCTGACATTGCTCCTAGGCTGCAACTATTGGCGGAGGCAGTATTGCAGAAGCACATTCAAGTCGTAATTTATAACCTTAAAGAGGTACTTGCTTCAACTTCTTTGCACATAATAGTTTCAATATCTTCCAATCATCCAACTGAATTCAGTATGTCTTCTTATTCTGATGGTATTTACAACAATATGTTAGGCCATAGATGGGGCTGATGGTTTCCAGAACACTCACCAAATGCAACAATATGAATCTGCAAAATTCAGCGTGGACCAGGTGGGTTAGCATTCTAGATAGTTAAAAAGCAAGTTGAGAAAGTTGGGCTTTTTAACTCGTAACTTTTCCAATTCAGATTTCTTTCATCCTTGAGAAAGTTCGGCTTTTATGGGAGCCTTTACTACTCCCTCCGACTTATAAGAGATGTATGTGTATGGTTCTGGAGTCTGTATTCTCTAAAGTATCACGTGATATACTCCTCCTTGATGACATAGCTGCAGAAGAGACATTGCAGGTACATATAATAGCTGTCTTAATTGCTTTATCCTCTTGTTTGTCACCCTGGCATCGTAGCCGGTAAATTGAATGATTTTGATGCTTTCAGCTTCAGAGGCTCATATACTTGATGTTAGAGAATCTCTCTTCGTTGTTGGAGTCTCTAAGTGCAATCAAGATCAATAGAAGCTCTGAGGAATGCTATCCTGACCTTGATGAGCAAATTCCATCATTAAGAAAACTTCAAAAATTAGCTGGTGAGCCTCGACTTCTTGTGCCCCTAGATTAAACAATATTGCAATAAGAAGCGATTTAACAGTTTCTGTTTTTCTCCTTAACAGAAATGCTAGATATGCCCTTAAAGACAATTACAGAAGGCTGGGAGGTTGGGGAGCTACTCACGTGTGGATTTAATTTATCAGAGGTGTGGTTTTTTAATCTTAAAATTATTGTCCAACACTGTGATCTGTAGTGGTATTCAGTTCATACAGAACATTAGATACATGATCATTCTTGCAGGTGGTGGATTTCATCAAAGCCATATTCACAGACTCACCTTTGCGAAAAGACTGCTTATGGAGAATTCAAAATACATATTTCTAGAGTTCTAAGTTTATTATGTACGAGCAGACTTCTCTGGATTCAGATCTGCAAGTATGCTAATTGAGGTGAAACAAAGCCATATATATGGTGTTTGTTCCTTTATTCTGTTAGATCTAATAGTCTAACTTGAGTGTATAAAATCTTTTTTTTGTTCGTCTTCTTTTTTTCAAAAATGTTGTAGAACCCCCCATCTCTTACACATTCTTGTGAAGCAAGGTTTTAGCTGTCATCGAAAATTAAGTTGAAAATCAGGAATACCCTTTTCAGTCCTTGTTTGCTATCATTCTCTGTCTCACTCGTAGCTGATAGTTGCAGCTCTGGTATTACCAAAATCAGAAATGGGTGTTAAAGTAAGTACTCTTCAAGTCAAAGCATGACATTAAGGATGTACAACTAACAATTGAACAATTCAACAACACCAAGTAAAAGTTTTCTTTTGAACATAGGGGTAAGTAATGTAAGTGACATAATTCACAGTAAGTAAAGGTCAAGTGGCAAAGATTGATCTTTCTATTGGAATTCAAACATGACATCATCAAAGAAGAATGGCAAAATATGACTAAGACCTAAAGGTCAAGTGACAAAAATTGAGCTTTCTATTGGAATTTGTTAGCAATCAATCCAAGAAGATCGATCCATATATTATATATTCTAGAAATGCTAAGAAATAGCCCATGTGGGTGGAATATTCAGGAAGGGACAAAAGTTTGTTACTAGGGGTAAAAGGGTCTATGTAATAAAGATCGGTTAGGGAGTCACAACTTGCATGCTGTCTAGGGGTTATATATAGCTAAGGGTATCGATAAAAGTAAGGAAGAATTGGCGTGTGCCATTGGGGTCTCATTGGAGAATTCTTCTCCTTTGTGATAGAGTCTATACGTTGTTTCTCAATAATCAAATATAGACGTTTCAGGGTTTTGAGTGTCTTTTATCCTCTTGTTCAACAAATTGGTGCTTTCATTGAGAGTTATCCATGGCCATGACAAGAAATGGAGAGTTGGATTCGAGGATCGGATCAGTGGAGAGTGGGCTTGAAGAGCTCAGGAAAAGTCAAGAGGAGAGAGGTAATGAGACAAATCGAAGGGTTGAAGCTCTAGAGGCGAACGTGAACTTACTGAGGGACCAGATGTTGTGAGCCATGGCGGAGATGCAAGAGAAGCTAATGAGTCGCTTCGAACCTGACCGTCAGAAGGGGGATTTTCCCAGTCCCGGAGGAGCTGGTGGGTCCAACTCGAAAGCCCCGATGGTGGAACTGTCTCCGGTCACCCTCAAAAGCGCAGAACCCAACCAATCAGACAACAAAACCAACTCGTCGCCACTCGCGGTCCGAAAGGTGGAGTTGCCTTTGTTTGATGGTGAGGATCCTCTAACCTGGATTTCCAAGGCAGAGCAATATTTCCAGATTCAATTTACAAAGTCGGTCGATTGCGTTACTGTAGCGATGGTGAGTATGGATGGGGCTGCCCTTAACTGGGTAGGTGATGTGAGCCCCACCATGACGGCGAGCCAAGAAGAGGAAGACATGTCCGTGCGCTCCGACGGACCCATCACTCGATCCAGGACCGGTGCCATAGCCCGAGCCATTGCGTCCCTCGTCGCGCGCGTCCTCGCAAGCCACGGCGCAGCCACCGGCGTGCCCCTCACCCGGTGCGTCTCCTTCATCGAAGGCGCACCGGCACTCCAGGCCGACGCTACGCACCGCGACACCGAGAACCTCACTCTCGGTGCCGTGCCTGCCACGCAGGCCGAGCACCATGCCACGCCGGGCCACCCCGACGTGGGAACTTGAGGTTCTGGTGCGCCTCGGCCTCGACATTCGAGGTTCGGGTGCGCACCAGCCCCGTCGACGCCAAGGCCATGTCGCGCCTCGACCCGTGTCGCGACATGCCTTTGGCGCGCCGACGCCTTGTCACGACCTTGTCGCGACACTCGCGACTAGGCCACCGTGACCATTTATGTTTCTTACTATTTTTAGACTTATTTCCATTCCGAAACATTTCTATTTATGTATTTCTACTTATGTCATGGATTTTAGGGCTTGGGCTAGTGGTTGGGCCGCATGCTTGCATCCCCCCCACACTCCCCACGCCGCTAGGTTAAGACTAGGGTTTGGCGTGCCCTCTTCTCTATAAAAGAGGCACGCCCCCTCCATTATTGTTTACGCTTTGTTTTGATTAATGTTATGCTTTCGAGATTTCTCCAGAACACTTCATAAAGGCGTCAATCCCAATTCTCTTCTCGTATCCCATATTCTTCCGGTTTCCCTCAAAAAAACCACCTTCTTAAATCCTTTCACTTCTACCCTACCAAGTCTAGTCGTTAATTCGGCTCAAATCTATACAAAACCGAGGTGAGAAGACCATTTATGAGTCCAAGCAAAGATCCTCTCATGAATCCTTAACGGAGTTCACATCAACCGGTATCAGAGCGTCAGGCGGCTCGACAAAAGGTGTCCTTCTCCGTCACCACCACCGCACCCGACGATCCGAGTCCTCGTGCCATTTTTTCCCTTTCCGACTTCATGGTTGCATTCCATCAACTAGCCTAGTAAGTCGACCACATATTATTATAAAAAAACGATCTGCACAAAAAAAAAGGCTGTTGATTTGGGCACACGAGAAAATTGGTAAGCGCACACAGATATTCGCGCAACGCCATTTCGCGCGAAATGGCGTTGCGCGAAAAGGGAAAATCCGGAATATCAAAAAAGGGTTTCGGGAGCGTGGAGGAAAGGAAAGGGCCACACAACGACGATGCGCGCGAAACGGTGTTGCGCGCGCAACACCGTTTCGTGCATGCGCGCATCGGTGTTGCGCGCAATCCAACGGTAAAAAAAAGTACCGTTGGACTGGCGCGAGGCTTCGTTGCGCGGATCTCAACGGTAAAAAAAAACGGTCGAATTGTCCCCTATAAATACCCATTTCGATTCCACATTATAGTTGGAGTATACCTTCATTCCACATCATTGCTTAAAAATGTCGTCAGGAGAAGAAGATACGTCATCGAGCGATTATCATCCCGAGGAGGAAGATTCATCGTCAATCGATAGTTTCATAGGTGAGGATGAGGAAGGTGTATCGGGAGAAGAATACGGAACCGACTCCGATGCATCAAGCGAGCCAGAACAGGTATTTTTCAAAGAACCCATAATATTATGTCATTTACGAACGTAGTATATTGAAAGTTAGGATAGTGTAATTTATAATATTTTGTTTTTACATTTTGAAATCATAGGTTGTCGGAATAGATTTTTCTATTACTTTCCACTACGATGGGTTGTGGAGTGATCGAAGAGAAATGCTTGATTGGGCTAGACAAATTGCAATTTCGAAGAATTTTGTACTAGTCATAAAAACCTCAAATCCAAATAGGGTCATACTCACTTGTGACCTAGCCGGTAGATATAGATGTGGCAAGAGGGTGTTGCCCAGACTGGAAAATAGGAGCATTTATAAGCCACTTACCGATACACCGACTAGGAAGTGTGGATGTCCGTTTGAATTGAATGGGGTCCGCCTCAAGGGAAAAAATGGATGGATCTTAACGGTAAAGTGTGGACAACACAATCATCGCCTCCCCACTAGTTTGTTAGCTCATCCATATGCGGGCCGATTGACTGCTGAGCAGAAGGAGTTTGTGAAAGAGAAGTTCCTATATCTAGCCACCCCAAAGATGATACTTGAAGAGTTGAGGTCAAGGTACCCGGGAAATGTGACCTCAATTAGACAAATCTACAATATGAGGGATAAGTTACTTCTTGAGGAATGCGGAGAATTGCCGGTGACACAATGGTCTATGAAGTTCTTGAAAGACCGAGAATACATTGTCCGTCCAAGACGAGTAAGGGGTTCTAATGTTATGAATGCCTTGTTTTTTGTGCACCCCACAAGTCTGCGCATGCTGAAGATGTTTCCCTATGTCGTTATTATGGACTCCACATACAAGACCAATAGGTATGTTATTTTAATATGTAATCGACTTGATTTGTATATTTCCAGTATAAATGCTTAAAACAACTTGTTGTGCTAGGTACGACATGCCTTTATTGGAGATGGTTGGCTTCACTTGCACCGGAAATACATTCAGCATCGGGTTTGCATTTATTTCAAACGAAGATGTCGCTAGTTATAGGTGGGTGTTAACTCAATTGAAAGGCGTGTACGACGAGCTTGGAGTCCAGGTCAATACAATCATGACAGATCGCGAGCAGGCTCTAATCAAGGCGATAAGTCAATTTTTCGGGGACGGAGTCCAGCATTTTTTGTGTTGGGTGCACATCAGACACAAAATTATTGCGTACGGCCTAAAGGTGTTTGCGAACGCTGAAAAACCACATGAGTTGTCACGCGGGTTTGCAAACGCTTGTTGGGCGCTCTTTTCGTCCACCACAGAGGCGACATTTGAAGAACGGTATGTAGAATTGAAGAGAAGATGGCGACCGACGCTTATTGCATACCTGGAGAAGGTGTGGCTTAATCCATTCAAGAAGAACATAGTTCGTGCTTGGACGGATCATACACTCCACTTTCAGACGAGAACCACCAATAGGTAATTTCATTTTTAGCATTTGAATTCAGTTTGAATATTAGAAAGTGTATATGTTCAATACTTAAACTTTGACATGTGTTTTTCAGGGTCGAAGGGATGCACGCTGTGCTGAAAAAGATATTGGATTTATCTCGAGGAGGCTTCAACACCTTGATACTAAGGATTCACATCCGGATGCAATCTCAAACCAACACTTTGAGGACAGCCTTTGAGAGAACCAGAATACAGAAACCAACAAAATACAAACTACTGGCGAATAAGTTCAAAGCGCTGTTTCGTCCTATACGCGGACACGTTTCAAGGCAATGCCTAGGTAAGTTGTTAGACATGTATTATGATATAGCAATTGAGTTGACGCAGGGTACACTCGATATGGAGTGCCACGACTACTTTTGGAGGGAATGTCACGATCTTCCATGCAAGCATCGAGTTGCAGACGCTATCATAACTAAAGTACCCATCAATCTGGAGGAGATACATCCTTTTTGGAAACAGATCGAATGGGATGACCTTAGCGATGACAACGATCTTGCCCTTGCATGCGTACCCTTGACCATTCAAGACCCCACGTGGAACGAAATGGTGGCAAAGCGAAATAGCGGTCATATGCGTAGAGACCAGTATTTGCAGATCACATCAGCGTTCAAAGATTCAGAGCATCCTGAAGACACAAACCTTATTGAGCCGATACCATACGAGATGCCAGATGGAGCCAACAAGTATTCAACCACCCGGGAGAAAACACACCTTGAGCACGTAATGGAAGAGTACGAGAGGGAGCAACAAAGACGGAAAGACAACGACAGTCGGAGCAAAGCAAATACATCAGCGCCATCCCGACCACGCGGAAGACCTAAAGGATCTAGGAATAAAAAACGGACCGGAGTTGGAGTTGATACGCCTCCGGTTGCGACCGCGCCTCCTACCCCCGCTACCCCCGCCGATGGAAGCCACCGTGGTCCCCCGACGAGCGTCAAATGGCGCGGGGTTAACTTTGGCATGGGTAATGTGGATAGTTTTTTATTTCCGTTCATTGAGGATGCTAGAGACGTGATGGGAGACGGTCATTGTGGGTTTCGGTCCCTTGCTTACATATTGGGGAAGCTAGAGGAGGAGTATTACAGTATTCGATGGGAGCTTCAGGCAGAATTGATGCGTAACAGAGATATGTATCAAGTCTTGTTCACTAGGGGCCTTACATCATTTGATGACTTCTTGGAGCAGATCGGCCATGTGGAGTCTCCTTGCTCGAACAGTTACTGGCTAGACATGCCGCTACACGGCCTTGTGTTTTCTACCTTTTATCAAGTGCCACTTGTGATGTTATCGAGGGATCGAGGCTCCCACACGTGTTGACCATTGGAAGGCTTGCCGAAGGGACATCGGTCGGGATCCGGAGACATTTGCTTAGGACAGTGTTGTGGCAAGATGGATTGTAATGGGATATGTACTTTATTAAGAAGAACTTTCGTATTTCATGTATTTCGATGTATTGTGTGCCCTGTTTAGGAGATTTATGAACTTTCATATTTCATGTATTTCGATGGATTGTTATGGGATATATACTTTATTAAGAATAACTTTCATATTTCATGTATTTTGATGGATTGTTATGGGATATGTACTTTCATTAAAAATGGGCCTTCGTGTCACGAAGGCCCATTTTTACGAAGGCCTATTTTTAATAGTATAATATCTGAGTTGGGTGAAAGGGGTAACAAAAGGCGCGCAATGGGGCCTCGTGTCTGCGCGAAATGGGCCTTCGTGCCTACTCGAAGGCCCATTTCGCGCAGACACGAGGCCCCATTGCGCGCCTTCTGTTACCCCTTTCACCCCAACTGGGTGACAAGTCTTGTGCATGCACATCTCTCCCTTCTGAAAACAAGACTTTCATATTCCATTTTTACCAGTTCCGCGCATGCTTCTGAAAACAGTATACCAACAACTTTTCTGGTGACAAGACGTATGCATGCACATCTCTCCCTTCGAGCAAATTCCAAGTATAAAATGAGACCTAAACCTTCTCCATTTTTGCTCCACGCTCTATCAGCCCTAAACTCTATACCGAAACCAGAATTTCATTATCGGCACCCCAATGGCTAAAAGGAAAGCGTGTTCATCGCGAACCTACCCCTTTGCTCCACCCATCATAAACTTCTCCATCGTCCACGTCCGTGGGGTGAGGGAGACAAAGACGGAATGGTCTGTGATACAAGGCGCATCAATAAAAAACATCATTATGAACTGGAGCGAAGCTGGCTATGGAGCACCACCGGGATATTATCGCTTCTTCTTGAACGACAACGATATAACACATCGTATCTACGCCAAAGAAACCACGGTGCAGCTTCGCCTGACTGAAGGTGACGAGATTCGGGCGATTGATGATATTTCGCCGGAGAATTAATGATGTGGTTTACTGTTATAAGTCACTTATTATGGATCCAAGTGTTTTTTCAGTAAGTTTTTGTTTATGGTGTAGGGTGTATGTTGTTTACGGTTTTCATAATTGTTGTTTACGGTTTTTTTGGTAAGTTAGTTGTAAGCGCTGCATTTTGTGTAAATTTCAAACCCTAATGTATGTCATCCGAACCATCCAAAAACAACAAATCAAGGTGAAGATAAGGTGCCGGAAAAATCAATAAGGGAGATAATCCAAAAACAACAAATATAAATACGTAAAGTACTAATGTATGTCATCTGAACCATCCAAAACATCCAAAACATCCAAAATCAAGAATAGTAATGTACTAATGTGAAAGACCCTAAAACCACCAAAACCACCAAAAATAGATACATAATGTACTAATGTGAAAGCATCTAAGGATCGCGCTCATGCGAGGTGCCGCTGCCACTGCCGTGCTCGTGCACTGAATCCGGAAAGTGCCTGGTGGGCATCGGTGGGGGAGGCGGTGTGTCGGAATCTAGGATGCGGAGCACGTGCCTGAGATGATGTGCAGTCGGATGCTCAGGCGGCATCTGTAGTAGCTGGGTCCGGATATATCCCGCTGCGTGTTGTACCCTCTGCGCAAATAAAATCAAATCATATTAGTTTGTAAACTCAAATATCAACTTATACATACAACTAAAAAACAATATGTTCTTACCATCCTGTCAGAAACTGCCGGTATCGGGTGAGATATTTAGGACGAAGAATGAAATATTTAGGACGAAGCACGTACCCTCAAAACAAGAGCGCAACCCGAGCATCCCTTAGTCTTGGCGCGTGACGTCATGCCCAGCTCACGAAATAGTAAAGACAATAAACCCGCCCCCCAAGCATATTGCCCAATCCTCTCGTGGTCCAATAGAAACCCCAATATCCACGTCTTGATCATGTTCCCGGACTTGTCGACAAATAACGTCATCCCAATAAAGTACCATAGAAACATAGTGGCAATGGTCCCTGGGGATGCGGGTCGCGTCCCACTAAACATGTCCAACAGAATAGCTGCGATGGCCTTGCTCGGGGCCCGTGTCCTCCACGCGTGTGCTGTTTGTGGATCTAGGCCGAGCAAATCCCCTAAACGAGCCTCGAGCTGCAAAATACCTATCTGGGGTACCATAGTCTCTCCATCTATACGCAGCCCGAAAATGCGGTGCATGTCATGGAGGGTGATGGTCATCTCGCCCCACGGGAAGTGGAAGGAGTTGGTCTCTGGATACCAACGCTCCCGAAATGCAGAGATGAGAATGTGGTCCGTCGCGCCAAACTCCATGCCAATCAGCCCGGTGAGACCGCTCCGCTGGGCGAGGCCCCACCAAGAATCGGGTCCTCCATGCATATACTCTCGAAACAAGTCTAAAGGATCCAAGTTCCTAGACCAGACTCTAATGACCTGAAGATACTGAACAGAGGAAAATAAACGTGACTTAGAAAAACTAAGCATTGCTTTCGAAAAAAATTAAATACTCGTAGTTTGGAAAAGTTTACGTATGGTACGGTCGATCCAAATCCTTCCCGCCACATGTGTGGAATATGTCGTCAACAGGCTGCCGTCAATAGGACCTCCCGGAAAGCCCTCCGCAGCAGGAGGGTCCTCATCCTCATGAGCGGCCCCTGCTGCTGGTGCAGGGGGGGCGGGGGTACCTCCGCAGCGGGGGGAGGTATGTGAGATGATGGAACGGGAGGAGGGATGGGTGTTGCTGGAACGGGAGGAGGGGATGTGGATGTGAGCGGAGGAGCTGAAGGTCCCGCCACGGATGTAGTAGGATCGGTCGAAGAAGTACGTGAAGGACTGGAAAAGACCGGTGGTGGTGGCGGGACATGGGTCGTGGTGGGAGGTGAAATAGAAATGGTGGCCTCGGATATGTGGTAATCGTCAACCGACAAATCCTCCGCTGTACCTAAGGGAGCATCAAACTGTACGTCCTGCTCCGTGAAGGGCATGTCGTCCCTTGCAACGTCATCTGGCAAGTCGTCCTGCAGGAGCTCCTCCGTAAAATCAACCTCCACCTCGACGGAGGGGTCTACATCTATCTCCGGTGCATGCGTCAACTTCGGATCACTAGCTATCCGCTGCTGCTCGGTAGGCGGTACTCTGGCAAGTAACGCATGTGCAATCTCGGCGCACGTGAGCTTGGGCGCCTGCTTTTTCCTCCTCTTATCGAGGAGGACGGCGCTCAAACTAGTGTGTACGTCCTTTAGGCGACAAGTTCAAATTAAATTAGTAAGTTTTCTATTAATTTTTTTTCTTTAATTTAGAAAGTCACCCTATGAATATGAATTCAACTAATGAATTCGTCGTTTCTGTCGGAATTCAAATTCCGAACCAAAAACTCATTTATCATTACTAATTTTATTTCAATTTTCATTACGTTTGTAATGAAAAATGAATAAAACCATAATTCAAACTCTAATTATAACTGTAATTATTTTTTTAAATCAAGAATTCAACATACGACTATGAATTCAGATTAAGTATAAGTTCATAACTAATAATTCAAAATCTACATATAACACTAAATTAAGACAAATAAATTAAATAAAACAACTAATAACAACAACAAAAACTAAATATAAATAGGAATTTGAATCATAAACAAATTATGACATTAAATATCTTACTAAATAAGCGAAATTTATTTACTCAATTATTTACAATTTTCTAACCTTCACAACAAATTTTAGCTACAGATTTTAACTCTAATGTTCACTTAATTTAATTTTAATATTTCTCTATCTTAACTTAATTTAATTCTTTTAGGGTCAATTCTTTTAGGGTCATACTTATCTACTTAATTCAATTATTTATCAATTCTTTTAGGGTCATACTTATCTACTTATATTAATTACAAGTTCATAACTAATAATTCCAAATCTAAATATAACTCTAAATTGATAAAAATAAATTAAATTAAACAACTAATAACAATAACAAAAACTAAATATAACTAAGAATTTGAATAGTAAACAAATTATCAAATTGAATATCTTAATAAATATGCCAAATTGATTTAAATTGATTACCAACATATTCAAATTGATTAACTCAATTATATAAATGAAATTTAATACCTAAAATTCAATACGAAATTTTACAAAATTTAAATAATATAAAATTTCGTAATCAATTTGAAACGTACCTCAGTCGTAAATGTCGCTCGGGTGCGGATCCGACTACGAACCGGATCGGGTCGGTCGACGGTGGTGGCGACGGGCGCGGTGGGCTCGACGGCGACGGACGTGGTGGCAACGGGCTCGCTGGCCGGAGCCGACGCGCTGGGGTCTGTCGGGCTCGTGGTGGCGACGGGTTCGGTGGGGTCCGTCGGGCTCGTGGTGGCCGGAGCCGACAGGCTCGTGGTGGCGACGGGTTCGGTGGGGTCCGTCGGGCTCGTGGTGGCCGGAGCCGACGGGCTCGTGGTGGCGACGGGTTCGGTGGGGTCCGTCGCGACGGCCATGGGTGCGGACTCGGTGGGGTCCGTCGTGACGGCCTCGGCTTCGCTCGATGGCAACGGTGGCGATGGGTCGGTGGTCCGATCGGTGGCCATGGTGTATGACGGGATCGGTTTTTTTTTCCGAGATCTGGTTTTGCGCGAAATGGGGTTTCGAAGCTCGAGGTTGAAGACGATGGCGGCGCTCGCATTTTTAACCCTAAAGAGCCTCGAAATGGGCTTGCGCGGGGCCTCACAGGCCCATTTCGTGTGACCCAAAGCTGCGCGGCTCTATTTGTTCTGAAACCCTAAAGACCCGCGAAACGGGCTTGCGCGGCGCCTCACAGGCCCATTTCGTGCGGCACAAATTCATTTCCCGACTCATTTACCTGTTTACGGTTTTGCCCTTCCGCGCAACGCTATTTCGCGCGAAATAGCGTTGCGCAGAGATTATGTGCGCTTTTAATAAATTTCTGTGCGTATGAATCCCGCGAAAAAAAATCACACGATCTGAATTGTTTGGCCATATCCGAATTTGTGTGATATATTTGCCCACAAATAATTTCTTTCCCATCTCCCTCTGCATGTGAATCTTGATTGAGGAAACGTTTCAATTTTGTGGAGATTTGCTAATTATATGCGTGTATTGATATATTTGTGGAGATACGTTTCAATTTTATGGAGATCTGTATTCAGTTAGTTTCGGCTAGTTAAAAAAAAAGAGAGAAAAAAACAGTCGAGTATTAAAAAAAAAGAATATTCGGCAATAAAAAAAAAGAAGTAGCCGATTGTTTTTTTTTCATTTATTTGTTATTTTTTTTAAAGATCTTAACTATATAAAAAATCTATTTATTATTTATTTCTAGGATAGTTTATATATTTTCCCGATTTGTAAGAGATTCTTTCGGGTTGTGAAAGATCTCGTAATATTGTAAAAAAGAAAAAAGAAAAAAAAGAAAGAAGACAAAAAAAATCCCGAGGGGCCAAGCCATGTCTTGGACTTGCTCGGAAATATGGGACGATTCGGATTCTTGGGATCGGCCACATCGACGAGTCAAATCTCGTCCCTATAAACCGCTTCCAAGAGACCACCCGGATTGGATCCCACCATATCGGCTTCCCGAGAATCGGGCCCGCTACTATGGAGAAACTTCCAAACCCCGGCATCGTTCCTACGACGAGCGGGATTAGAGTCCGCCTCCAAGGCGCCCACGCGAAACTCCCAAACCCCGACATCGTTCCTACAATGAGCGGGATCGGAGTCCGCCTCCTCGACGCCCACACAACAGAGTCCGTGATCTGGACCCACGACCACGACCTAGGCCACGGCCTCTTCGGTCGCCCTCTCCAATGGTCGAGAGTCCTAGCGTCGAGGACAGGCTCGCGGCCTTAGAGCGCCAATTGGCTGAATACATGGCGTGTTTCCATCCCACACTCGTTCCGACACCCCAGCCGCCATTGGCGCCGGTGCCGAGCGAGCCCATCATCGAGACTGTGTCGGCACCACAGCCGCAACCGATACCCATACCGAGCGAGCTAGTCCACACCGAGGACTCCACACCAGCAACGCCAACACCTGAGGTCGAGGGCCCACCCGAGCTTGACACCGCGCCCTCACCTACGTCAGCGCCCCCTTTGGATGAGCCTATGTCGTCGGACACCCTGATCGACATGCCTTAGTCTTTGATGCCCGACGCCGAACCCGAGTCCATAATCGAATATGCCCTTGTGTCGATAACATTTACTTTGTTCTTCGAGAAGACCCACATCGATGGCATGGTTTTGTTTAGGCCGCGTCTTTCTTCCCTCGTCTCCACTACGTCGAAGCGAAGACGCTTCGCATCTAAGGGAGGGAGGATGATGTGACCCTGCCTAGGCTCGGACCCAGCTCCGACGGACCCGAGACGGCCTAGACCTTGGAGACCCCCTTGGATTAAGACTTAGTCTCATTTATGTATTTATTATTTCTATTTCCGTCATTTACATTCCGTCTTTACTATTTTAGGCGTGTGCTCTCTTATACTTTTTAGGTCGGCCCATTATGGTAGAATAAGGCCTATTAGGGTTTGTTGCACCTTTCCATTTTATAGGTTTACTATTATTAGATTTTTGGGCTTTTCGGATGTGGGCCTTGATTGCATGCTAGGCCCAATCCGATCCCCTTCTTTTTACCTAGGGTTTCGAGCTTGCTCTTTATATAAGAGGCACTCGAGACTCCTTTCAATCTACATCCAAAATGAATTAAGCCAGAGCTTTGAGTCGAGTTTCTCCTCCCCTTTGGACCGGGCGTCACCCTATTCTTTTCCCGACCCCATATTCTCATGGCCTACGTCAAACTAGGCCCCCTTCTCAATCCTTTCACTTCACCTCTCATCTCAAAGTCTAGGTTTCGGCCTCAAATCTATCCGGTTACTTTGTTTAGGAGAAGATCCAAACGTTTCGAGCCTAGATCCGCCTCTTGTGACCCTAGGGTCGCATCAACTGGCATCAGAGCCACGGATTACGTAAGTCTCTCTCACTCATTTACTAGTATTTTGCACGATTTTTTTTTTCTTTCCCATCATTGTTTTCATTAGCTTCCTCCATCTCTACCAACATCCACTAGATCCATTATTTTGCTTCGAAAAAAATCAATAAAATAAAATAAAATAGCCTTAACCCCGCCGACTTGCACTTGTTTTCGGTTCATTACATTGAGTTTTCGAACATTGCTTGCATTCCTCTTGCCTTGTTTAAATCGATTGTGTGGGTGTGTCGTGCATATTGATTGCTTGGTGCGAGATTTGGTCCGATTTGGCCTTATCTCATATCTTTTATTGTTAGCAAAAATCTTAGGCAATGATATCTCCAAAATCTTGTTAGTTGCCGAATATAAATAAAATAAAAAATTGGAAAAGCAAAGCCAAAATAAGGCAATCTTTATCCGTTAGTTGTTATTAAAAAAATCAAAAAAAAATCAGAAGATATTGTGAGATACACAAGCCAAAATAAGGCAAGTATCTCACAAATATTCGGCCACTCTCTCTCTCCTATATTCTCATATCTTGCCTTGCTTGCATATCATTGATTCTTTCCCTTCTTCTAACAACACAATCTCGCCTTCCCTCTTAGGCCGAGATCTTCTATTTCTCTCTCTCCCTCTCTTACGTACCAAGGCTTCCATCAAGTCGACGCCTCTCTTTTTCTTTTCTTACTTGCTTGTGTGTTTGTATTGCGTGTTCTTGCTCTTGTGTGTGCCTTACTTGTGCAACGTCGAGATCCTTAGCCTCCCATTCCTTTCAAGTACTTTTCGTGCAAACTAAGGGTACTTGCGTGGTGAGTCTTACAAAATCTTGACGTTTCTTTTGCTTGCTTGTTTTTGGAACTTTTGACTCGTTCATGTCTATGGTTGAGATAGGAGACGGTAGCATGGAAGGAGATGAGCATTCCAATCAGCAGGGCCTCACAAACCAACAACACAACAACAACCCACATGTGCCGGCACTTCAACCGAGTCTTCTCGGGACGCCCGGCGCGACGCAGCCCGGTGCCGTGGCCGCTGCTGGCCTAGCATCGCTTGAGGCGCGTTTCTCAACCTTGGAGAGCATGCTTACGAGATTCATAGCGCAGCAACAAGCGCCACCAGCCGTGACCATCCACACGCAGCACGCGAATCCGAGCGTAATGCCACATGGCGTCTCGGCACCGTAGGCTACGGCGCAAGAGAAAGGCAAGGACCCCTTGGTTGAAACGTCTAACCCGAATGTGATCCAACGGTTGGAGTCCATGAAGGAAAGTCGTCCGACTAATCAGGCTCAACATTTGGAGGATGTTGTTGACGTCCATTCCAATGAGGAGTATGACTCCGAGGAGTGGCGACGTCAACAAGCAAAAAAGAAGAAAAAGGTGGTCACTCCGACGCCTAAGAAGAAGAAAAACAAAGACCGAGATGGCTTCAATGTCGATGATTATCGAGGTCATCAAAGTCCAACAACTCCAATTTTTGATTCTGAGTACTCTATAACGGAGTACGAGGAGGACTCCGAGGAGGAATTTAACCACCCTCCGGTCCATGATTCGGAGGAGTGGATAGATTAGGGATCGGGATTGGATTTCGAGACCCAACACAAAGCGTGTGTTGTTTTCGGCTCAAACCGCAGCATACGAGAGTGTTGACGAGGTTGAGTCCGAAGAGGAGAATGCGGCACCAATTGAGGACGGTGCATACTGCGCACCATCGGACATCGACGGCGGCGTTGACAAGCTGTTGCTAGTGACGCATCGAGCGCTAAGCATGCGGGAGGCCGTGCCCACCGATCAACGGGAAAACATTTTCCGTACTCGGTGTTTGGTCCAAAACGTCTCCCTTAGTGTCATAATTGATTCGGGAAGATGTGGAAACTTCGTGTCGAGAAAGGTGGTTGACCACTTCAAGTTGCCGCAAGCGGATCATCCAAAGCCCTACAAACTCGCTTGGATTTCGAATGATGGTGACCATTGGATCACGAAACAGGTTAGCCTTTCTTTTTCCATTGGTATTTATTCCGATTTAGTTTTATTTGATGTCACTGACATGGACGCCACCCATCTCCTTCTTGGCCGTCCATGGCAGTTTGACCGTCACGTGATTTACAATGGCCGGTTGAACACTTGCATGTTCAACTACCATGGTAAACGCGTGACCATATTACCCATGTCTCCGAGTGAAGCGTTACAGGATGAAGCAGAAAGGAAACAAGCAAACACTCGGGACAAATCCACGGCCGTGCCTACGCCGAATGCCACCACAAACGGCGCTCCTGGCCATGGCACATTCTGGCGGCGTTTCTGGTTCCTCTACCCCACATTCTGGATTCCATGCAGAATCGAACCAGAAGCGCCAAGCAAAAATCAAGGAGGAGCCTCGGACGCCGAATGCGTCCTCGGCTGCGCGCGACAACGCGCCAGCGGCGCAGGCCCGATCCAGCCTCCTTCCAGCGGCGCTCCTGGTGCCCCTCTTCCTCATTGGTAAGGGCCTGTTGGCCACCATCATGGCACCCATGGCGCGCCTCGGACGAGCGAAGACGCCGAGCCCCCACTCCTCGGCTCGGTGCAAGACCGCCTCTTCCTTTGCCGTCGGCGCGACGTGATCAAACAAATCGAGGGGAGTTTTTCTTGTTTCTTAATGTGTCCTTTGCTTAATATTACTATTGATAAGACACATGTATTACGTACCCCCCTCTATTTCTACCTTGCTACAGGAGTTCTCGGATATTATGCCTGCCGAGCTCCCCGACGGGTTACCACCTATTCGAGGGATCGAGCATCGCATAGATCTTATTCCCGGCGCTTCATTGCCAAAACGGCCTGGATATAGGGCGTCGCCTAAGGAAACTCAAGAGATACAACGCCAAGTCCAATCACTTCTGGACAAGGGTTATGTTCGGGAATCCCTTAGCCCGTGTGCGGTCCCGGTTATCTTGGTGCCGAAGAAGGATGGGTCTTGGAGGATCTGTGTGGACTGCCGTGCCATCAACCAAATCACCATCAAGTACCGTCACCCGATTCCCCGCTTGGACGATATGCTAGACGAGTTACATGGTGCCGTGCTATTTTCGAAGATTGATTTGAGGAGCGGCTACCATCAAATTCGGATGCAAGAAGGGGACGAGTGGAAGACGGCTTTTAAGACCAAACACGGTCTTTATGAGTGGTTGGTGATGCCCTTCGGCCTCACTAACGCTCCTTCTACTTTTATGAGATTGATGAACTTTGTTTTGCGTAAATTTTTGGGACTTTTCATCGTCGTGTATTTTGACGACATTTTAGTTTATAGTAAGACTTTGGACTCTCACGCAGGGCACCTTAGGCAGGTGTTAGATTGCCTTTGCGAACATTCTTTGTATGTAAATTTGGACAAGTGTGTGTTTTGCTCGGATACGACGAATTTTCTTGGTTTCGTTGTATCCAAGGATGGCCTACGAGTGGATTCTGACAAAATCCGGGTCATCCGTGAGTGGCCAACCCCAACGACCCCGACGATGGTTCGTTCCTTTTTGGGGTTAGCTGGTTTCTATAGGCGATTTGTCAAGGACTTTAGTTCTATCGCTGGGCCACTCCATTCTTTAACCAAGAAGGCAGCCACAATAAAGTGGATGCCGCATCACGAGGCCGCCTTCGAGGCCTTGAAGGATGCTTTTTGCCGAGCCTCGGTCCTACAATTGCCGGACTTCTCAAAACGCTTCGAGATCGAGTGCGACGCTTCCGACTATGGTATTGACGGAGTACTCCTTCAAGAACAACGGTCTATCGCGTACTTTTGCGAGAAGCTAGCAGGGGCTACACTTAATTATCCGACCTATGATAAAGACCTTTACGCTCTTATTCTGGTCCTCAAGACGTGGCAACATTATCTCTGGCCAAGCGATTTCGTAATTCATACGGATCACGCGACCTTGGCTTATCTCAAGATTCAAACGACCCTGAATAGGCACCACGCACGCTGGGTTGAATACATGGAGACGTTTCCCTACGTCATTGCGCACAAAAACGGAAAAGAGAACATCGTCGCCGACGCTCTCTCTAGGAGGTATATTCTTTTAACCCAGTTACATTCCAAAATGCTCGGGTTTGCTATGATCAAGGAATTATATGCCTCATATCCGTATTTTTCCTCAATCATTAAACACCTTGAGCATTCAAGAGTTCATGAGTCCTTCTTCTTAGACAACGGGTATCTTTACCAAGCTGGGAAGCTTTGCATTCCGGCATCTTCGGTAAGACATTTGTTGCTCCAAGAAGCTCATGATGGCTGAGGCCACTTTGGCATAGCCAAAACGTTGGCAGCACTTCATGAACATTTCTTCTGGCCTCACATGGCTCGGGATGTTAACAAGTATTGTCAAAGTTGTGTGCCGTGTCATACTGCCAAGTCTCGGTCAGAACCACATGGCCTTTACACGCCCCTACCTATTCCCGATGCCCCATGGAAAGATCTTTCCATGGATTTTATCACGGGACTACCAATGTCAAGGCGTGGAAAGGATTCCATTTTTGTAGTCGTGGACCGGTTTTCCAAAATGGCCCCCTTCATTGCATGTAAAGGGACTAATAATGCGGTAGAAATCGCTAATTTGTTCTTTGAACATGTTGTGAAGCTACATGGTATTCCTAGAACTATCGTTAGTAATAGGGATACCAAGTTTTTCAGCCATTTTTGGAGAACGCTTTGGGGGAAGTTAGGAACACGACTCCTATTTTCTACTGCTTATCACCCCCAGACCGATGGTCAGACTGAGGTGACCAATCGGACCTTGGGAACTCTTCTTCGGACGATGCTCAAGGCAAACCCATGTCGGTGGGAGGACTTACTTTGCGATATTGAGTTTGCTTATAACAGGTCCTACCACACTGCGACGAAGATGACCCCCTTCGAGGTGTTCTACGGGCGTAATCCTCACACGCCAATGGACTTGGTGCCTTTTCCTTTCAAGCCCGAGGAGCATGTCGACGCGGCCGACCGCGACCACCATATCCGACGCCTACATGAGCGCACCAAGGCCTTGCTGCTGAAATGCTCGAACCAATACGCGGCCCAACGCAACAAGGGACGCCGCGCTTTGATCTTTGAGCCCGGAGATTTGGTGTGGGTCCATCTTCGGAAGGAACGTTTTCCCGCTGCTCGGAAGACAAAGCTACACCCACGAGGGGACGGTCCTTTCAAGGTCCTCCGGCGCATCAACGACAACTCTTACATACTCGACCTCCCAGGTAAGTACAACGTTTCCGCCTTCTTCAATGTCTCGGATCTCTCTCCTTACATGGATCCCGAGTATCATGACGAGGAAACGGGGACGTTTCCCACCCAAGGGGGGAGGGTGATGTGAGCCCCACCATGACGGCGAGCCAAGAAGAGTAAGACATGTCCGTGCGCTCCGACGGACCCATCACTCGAACCAGGACCGATGCCATAGCCCAAGCCACTACGTCCCTCGTCGCGTGCGTCCTCGCAAGCCACGACGCAGCCACCGACGCACCCCTTACCCGGTGTGTCTCCTTCATCTAGGGCTGAGCATCGGTTCAAAACCGAACCGAACCGACCAAAATCCAAAACCGAAATCTGGTTTTTTTTTGGAACCGAAAACCGAACCGAAAAGGTCTCGGTTCGGTTCGGTTTGGTTTAGGTTTTAATCGGTTCGGTTTAGGTTTTAACCGAGAAAACCAAAACCACTTCAAACATAGTAAAAACCCATAAAACCAGCTGAACCGATTTGACTAGAAACCGAACCGATCCGATCCCTAGAATTCTAAATGAGCTGTTTAAGTAAACAAATAATACACAAGTACATTACATTAAGTACATATGACATTAAGCTGGTAAATTACACTGGTGCAATTGTATCCAGTACATCAACACAAAAGTGAAAATGTGAAATCATGCGGGCAATTGTATCCAATACAACAGCACAAGCTGCACAAATCAGCAACAACAACATCGAATAAGCTAGAAAATGGACTCGAAAAAACAGCCAGCTCTTAAATGTTGTCTCCCAACATGAAAGTGCACAAAATCAGCAACAACATCATAAAAAACAACCATCAGATGAATGATGTTCGCATTTTTAGTATAGTTTTTGATAGGTTTTCTTTGCTTATTAGGTTTAGTTTTGTTTAGTTTAGGTTTAGTTTTGAGTATTTTTAGTTAGTTTTGCATAATTCTGTGAAAAGAGTGGAATCTACGCTATTTTGTGAATTTTGCAGGTTTTAGCAAAGAAAGGAGCTGAATGGAACTAAATTTGGAGCATTGCTGTAAGAGACGGAGGAGTGCAAGATTGAAGAAGTCGAAGCTCGAGAGTACAAGAAGAAGTGTCGAAGAAAACAAACCCCAAGCTCGTTAACGAGGCTGTGAAGGGTCGTTAACGAGGCCACGAAGAGAAAGATTTCGAGTATTATTTTTTTTATTAACCGATCCTGAGCGGGAATTTATTTCCGTATCGGTTGAGTATCTTTTAGAATCTTTTGGGGTTGTTAGAATATGTATTTTAGGGTTTAATATCTTTTTAGATTTTATTTCTATCTTTTAGAGATTATTTCTATCTTTTTAGGAAAGTTTATATCTTTTAGCCTTTTTAGTTTTTTAGCTTTTTAGTATAAATACCCTTCTATCTAGCATAGAAAGAGGGGGGCTTGATTTGGAGAAGTTTTTAGAGAGCTTTTTTAGAGGAGATTTGTGGAGGCCGAGAAGGAGAGAGCGAGATCAGATCGGAAGAGGATCACGAGGCTCGGTAGACGACGGTTGCCGAGTGTTCGTTGGTCGTGTTTGTGATTCAGTATTTTTATGTTTTTTCGGTTTCTTCTGAATCTCTGTAAGGCAATATATTTTTCTTATTAATTTGAGTTTGAGTTTTGTTTCAATGTTTCATTTTATTGAAGATTTTAGTTTCTTAGTCATGATTAGTGAGTAGTTTATTTTTCTAGGGTCGGGGTTAAGCCCAGCATAGTTGAGCATGTTGGATGAGTAATATTGTGTGTGAATGGCTTTTATCTTTTATTGAGATTGTTTGTTGTGCTTAATACCAAGACGAAAGTTGAGGTAATTTAGGTTTTTAACTTGATTGAAAGAGAAAGTTAGTAACTTGAAGGTTGATATTGTTTGTAAACGAAAGTTTCAAGCTTTAGATCTGAAAACAAGCAATTGAGTGAATTAGGATGCGAAAGTAGATTAATTTACTTGTTAAGTCAACGAAAGTTGATGACTCTATCTGTTTAAAGGCATGATCTTATCTTCTTACGGAATCTTATGCTTGGCTATGTTGTGGTGTCCCTTGTCCTAGATTTTTGCTTTATTTGAATTATTTCTGGTGAATCTTCGTTGCTGAGTACTTGCCTCGGTACCAAATTTTAATTAGAATTTTATTAGGTCGTTAGTTAGTATTTTTGTGTTCGGTGGCTCGGTAACGATCCTAACAACATCGTTAACGAGGCATCTCGTGAGTGTTTTGTTTGATTTTGTTTGATTTTTGTTAGATTGATAGACAAACAACCTCGCTTCCTGTGGAACGATCCTGACTCCACTGTACTCAGCGGGGTCTTGACTTACAAATTTATTTGTTGGCCGAGAAACCCTTTCAACAAATTGGCGTCGTTGCCGGGGAAGCAACGTGTTGTTAGTTTATCTTCGGGATCGGGAATAGCCCGACCCCGTTTTTTTTTTTAATCTTTGTTTTCTTTGTTTGTTTTCTCAGTGTATGCCGGTAGGACGAAGAAGGCTTCAGTTTGATAACACAAGTTATTACTCAGAACCAGAACGTTCCCTGCACCATCGACTCTGAGAAAACCGAGCCATGGCCACAACAGAAGAGATGGCTCGAGAGTTAGAGATCCTCCGGACCGAAATGGAGGCACTGAAAGCCGAGAAGGACGGCGCAGACGCAGACAAGGCTCGACTGCAAGAAGAGCTAGACACCTATCCAACGAATGCCAAGCAATACATGCATCCGGAACTAAGGGTGCCAGAATCTCCTATTGTGCTTCCTGCGATAGAGAAACCTTTTGAGATCAAGTCTCAATTTATATCCTTAATCAAACGGGCTCAGTTTGAAGGGAAACCTGCTGAGTGCCCTATGGAGCATATTAGAAATTTTCTTGATTTTTGTGACACCATAGCTGCTGAAGGTGTCTCGTTAGAATATGTTCTGTTAAAAGGTTTTAGATGGTCACTCACTGGAAAGGCCCTGAACTGGTTAGAGAGCCTACCTTCTAAGTCTATCAGGACTTGGAAAGCTTTGTATGATCAATTTTTTACAAAGTTCTTCCTTCCTGCCAAGACAACGGAGTTAAGGAAACGCATCACCTCTTATCACCAGTTGCCTAATGAAACATTTGTTGAAACATGGGAAAGTTTCAAAGAGATGCTTAGACAGTGCCCTACTCATGGGCAACCTTTATATGTATTGTAAGAAATCTTTTTCCAGGGTATCAACGCGGAGACCAAGAACCGCATCAACACGCATACTGCGTGCAGTTTTATAGAGATGAACCCGACAGAGGTGTGGGAACTGTTGGACAAGCTGGCGAATTACGATGCTATGTACGGAACCCAGCAGGCTCCACAAACTCAAAAACGTCTCTATGTGCCCAACCGAGATGAAGTTGACCCCGATGTTAAAAATCAATTCTTACAAGATGAGGTCAACCGTTTGAGGAAACAGGTAAGTTTTCTGAAATCCTCTCAATCATGTCAAGAATGTGGTTCTTCTGCGCATAGTACTTCTGCTTGCACTAACATTGAGCAGGTTAGAACCGCTGAGACAATAGCTGAGATGAATTACATGAGAGTACCCTATAGGAACCAGCCTAATTATAATGACAGGTCAAACAACTATCAACCATGGGGCAATCAGAATACAAGTCAAAATTACGTAGGGCCCCCACAAGATAGACGACCTGCACCATATCGACCTCCAGGCCATCAAGAGACGCCATCATGGGTTCAGGAGATTAAAGAGAGCATCAACGGAGTGAACAACAAGGTTGACGACGTTCAAGCCAAGCTGAACCGACAAGATAAAAGATGGGGAGAGTTCGATATTTGGAAGAGGAGCGTTGATTCCCAACTAGGGGACCTTGCTGCACGGATTCCAAGACCACAAGGGCAACTCCCGGGTCGTCCCGAGGAGAACCCTAGAGGCCAAATAGCATCGGTACACCTCAGAAGCGGGAAGACACTACCGGAAAGAATTCAAGCTGAAGAGAAGAAGGAAAAGGACCTCGCAAAACAGCTCGTTAACGAGCCAGCGAGAGCTAGTACCGAGCCTACAAGCCAGGATGACGAGGCTCCGAGGGTATCTAACGACCCTAACCCAGGTAAGTCTACTAATCCGAGCCTCCCTCTCAATCCCAAGGTAGTTAACGACCCCATCAGGGTCGGTACGACCCGCCGAGGACACCAAACGACCCCAGTGTCGACCCGGTACTCTCACCTCTCGAGCCTAACTTGGTTCCAAGAATGGTGAAATCTCTTCCATTTCCAACTAAGAAATCTATGGACTCTACTGAGAGTAAGTTCAAGCGTTTCGTTAAGATTCTTCAGGGCATTAATATTTCTATCCCATTCGCTGACGCCCTAAGCGAGATGCCGGCTTACACAAAATTTTTGAAGGATATTCTTAGCAGGAAAAGGTCCATTACAGAGCTGCAGGATGAAGTCAGATCCATAGCCGAAGATGGCGAGATCTCAGCTTTTGAATGCTTTGAGGAAGTGTTGAAGACGGAACCAAAAGAGCCGATTCTAATCCCTGCCGAACCGTCCCCAACACTTAAACCTTTGCCAGATTCCCTCAGGTATGAATTCCTCGGTCCTAATTCTACTCTACCTGTCATCATTAATGCTGGATTAAAAGATGAAGAAGTAGGAAAACTCCTGAATGTGCTTAGGATGCATAGAAAAGCCATAGGCTACTCCCTAGATGATATAACTGGCATATCCCCTTCTCTTTGCATGCATAGGATTTACATGGAGGACAATCATAAACCCACCATAGAGCATCAACGTAGATTAAATCCTAATATGAAGGATGTAGTTAAAAAGGAAATTATTAAATTACTTGATGCTGGGATCATATTTCCTATTTCGGACAGCCAATGGGTGAGTCCGGTCCATGTAGTCCCAAAGAAAGGGGGGATGACTGTGATAGAAAATGAAAAGGGAGAGCTTATTCTGACTAGAACTACCACTAGTTGGAGGATGTGCATTGATTATAGGAAGCTTAATAGTGCTACTAGAAAAGATCATTTTCCGCTTCCTTTCATAGATCAGGTGTTAGAACGCTTAGCCCAGCATGATTATTTCTGTTATTTAGATGGCTATAGCGGCTTTTGGCAGATTCCCATTCATCCTGATGATCAAGAGAAAACAACCTTTACATGTCCCTATGGAACCTTTGCTTACAAAAGAATGCCATTTGGGCTTTGCAATGCCCCTGCTACTTTTCAAAGATGTATGATGGCCATTTTTTCAGACATGATAGAGGATATTGTAGAGGTTTTCATGGATGATTTTTCTGTTTATGGTTCTTCATTTGATTCTTGTCTTGTTAACCTTGCACAAGTGCTTAAAAGATGTGAAGAAACCAATCTTGTACTTGATTGGGAAAAGTGTCATTTTATGGTTCAAGAGGGGATAGTACTAGGACACCTTGTCTCTAAAAGAGGGATAGAAGTAGATAAGGCAAAAATTGAGCTTATTGAAAAACTACCTCCTCCCTCTTCTGTAAGAGACATTAGGAGTTTTTTAGGGCATGCTGGCTTTTACAGGCGATTTATTCAGGATTTTTCTAAGATAGCTAAACCATTGACTAACCTACTAATGAAAGATGTAGTGTTTGAGCTGTCTCCAGAATGTCTTGAAGCATTTTACAGGATAAGAGTTGCCCTTGTGTCCGCCCCCATCATGCAGTCCCCAGACTGGACATTACCCTTTGAGATCATGTGCGATGCCAATGACTATGCAGTTGGCGCAGTCTTAGGGAAACGGAAGGACAAAAAACTCCACGCCATTTAATACGCCAGTAAGACGCTGGATGAGGCGCAGAGTAAGTATACCACAACGGAGAAGGAATTCCTTGTTGTGGTATTTGCCTTTGAAAAATTCCGGTCCTATCTTGTTGGATCCAAAGTGATTGTTTATACTGACCATGAGGTCGTTAGATACTTAATGGCTAAAAAAGATGCAAAACCTAGATTGCTTCTTTGGATGCTCTTACTGCAGGAATTTGATCATGAAATAAGAGACAAAAAGGGAGCAGAAAATCTAGTGGCGGATCACTTGTCCAGGTTGCCAGTTGAGCATATCACTGAGTCTAATAATGAAGTTCCGATAAATGATTCCAGACCCGACGAACTCCTCCTGCTGAACGAGGTCGAGCTTTACAAGACCCTCGTCACCGACCCCTTCAGGGTCGTTAACGAGGTGCCGAGGCTGGAGGACACAAATAAAAAGGGAAAATGTTCAGATTGGGTCGACAATCAAGTCAATGAGGTCGTTACTGAGCTACGGGAGGTCGGTACCGAGGTCAAAATATTAAATCCTAGCTCGTTAACGACCCATCCAGGTAAGATTTCTGAACCTAAGTCTTCTCAATTAAAATTCACCCCCTCTCCTTCTTCAATTTCTTCTTCCTCAATATCAATCCATGCTATTAGAGGACCAAAAGCTCCTTGGTTTGCGGATTTCGCTAACTATCTTGTAGGAGGCGTAATTCCCGAGGGCCTTACCCCACAAAAGAAGAAGAAATTTCTCCATGATGTAAAACAATACTATTGGGATGATCCCTACTTGTTTAAACAAGGAAGCGATCACCTCTTTAGGCGTTGTATCCCAGAGGAGGAGATTGAAAACGTGATCCGTCAATGTCACACACTTCCAACTGGATTCATGCAAAAGGATTCAAGACTACTGCGAAAATTCTTCAAAGTGGTCTCTATTGGCCCACCATGTTCAAAGATGTGCAAGCTTATGTGACAGCATGTGATGGATGTCAACGCTCAGGCAACATAACTTGGAGACATGAAAATCCACTAACTGGGATATTAGAAGTTGAGCTATTTGATGTATGGGGCATTGATTTCATGGGACCGTTTCCCGCCTCAGGACCCTACAAGTACCTTTTAGTTGCGGTTGATTATGTTTCCAAGTGGGTGGAGGCTGTTGCTACAAGGACTAACGACACCAAGACTATTGCTAAATTCATCAAGACCAATATTTTCCCCAGATTCGGCGTTCCAAGAGTCCTTATCAGTGATGGTGGTTCCCATTTCATTGAGCGAAGTTTTGAAACCCTTTTGGCTAAATATGGGGTATCTCATCGGGTGGCAACACCCTATCATCCCCAAACAAGTGGCCAAGTTGAAGTTTTAAACAGGCAAATAAGAGCATATTAGAGAAGACAGTCTCCCGTTCTAGGAAGGATTGGTCCTCCAAGTTGGATGACGCTCTGTGGGCATATAGGACAGCATACAAGACGCCTCTACGCACCACCCCCTATAATCTAGTGTATGGAAAGGCATGTCATTTACCGGTCGAAATGGAGCATAAGGCATTATGGGCTCTCAAGGAGCTCAACATGAACCTCGACGCGGCTGGAGCAAAACGACTCATGGACTTGCAAGCATTAGAAGAATTGAGGCTGAAGGCGTACGAAAATGCTGAAATCTACAAGGAGCGCACCAAAAGGTGGCATGATCGGAAATTGGTGCCCAAAACTTACCACATCGGCGATAAGGTACTTCTCTTCAACTCTAGACTCCGATTATTCCCAGGAAAGCTAAGGACACAATGGAGTGGGCCATTTGTGGTTCATCACATTTATCCTCACGGAGCAGTAGAGTTGACTGATAACCGAGGCGTCATTTTCAAAGTTAATGGACACCGGCTGAAGAAATTCCATGAGCAAACTGACCCAGATGAAGAGATAAGAGTCACCATGACTCTCACATCAGCAGACTAGCAAGGGAGCTCGTCGGGCTAACGACGTTAAACATAGCGCTTACGGGAGGCAACCCGCTTTTTAGAATAGGTTTAGCTTAGTTTATTTTTCTTTTCTTTTTTTTCTTTTTAGATTATTTCTTAGTTTTCTTTTATTTTATTTTTAGTCTTAACTAGGATAGAAATTAGATTTTTAAAAGCTAAAAAAGATTTCAGGAGAAAGGGGTCGAAAAATCACTCAAGAAGGCCACGGCGGCTCGTTAACGACCCACCCAGGGTCGTTAACGACCCGGTTCGGAAGATCCGATTCGTCACAATACGGGGCAGGTAAGTTTTTAACCTAATCTATCTAATTCTTCTACCCTAGCCGCCGCCCCTCCCTTCTACCATTACCCCTCCTATAAAAACACTTCTACCCCTCCCAAAATTCTACCACAATCCCTTCAAAATTCACTCTCAAACCCAAAAAACTCTCAATCCCTCTCCCTTCTCTCCCACCGAGTCGGAATTCCCCACGCTAACGACCACAGGAGACGCCGTCGTTACCGGAGTTCGGAAGCCATCCACCGACGAGGCTATGCTCGTTAAATACCCCAATTCCGACCCTTGTTCTTCAAATTTTCGGTTCTCCGGTATGATTTCTAAACCCTTGCTTGAAATTGCATGATTAATTATCTAAGGGTCGAAATTTCATATTTTGAATCATGATTCTTAGGGAGGTCGATGAGCATGCTTGATTTCGGTCCTAAAAATTCTTGATTGTGCTTGGTCGTTCATGTTTTAGGAAAGATTATTCATGATAGATTAGCTATTGTAATTCTCTAGTTAGGAAAGCATGAATTTTTCTTGTTCTAGATCTAAAAGTTCAATCTTTGCATGTCAAAATTCCGGGAAATTTTTAGCATGCTCGGGATGGGAAGTTGAGTAAGTATGGGGTGCTTATACCCGATGGGAGATTTGTGGAAAATAATAGAAGATTGCATGCTTGATTTGTGCTGAATTAGAGGTAGATTAATATCGGAAAATTCTGGTTTTGCTCTCGGCAGGTCGTTAACGACCCACCCAGGCTCGTTAACGACCCTGCACTTCATCATTGATCGATTCGAGCCCAGAATCGTGAGCAATCCAATTGGGTAGTTTACGAATAATTCCGAAGTTAATTTTGAGACCAAGTATGGGGTCTCGAGCCTATTATTTTTGAGTGGATCTTATCTTGGAAAAATTCCGATTATTTTGTAGGATCCATGGCTAGTTCAAGCAGACCCGCTACCCGAGCCCAAAAGAAGAGGAGGAACCACAGGTCTCCATCTCCACCCCGAGTGGATGATGTGATTTTGAGCAGTCAGAGCCAAGTACGGCGCTACCGGGATTTTTTGGAGAAGGACCATTACACCCGATGGTTCTCGAAGTCTAGCGCCGTCTCTACGGGCATCTACACGGATGTCAAGGACGCCTTCATCATCCTTGGGGCCGCCCACCTGTTGAAGCAAGAGAACTTACCACATTATCCGGCCCTCACATACGAGTTCTTGGCCACTTTGGAGACCAATCTCTCGTCGAAGATCTCGGCGGGACGTATTCGGTTCCGGCTCGGTAACGAGGACCGTGACTTCACCATGGCGGAGTTCAATGCAATCTTGGAGCTCCCAAACCCGTCAAGAGATTACAGTTTGAAGGACTACCGAGTGACCCGAACTTGGAGCTACATCACCGGAGAGGTTCAATCCTCTACCGCGGCGCTATCCGGGGCAAACATAGTCAACCCCATCTTCCGGATTATCTTGAGAGTCCTCGCCGCAACGTTTTGGCCGAAGAAAGAGTTGAACCGACCTACAAGAACGGAGGTTGCTTGCTTCCGCACCATCCTCTTTGAGGAGCCCGGCCCCTTGAATTTGGGGTACGAATGGCTCTACTATGTCGAGAAGTCCACCAAGTCCAAGGAGGTGTGGTGTGGCAATTTGGTTAGCCTCTTGGCTAAGAATCTTGGAGTAGATCTCACCCACTACACACCGGCTCACGCCCAACTCCTCAACAACAACTATTGGTATAGTTTCGGGATTTTTATGCAAGCCGAGGGAGGCTACAAGGTGAAGGTTCAAGATCGACTAGTCATACCTTCCCTCGACATGTACGAGCTACTCTATGTACCGAATTGGTACGAGGTGTGGACGGGCCATCCTTACCCATTGGAGCCAAAACCGGAGGACGAGCTCTCGCTTAGGCCTTGTGAAACCCGGTTTGAGTGGGACGACGTGGATGAATATGAAGAAGAAGATGAGCAAGAGGATACCGAGGTAGTAGGCAACGACACCGAGGAAGCCGACACCGAGGGCGGCACTGAGGAGCTCAACTTTGAAGAAGAAGACATGGACACGGAAGTCGTTAACGACCACTTCCAGCCACCACCCAACACTGTTAACGAGGCACCCAACTTCGTTAACGAGGTGCCGAGAGCCCCTGTCGACCCACCGCCAGCTCTTGTCAACCCTCATGCTTACGGATTCATGCCTTACAACCCGGTGATGTATCAAGATCATTTCCAGACTCACTACCCACCACCTCCTCAGCCCGAGTACGCAGGATCGAGTATACCACCACCATGGGCCGAGGATCTTTCTGCACGGATGCAGCAGCTTCACCTCCAGACGGATCACATTCATAGGAGGATGGATAGATGGGAAACCGTCTATTCCGCTGCATGTCGATGGAGGACGAGAGGCAGCGTCAGTGAGAGGCGGATTATGCTGAGCGTTGGAGGACGATGTATGACTTCATGGGGAACTTTGAGCACTACTTTCCTCCACCGAACCGTTGATTCAAGCTCAAGATGAAGTTTCCTTCCCTTGTTTCCACTTTTGTAAGTTTTATGTTTTTCTTTTTGTTTTTAATTTTGGTTGTTTTCTTTTCTATTTCTTTTCCCTCTTCTTCTTATTTTCCTTACAGTGGGGACACTGTAATTTTAAGTATGGGGTGGGAAGAAAGTAGAAAAATTATGTCTTAGGTGTTCTATGTAGTTGTTATTTCTTTTAAACCGAAAAAATCGAAAGATCAAAAAAAATCAAAAAAATCAAAAAAAAAAGAGTTTTAGAATTGATAGATATCCCTTCTTAAGTTCTATGATAGCAATCACTAGCTTAATCATATAATTCCTTGCAAACATGTCTTTGAAAGTATAGCCGGATTCTCAAAATTGAAATTATTATTTTAGAAGAGAATAGCACTGGATGAAATTGAGCACATATACTTTATAGCATAGATGATGCAATCTAACAAAATCTACCTTGTGAGTTATTTTTGGCCTTATAGGGAGAACATTTATGAATCCTTCTTCTTTTCTTGTGTGATTTACTCTCTTTATGCATATTATCTCTTGGAATTGTGATGGTTATCTATTTCTTGAGACCCTTATAAGATTTTTAGTTCATTACTTGTGAAGATCATATGATGGAGAACTTATTTTTATAAGCCCTATCATTCCCTATCTACCTTTACATTATTCCTTCTTTTGATAACCAATTCTGGCCTGAAACCTTTTGTTTTTAGCTCCACAAAAATTATTCCCTAGCCGAGATAAGCTTGACCCTATCCGGGAAGTAGGACTTAGATTGGAGAGGTGAAATTTTGTGTTTTGTTAAAAAGAAAAGCGTTTATATTTGCTTGAATTGAAGGGTATTTGGGAAAGGTAGATTGGAAGTCTCTTGTTATTACATGTAAGAAAGGTCTCTTGATAGGAAAAATGCACACAATAAAGTTTTGATGGATGTAGTGTAGTAAAAGGAAGAAAAGGATGTATACGGTAGATCGTTAACGACCCTGATGTAGGCTCGTTAACGAGGCAACGCAGAACGAAAAAGGAAAAAAAAGAAAAAAAAGAAAAAAAAAAGAAGGAAATCAAAAAGAGGTGAAGAGTTAAAGTGCATTTGTGTTTATAGGTAATATCAAGAGATTCTTTTATTTTGGTTATGAGACTTTCTAGGATGATAAAGGGTGAGTGAAAATGAGTGTGTATAGAGAAGAGTGAGTTTGGTATGTTGTTTTATGAGAGTTTTTGGTGAGATGTGAGTTTTTAGGAATCTTTGATTCCCGGATATTATTAGCACCACATGACCAAATATTTCCACCCCCTATTGTTATTACCAAGCCCCATTACAACCCGGCCGAATGGAAACTTCTATGAAGTTTTTCATTGGCCTAAGTTCTCTTGATGATTCTTTGCTTGTGTTGACAAATCTTGGGGTGGAGAGTATTGGTGATATAAGTTCCAATTTCTATGAGTTTTTGGATATAAGATGAGTTGAGAGATTGAATTTATAAGCCCAAACACTTGAGAGTTGAGTGAGACACATTATATCCCTTGAGAGGTTGGATTGTATTATTTTATGTCTATTTAAGTGCATATATGTGTGGGGATGTTAATAGTCTTTTGCTATAATTTTCTTGTGTGTAGATGTTGCTTTTTAGAAGATGGGTATGTCTTGATGAGCACAATTTGTTTTGGTTTTGGTTAGAGTCTTGTTTATTGCTTGAGGGCAAGCAAGTCTAAGTATGGGGTATTTTGATGTTCGCATTTTTAGTATAGTTTTTGATAGGTTTTCTTTGCTTATTAGGTTTAGTTTTGTTTAGTTTAGGTTTAGTTTTGAGTATTTTTAGTTAGTTTTGCATAATTCTGTGAAAAGAGTGGAATCTACGTTATTTTGTGAATTTTGCAGGTTTTAGCAAAGAGAGGAGCTGAATGGAGCTAAATTTGGAGCATTGCTGTAAGAGACGGAGGAGTGCAAGATTGAAGAAGTCGAAGCTCGAGAGTACAAGAAGAAGTGTTGAAGAAAACAAACCCCAGGCTCGTTAACGAGGCTGTGAAGGGCCGTTAACGAGGCCACGAAGAGAAAGATTTCGAGTATTATTTTTATTATTAACCGATCCTGAGCGGGAATTTATTTCCGTATCGGTTGAATATCTTCTTAGAATCTTTTGGGGTTGTTAGAATATGTATTTTAGGGTTTAATATCTTTTTAGATTTTATTTCTATCTTTTAGAGATTATTTCTATCTTTTTAGGAATGTTTATATCTTTTAGCCTTTTTAGTTTTTTAGCTTTTTAGTATAAATACCCTTCTATCTAGCATAGAAAGAGGGGGGCTTGATTTGGAGAAGTTTTTAGAGAGCTTATTTTAGAGGAGATTTGTGGAGGCCGAGAAGGAGAGAGCGAGATCGGATCGGAAGAGGATCACGAGGCTCGGTAGACGACGGTTGTCGAGTGTTCGTTGGTCGTGTTTGTGATTCGGTATTTTTATGTTTTTTCGGTTTCTTCTGAATCTCTGTAAGACAATATATTTTTCTTATTAATTTGAGTTTGAGTTTTGTTTCAATGTTTCATTTTATTGAAGATTTTAGTTTCTTAGTCATGATTAGTGAGTAGTTTATTTTTCTAGGGTCGGGGTTAAGCCCGGCATAGTTGAGCATGTTGGATGAGTAAGATTGTGTGTGAATGCCTTTTATCTTTTATTGAGATTGTTTGTTGTGCTTAATACCAAGACGAAAGTTGAGGTAATTTAGGTTTTTAACTTGATTGAAAGAGAAAATTAGTAACTTGAAGGTCGATATTGTTTGAAAACGAAAGTTTCAAGCTTTAGATCTGAAAACAAGCAATTGAGTGAATTAGGATGCGAAAGTAGATTAATTTACTTGTTAAGTCAACGAAAGTTGATGACTCTATCTGTTTAAAGGCATGATCTTATCTTCTTACGGAATCTTATGCTTGGCTATGTTGTGGTGTCCCTTGTCCTAGATTTTTGCTTTATTTGAATTATTTCTCGTGAATCTTCGTTGCTGAGTACTTGCCTCGGTACCGAATTTTATTTAGAATTTTATTAGGTCGTTAGTTAGTATTTTTGTGTTCGGTGGCTCGGTAACGATCCTGACAACATCGTTAACGAGGCATCTCGTGAGTGTTTTGTTTGATTTTGTTTGATTTTTGTTAGATTGATAGACAAACAACCTTGCTTCCTGTGGAACGATCCTGACTCCACTGTACTCAGCGGGGTCTTGACTTACAAATTTATTTGTTGGCCGAGAAACCCTTTCAACAATGAACAAAACAGCTAGCCATCAGATTGCACCAGCAGGTTGCACTAGCAGATTGCACAAAATCAGCCATTAGGCTAGAAAAACAGCCAGCTCCGACTCTCCGAGAGGTTGCACAAAACTAGAAGTCTGGAACGAGGCTGCGACATACCTGAATGGCTGAATCAACTCGGCGATAAGAGGTTAACAGGCTGGGACAAGCACCGACTGGCCGGACTGGGACGACTGGACGAGCGCCGGGGGTGAGCGCCGGCCTGGGGATACTCCGACTCTCCGAGACTCGACTCAAATTGAATCGTAGGGGCAAGGGCGAGCGGCGACTGGGACAAGCGCCGATTGAGATGACCGGACGAGCGCTGGAGCCAACCGTGCTTGAGGAGTCCGAGCGACGACTTCTCAGGACTCGAGCAATGGTGCGGCTGGCGTTAGGTTTCGAATTTTCGGACTCGAGCAATGGATACAAACACAGGAGGCAACTTTAGGTTTTCGGTTTTGGGCTTCTGCAATTGGACTCTTCCTTTTTCGGTCTTTGAGAGAACACTTTATATAATAATTGTATTTTTTTTTTAAAAATAATTTCGGTTTAACCGAACCAAACCGATAAAAACCGAAACCGAAATTTCCAAAATCCTTGAACCGAAGACCGAACCGAGTATTTTCGGTTTCGGTTCGGTTCGGTTCGGTTTGGTCGGTTCGGTCATTTTTTTCGGTTTAACCGAAACCGTGCTCAGCCCTACCTTCATCGAAGGCGCACCGGCACTCCAGGCCGACGCTACGCACCGCGGCACCGAGAACCTCACTCTCCGTGTCGTGCCCGCCACGGAGGCCGAGCACCATGCCACGCCGGGCCTCCCCGGCGTGGGAACTTGAGGTTCTGGTGCGCCTCGGCCTCGACATTCGAGGTTCGGGTGCGCACCAGCCCCGTCGACGCCAAGGCCATGCCGCGCCTCAACCCGTGTCGCGACATGCTTTTGGCGCGCCTACGCCTTGTCACGACCTTGTCGCGACACTCGCGACTAGGCCACCGTGACCATTTATGTTTCTTACTATTTTTAGACTTATTTCCATTCTGTCACATTTCTATTTATATATTTCTATTTATGTCTTGGATTTTTGGGCTTGGGCTAGTGGTTGGGCCGCATGCTTGCATCCCCCTACACTCCCCCACGCCGCTAGGTTAAGACTAGGGTTTGGCGTGCCTTCTTCTCTATAAAAGAGGCATGCCCCCTCCATTATTGTTTACGCTTTGTTTTGATTAATGTTATGCTGTCGAGATTTCTCCAGTATACTTCATAAAGGCGTCAACCCCAATTCTCTTCTCGTATCCCATATTCTTCCGGTTTCCCTCAAAAGAGACCACCTTCTTAAATCCTTTCACTTCTTCCCTACCAAGTCTAGTCGTTAATTCGGCTCAAATCTATACAAAACCGACGTGAGAAGACCATTTATGAGTCCAAGTAAAGATCCTCTCGTGAATCCTTAACGGGGTTCGCATCAGTACGGTGGATTAGCCAACAGAGGTCGGGTTTTTCGTGGGACGAGTTGAAGGCGGAGCTCGTCAAGTGATTCCTAGGCACTCAGACGACAAATCGATTTGAGCATCTGAGCCTTTTGCGGCAATCGGGAACCGTGGATGAATTTGTGGATGAGATCGTCGCGTACGCGGCTCACACATCGGGGTTGGGAAACAACCAATTGCTGGGCTATTTCCTCGTCGGGCTGAAACCCCAGATCCGGGTGGAGTTGCAAAGTTTTGAAGAAGTAGAGCTCTTCCCCGCCACGGATGAGGCAAGACGAGTTGAGAGGAATATCAACTTTGAGCAAGGGCTAGGACGTGGGCCATGGAAATGGGCGTTAACAATAGCAGGGTCTGGCTCGAAGGGTTGGCCCAACAAAGGCTCAACTAGCTCCCAATCAATTTCAAGTATGGGAAGTGGGCCAAAGGAGCCAATGAGTTACAATAGGCCCAGATCTGGATGGGGGTCCAATTCTTCATCAGGATCTATTCAATCTACCGCCTCGAAGCAGCGGTTCAGTAGGGCGATTTCTCCAAAGGACTTCAGCGAACTCAAAGCAAAAGGATTGTGTTACAAATACAGACAGCCCTATAGTCCTATTCACCGGTGTGGGGAGAAGATCTTTAAGCTAATTGAGTGCCAAGATGAAGAGCTGGATGGCGTCGAAACTGGAGAAGATTTATTCCAAGTCGGGGACGGCGGACTAATGAATGAAGAACCCCAAACGGAAACAGACCTCCAGTGGCTGGAATTGCCGCTTAACGCCATGGGAGGGGCTTGTAATCCAAGGGCGTTAAAGATAAGAGAAAAACTGGGAGAAAGAAAGGTGATGGTTCTAGTTGACAGTGGAGCAAGCCACAACTTCGTTAATCGTTGGATTGTGGAGGTCGAAGAGCTTCCGATAGAGCCCACGGGTACATTTGGAGTGAGGCTAAGTAATGGCCATAAGGTGGAGACCCGGGGAATTTGCAAAGCGCTACCACTGAAATTCGGATCGTGCGAGATGCATGTTGATTGCTACCCCTTTGACGTAGAGGGACTTGATTTGGTCTTGGGCTATGCCTGGATACTGTCGATGGGGAAAACCACCGTGGATTGGGAGGCGGTGACGGTGGAGTTCAACCAGGACGGGAAACTGATGACAATTCATGGGGATCCGACTTTGGCGATCACTGCAATTTCATTCAACTCCTTGCAAAAAATGTCAGAGGTGGAGTATGGAGCACGGGTCTGGGAATCAGTAGTGCCCGATACTAGGTGAATCTAGGAACAAGGGATGGTACGCAGGCCGAGGAGTTAGAGAGTTTACTTGCTGGATTTGAGGACGTTTTCGAAGCTAAACAAAGCCTCCCTCCTAGAAGGAGCGTCGACCACCAGATTGTGCTCAAAGAAGGAATAAGTGCAGTGATTGTTAGGCCTTATCGCTATGGGCACCACCAAAAAGATGAAATTGAAAAATTGGTGGCGAAAATGCTGAAATCTGGGGTTATTCGGCCAAGTCAAAGCCCGTTCTCGAGCCCGGTGTTGCTAGTTAAGAAGAATGACGGTGGTTGGAGGTTTTGTGTCAACTACCGAGCACTGAATGAAGCAACGGTTCCGGACAAGTATCCAATTCCGGTAATACAAGAGATGTTGGATGAGTTGGGAGGGGCCAAGGTGTTCTAAAAAATTGATCTCCGATCGGGGTACCACTAGATTCGGGTAGCAATTGAGGATGTCGCCAAGACGGCATTTAGGACGCACACGGGCCACTACGAGTTATTGGTTATGCCCTTTGGGATGACCAACACCTCGGCAACCTTCCAAGCCACAATGAACGAGCTCTTTTGTCCCTTCTTATGAAAGTTCATTTTGGTGTTTTTCGACGATATACTGGTTTATAGTGGCAGTTGGGAGACACATTTGATTCAGCTTGAGCAAGTGTTATTGATTTTGAGGAAGCAAGATTTGGTTGCAAATTGGAAAAAGTGTGCATTTGGGCAAAGCTCAGTAGAATATCTTGGACATATATTTTCAGCTCAGGGAGTGGAGATGGACCCTTCAAATGTTGCTAGTATTTTGCCATGACCAATTCCGACGTCTGTGAAAGCAGTAAGGGACTTCCTCGGATTGACCGGGTACTATAGAAAATTTGTGAGGGACTATGGGAAAATAGCAAAACCCCTAACCGAGTTGCTGAAAAAAGAGAATAGGGTGTCGTTCTGCTGGACTGAAGAAGCTCAAGAAGCGTTCATCGCTTTGCAACAAGCCATGATGACCGCCCCGATCTTGGCCCTCCCGGATTTCATCCAGTGTTTCGTAATTGAGTGTGACGCATCGGGGGCAGGCGTAGGGGTTGTCCTTATGCAAGGCAGAAGACCCTTGGCTTATTTTAGCAAGGTGCTGATGAGGTATTTTCAGTGGTCGTTAATACCTATCAAAGAAACCTTATCCTTTCCAACTCAGTGGAGCGGCAAGTAAGGGTCGATCCCACAAGGACTCGTGTATTTGTGTTATTACTTGTATGCCAAGTGACCAAAGAAGGGGGTTTTATGATTGAAATTCTAATCTACGATGCAAAATAAAAGTGGATATGAATGCAAGGATGTTTAAATCAAATAAGAGACAAGCATGTTCAACTAGTTAAATCCGTCATGACATTGCTTTGTTGATCATCGATTCTCTTGATTCTCTTCTCACTTGAATAATTTATTGTGGATTATGACCCTACTAAGGATTAAAACCCGAACTTCATATTTAGTTGATAGAACTACCAGTCTAACAACCCTAATTATCTAACAACCTAGAAGACCTTCTAGATTTAATTAAATAACAACATAACGAATCAAGTTATCAATGGAAACAAACACTTAGAGCAACCAGACATCTAAGTGACTTGTGAATTTATTCCCTTCTTTAACCAACTTCCGGTACTAATTGATTAAAGTATACTCTCGATCAAATTAACTCCAACCTGTATTTAATCAGATTCAGTTATAACTAGAAATTCAATTAGGTGATCAATCTAACAAAACTCTAGTTTAGTTTCAATTAAGCACAGGGAATAAACTCTATTCAAATTTGTTGAGAATCAATCAAACCTCACAACAATATGCAAATCATGATTTCAATAACTAGTCAAACACAATGAAATTTAGCAATTCATAATTAAAATTAAGAAAAACTTACAAAGGTTTAAAGTTTGCCTCTAGAGAGAAAAACCCTAGCCTCCAAAAGTATGATCCAAGTTATGATCTAAGTTATGAAAAGATAAACTAACAAGAGTTTAAATATGTCTCCCAAAACAATCCTCCAAACCCTATCATTAAGCATCTACTCGGAAGATACAACCCAAGCCCAAAAATCAAGCCCAAATGTCGGCCCATGTTATCCACGTGAACTCCCAAATTGCTCGGGTTGCCAATTGCTCGGCCGTGCAATTGTCAAACAGCGTAATGTGCATTTAGTTGGAATTGATCGGGTTGCAATCGGCGCTTTTAGCATGCTAACCCGCGCAATTGCCTCGGTTCAGCATTCTAGCGTCACTTCAGAGGCTGTTTTCATCCACTTAGAGTTGGAATTTGGACTCGGAGTAAAAATATGAATTGTATGTCTTCAAGTTAGCTTTCAAGTGATACCAAATTCAGCTTCATCCGACCACTATACCTCCCAAACCAAGCATCTCAATATAGAGGTGTCAAAACAAGACTCTAATGCATAGCCCAGATTTAAGCGTTCTTTTCACAGAAGCTCTTGGGCCTTAGCTCTTCTAATCTTCACTTGTATCACTCCAAGCTTAATCAAACTGCACCATAGTCCAATAAACTTCGTCCCGTCCACGTTTGTTTACCTAAAGATCTGCAAAATCGAACAAAACAAGCGCAAAACCCGAATTTTCTAGAAAACCTAAAAACCTAAGAACTAGACTAAACTAAGCTAAAACCATGCAATATAAACATAAATATGCATCCTAAACTATACCTAAATGCAAGCTATCAAATTCCCCGATGCTTAACCCTTGCTTGTCCTCAAGCAAGACATAAATCCAAATCACACCACAGAAATGCAATCATACATCCATCTCAAATCAAACAAGCATTTCACATATAATCAAAACCCCGACCAAGACTTCCTAGCATGCATTATATTAAGCATAGAGACAAGATTATTCATCCATTCTAGACCTCACCAAGGTATATGTGTTTGGACTCAAACTCTCAAGTGTTTAAGGACGTGTTTCACTCAAAAATCAACCATGAAAACTAGACTACCATAAGCTTGCATCAGCGTCCTAAATCTCAATCGCTGAGGATCAAACACATAACAAAAATCATGACGTCTTTTTAAGGGTTGTAATGGGGCTAAGGTAAAGAGAAATTTGGAAGGGATAAATTTTTGGCTTGTGGTGCTAAATCCGGGATAAAGAACTAAGTCTAAACCAAAATTCAACACTTTTCTTCTCTTACAACACTTCCCTCAAACTCTCTTTTTCAACTCCATACACTTTCATTCAAGCACTTGTTTCTAGAGCTAGATAATCATGGTGATACACTCAAGAAATTTAGAGAACAATATATCAATGAAAGGCCAAAAATATCTCACAAGGCTAATTTTTGTCTAGAACTTCAGAATGAATCAAATACTCAAGCTAAATACATGACCCATCCTATAATCAAGGTAATTAATCAATGATCATGCTCATATCGTATCAACTTCAGCATATCATGCAACTCATGGGTTAGGACTTATACTTAACTTAGAAACACAAGAGGTATCAAACAATGGGGAAATTAGAACCTAAATGCAATTTTTTTTGTATTTTTTAAATTTTTCTGATTGTTTTTCATTTTTTCAGGATTTTAATCAATGCATGCAAAAATTTAAATATGACCTAAACTAATGCAACTATATGCAATGCAAACAAGTAATTCCCTTCCCCCATGCTTAAAACATACTTTGTCCCCAAAGTATATTTAAAAGTAAAGAGAAGAGAAATACTCACAAAAACTCTAGTGATCCGAGTAAGATGGCAGGAAATCCGATGGTCGTGGTTATTCGGGTTATCAATCTTCAGACCTGGGATATCTAATACACAAACAAAACTGCCTAAAAAGCAAAAGATTAAACCGGAAAGGAAATCTACTCTAAACATTGGGTTGCCTCCCAATAAGCGCTTATTTAACGTCATTAGCTTGACTCTTCGCATGATTTGACAAGATTAGACATTGTCAATGCCCTTATTAACCTGTCAAAGCCTTGTGCACACATCTCAGAAAAACATAAGTAACACAATGATAAATTAAAGATGCATAATATAACTTTCAAAGATCGTTTTAACTTATCAAACATGTGTGCCCAGTTAGCATGAAATGGCAATTGCTTAAATAAATTCAGCACAAGTGGTGGCTTTAGAAATACTTACAATATGGGTTGAAGTACTTGCAATCACTACCACTTTCTTCAAAGATGAACTCCATGTATTTCTCATCCTCCACCTTGTGTTGTAGACTTGGCTTCTCATCTTGGAACTCCATAAGCTCTGGATGTGAGAAAGTGGGGAAACTGGAACATGGGATGTCAAGGACTAACATAGGGCAGACCATGATAGCGGGAGACTTAATAGATGTATCATGTTGTTTTTCTCGCTCATGGTTGTCTACTTCATCAGCAAAAAATTCATCATGGTCAACAAATGAGTCTTCTTCGAAAACCACAAAACCCTCAAGCAATTTACTCCACATGGGTGAATATGACTCAGGCTCCCTAGGCTCTTTAAGAATCTCTATGCTTGCACAAACTTCTCTTGGCTCTTTGATTATCTGCTCAACTTGCCTTATAGGTGTGAATTCATGTTGGGCATCAAATTCATCTTCATAACTCACATCAAGTGTAGTAGATTGCTCCTCAACTTGAATATGAGTGTTTGACTCATGATCGTTTGACTCCAATGTGATTCCACCACTCCTTTCACACAACTGAAAAGGACATGAGATTGTGGAATGAAAACTTGAAGAACATGACTCATAGTGCTCCATGATTATAGCATCCGCCCTTTTTGAGATATCCCTGATTATATCCTCAAGAGACTTATCAACCGGCCGGGGTGGTAGAGAAGATGACTCAACTAGAAAGCTTTGATGACTCATAAAACAAAAGAAATCCCAGCATTCCTCAGGTCCCATAAAAAAAGCCTCTCATTGCTCATGTAGTAGGCCAACCCTCTTGTCTCAAAATTCATACCATGGATAACTCCCATGTTCACCTCTCTATCACTGTATCGTAATCCCCAAGCACCAAATTCAAACACATGGTCTTGAAATCTTGAAAAATAGTCATGGAAGTGTTCATCCTGCAACTGTCTACAATCGAACAAAGCCATAGATTAGTAGCACGGGTGTTATGAACCGTAAGATAGATTCACAACACAAAGAATAGCACAAAAGTAAAAACACAAATAGCGACGAGTCCCCGACAACGGCGCCAAATTTGATGAGGTATGTTCAGTGTTCATTAATACCTATCAAAGAAACCTTATCTATACCAACTCAATAGAGCGGCAAGTAAGGGTCGATCCCACAAGGACTCGTGTATTTGTGTTATTACTTGTATAGTTGTATGCCAAGTAACCAAAGAAGGGGGTTTTATGATTGAAATTCTAATCTAAGATGCAAAATAAAAGTGAATACGAATGCAAGGATGTTTAAATCAAATAAGAGACAAGCGTGTTCAACTAGTTAAATATGTCATGACATTGCTTTGTTGATCATCGATTCTCTTGATTCTCTTCTCACTTGAATAATCTATTGTGGATTATGACCCTGCTAAGGATTAAAACCCGAACTTCATATTTAGTTGATAGAACTACCAGTCTAACAACCCTAATTATCTAACAACCTAGAAGACCTTCTAGATTTAATTAAATAACAACATAACGATTCAAGTTATCAATAGAAACAAACACTTAGAGCAACCAGACATCTAAGTGACTTGTGAATTTATTCCGTTATTTAACCAACTAGTCCAACCGGTAGTAATTGATTAAAGTATACTCTCGATTAAATTAACTCCAACCGGTAATCAATCAGATTCAGTTATAACTAGAAATTCAATCACGTGATCAATCTAACAAAACCCTAGTTTAAATTCAATTAAGCATAGGGAATAAACTCTATTCAAGTTTGTTGAGAATCAATCAAACCTCACAACAATATGCAAATCATGATTTCAATAACTTGCCAAACACAATGAAATTTAGCAATTCATAATTAAAATTAAGAAAAACTTACAAAGGTTTAAAGTTTGCCTCTAGAGAGAAAAACCCTAGCCTCCAAAAGTATGATCCAAGTTATGATCTAAGTTATGAAAAGATAAACTAATAAGAGTTTAAATATGTCTCTGACTGGCTTAGAATCGTTGATGCCAAATCAAAAATAATTTCCTAATTACTAAACTAGTATAGTCAGTAAGTCGGGGTCGAACCCAAGAGACACTTGTATTCTAAGCAGTATTATTATCAACTCAGAGAGGTAACAAAAGGGGGGATTTTGGAATTAAACTAGAAACTAAGAATTAAAACAAACAAAGCAAGTAATCAAACAAGGCAAAGATTGGATTTTTATCAAGTTAAGGAAAGCAATCCTATTCAAGTATCCACTTTTCTTCCTCAAGTTATTGATCCTAGATTCAAACAAGTTATTTCTTTCAGTTATTCCTATACTGATCAGAATTATAACATGGCAACGAGACATTCAACTTAACATCCAAACAATTCATGAAACGATCATAAATAATAAGGATATTAGCATTAAGAACAAGGATAAACAGGATACATGCAATTGAATTCCAATGAGTCAAACAATCAACATGCATTCAAATCTCTTCTCAATTGTTCTAGTCCAACGAGTCCTAAACCAATTGAGTTGCTACAAAGATCAGGCTTTGCTACGAGAAAACCTAGATCTAGCAATAGATAATATTAATTCCAACAATTTAGCTAGGCCTGAAGAAATCAATACAATCAATATAAATTACGCACAAGAGAATTGAAATAACCTGTAGAAATAAACCTGTAAAGACGAATCTCACAACAACTTGAGTCTGAAAAGCTTCAACTTGAATAGAATTAAGGAGTTTAGTTCTCCATAAGAGAGAAAAACACAAAGTCTGAAATTAGGTCTAAGAGAGAATACAAAACAAGGTCTGAAAAATAACCTAATATAGTCTCCACCCAGTCGAAATTAAAAAGATATAAAATATAAAATATTAAACTAAGCGGATAAATATGAACGCGTCCGATCCAACTAGGCCGCGATCGCCACCCATTCCTAGCCGCGATCGCTGCTTGGCTGCAAACCGCGACCCATCGGCGACTTCTGGCAACCGCGATTGCCACCCATACATGGTCGCGATCGCGGCCTTCAATGTCTCGCGGTCCTCAAACTGGCGACCTTGTCCTCCTCGGTGACGTCCACCACGACCGCCCTCAGCATCAGCGGCGATCGCGGCCTTCAGCATCCTCCGACGTCTCCAAATGTTGCTAATTGTAAACTTCGGCCCTTAACTCTGATGCTCCATAATGCTCACAATAGGCCTAAAACACTACATAAATATGTACTAAAAAGTCCTAGTTACGTTGTACAAAACACAGCGTATCAAATTTCCCCATACTTAGACCTTGCTCGTCCTTGAGTAAGCTCAAAAATAAAATCAAACATGACAAATCAACAAAGGTCTACAAACAGCAATGGGAGAAAATGATCTAAAACTAAAAAGCACTCAAAATAATCTCACAACCCGAACCCATGTAGAGAAATAATGAGCCAAAACATGAAAGCTCAAATCACACACCTCACATATACAAAATATAACACTCGAGCTCCAAAAAGTCTAGAGCAACCTAGGATCTACCCGATATCTAAAATGTACTCCCCAAACCCCAAAGTAGAATATGAATCCTAAACGCTCTAATTTTACCACTCATTCTACTTAGGCGCCCTTTCGGGTTTTCACCTAATCACTCTTTTCATTTTTCTTTAGGTGTGCTCACAAATACTCACATCTCTCATGAACCTCTTATTACCCCAGCTTAATGCTAGTCCAGGTTACCTACTTATTACCTGAGTCGCTCTTTCGGGTTTTCAGCTCATCCCAGGATTTTTATGCCTTTTATCTCATTTTTATGGCTTTTTTTATTTTTTTTATTTTTTTAATTTAAAATTCAAAAACTGAAATGCATCTGTACATATATACAACAGTGAGTACGCCCTCCCCCATACTGAAATCTTTCATTGCCCTCAATGAAATAAAGACAAATCAGATAAAAATAAAGGAAAGGGAAATCAGAAGACTCACTGTGGGGAACCTGGTGGGGCTGATATTGTGACCAATCAGGAAAACCTGGCCACATATGACTGAAAACTCATGCTGCTGCCCCTGCCTCCGTTGCATGTCCTGAACTGTGGATGCAATAGCACTCTGCTGAGCTGCTAACTCTCTCTGCTGTGCCACAATATCTCTCTGAATGGACACTATCTCATTCTGGGACATAGTAAGTCGTCCCATCTCCCAGAGCATACGGTTCTGCCAATCTGAATCAGAATGTCCACCCCAGCCAGATCTACCTGCAACAGCGTCCCATGCAGAAGTATCTCCATATCCTCCATGGCCGCCTCTGTAAGCAGCAGCTCCACCGTCACCATAGCCAGTATATCCTCCTGGCGCCCAACTCGATGTACTCGATGGTGCTGTACTAAAACTGCCACCCCATCCAGCAGATGATGAACCAACACCACCTCCAGGCACAAAACCAGCACCACCATCTCGATCATCTCCTCCATCGTCTCCGTCATCACCATCATCATCATCATGATCATCATGGTCCTCCTGATCCTCCATCTCTACATCAGCTGCAGGCTCCTCCTGCTGAACCCCGCCCCCTCCAACAAAATCAGATGCGATGTACAGATAAGCTAAGGCAGGGCCAGTAGGCATGACTCTAGGAAGACGCAAATAATCCTGAGCTGGGTGACCTATGGTCCAGACATAACCCTGCTCAGCTGATCCCCTCAAACAATGCGCCCTCTTCAGCTGATTTTCATTAAACTTAAACTCTGCACTGTCAGGCCGTCCAAATTGCTCCTCACCCACAAACTCTCTGGCAATCAGAGTAATCATGCCACCTATAGCAATCTTGCATGTATCCTTCTTCAGGATCTTCTTAGCACTCCCTATAAATAACTCAACCCAATCAGGAACTGTATCCTTCATAGGCATCAAACACCAGATCATGCTCAAGTCAAATCGAGATGCCTTGTTGACCTCCCCTTGTCCCAGAAAACACATAGATAGCACCTTATGACACAATCTAATACAGGGGTGGGTAATGCAGTAGTTATACTCTCCCCTCTTAGGTGAAAACCCAACACCTGTAATTGCCTCCCAGAAATTATTAAGGCCTGCCTCTCTATTAACTGCCTTCCAGTTCTCAGTAGGGGCACCAGTAATCCCAAACACACCTCTCAACCCCTCTCTGTCTATATAATACGGCTCATCCAGAATATTAAATCTGAACAAACCCTCATCCTCCTGAAATGTAGACAGAAACTCTAACAATATATTCCTATAAGTAGGGGCATTCAGCTCAATAAAACCCCCTAATCCACCCTTCATCAGAAATCCACTAGTATAGTTATACATGCCTAGTGTACCAAGCATCTCAACAGCAAAGAATTTAGTACTAGTGAATTTTCTCTTAGCAAGAGAATTCCATTTTTTCTTCTGAGCAGCAGTTAGCTTCTGAACAGGATACTCCATCTAATAAATGAAGCTAATCAGATCAACAGTGTAGGCGAAGAAACAACTTACAGAAGCTGAAAAACTGCTGATTCTGTTGGTGGGTCGCGGTCGCCGAGCAGATGAGGCAGCGGTCGCGGTTTCTGGCAAGGCCGCGATCGCGGGTGGAAAGAGGCGGCGATCACGGTTTCTGGACAGGCGGCGAAATTCGACTTCGTTGCTACTCCGAACCGCGGTCCTCTTCAAATTCGAGCCGCGATCGCTTCCTTGGTACGCCTTCACCGACCCGTCAATGAGCCAAGAGAATTGGATATGGTGGATTGGAAGGTGTGGGGAAGAATTTGGGGATTTTTTGTAGATTTTATTTTTGAGAAGAAATAGAGAGGTAAAAGAAATTGTGTGAACGGATTTGGATTGAGGACGGAATGAGGATTGTAGATTCGGGTTTTGTTTTGAGTTTGGAAGAAATTTTTGAGGAGGGTATGAGAGCTTGAAGAGGGTTTTAATGGAGGTTGAATGGAGGTTGAAGAAGAATGAAGAGTAGAAGAGGAAGGAGAAGGAGAAGTGGAATGAAGAGGAGTGGGGCCGGCGGTGGGAGTGGCCCCACTTCCTCGTGTCAATTAAAATTTTTTTTATATATCTCATGGGCCGTGATCGCTGCCTTGTGAGGGCCGCGATCGCGGCCTGCGCTAGGTACCGTCAATTCCTTTCTTTTCCGAAAAACGCCCCGCAATCGCCCTGTTTGAAGGAAGGATCGCGGTTTGTTTTTAGTAATGTTCTTTCGAACCTAGTACCTGCAGGTTAGCCTCACGAGATTGAAAAGAAAACCAAAGAAAAACAAAAATAGAAAAAGAAAAAGAAAACTTACCTCGGGTTGCCTCCCGAGCAGCGCCTTTGTTTAATGTCGTTGGCTCGACATTGGTGCCTTTTTAGTTGACATTTGGATCCTCAAGACCCATCTCTTCTAGCACTTCATGGCTGACTCCCTCATGGTATTTCTTTAATCTTTGACCATTAACCTTGAACACCTTTTGGGATTCCCCATCCAATAATTCCACAGCCCCATGTGGAAAAACTTGAGTAATTGTATACGGTCCAGCCCATCTGGAACGGAGTTTGCCTGGGAAGAGTGTGAGACGAGACTGAAATAGAAGGACCTTGTCTCCAACCTGGAATTCCTTCCTTAAGATGTTTTTGTCATGCCATGCTTTGGTTTTGTTCTTGTAATTCACAGCATTATCATAGGCATCCAATCTCAACTCTTCCAACTCTTGCAACTGTGATTTCCTGAACTCTCCAATCTATTTAATGTTGAAGTTGCACTTTTGGACCGCCCAATAAGCTTTATGCTCAAGCTCAACTGGCAAGTGACACCCTTTTCCATAAACCAATCTAAGAGGAGACATCCCGATGGGTGTCTTCTAAGCAGTACGGTAGGCCCATAAAGCATCATTGAGTCTCAAACTCCAATCTTTCCTGTTAGGTGCCACCATCTTCTCCAGAATAGATTTTATCTCCCTGTTGGACACTTCAGCTTGTCCATTGGTCTGGGGATGATAGGCTGTAGAGATCTTCTGAGTGACATGGTACTTCTTCAATAAAGCGCTCACAGTCTTGTTGCAAAAATGAGTACCCCTGTCACTTATTAGAGCTTTTGGAATCCCAAATCTGGAAAAAATGTTGTCCTTAAGGAAACCTGCAACTTCTTTTGAATCATCAGTTCTGGTGGCCTTTGCTTCCACCCACTTGGAAACATAGTCCACCGCAAGTAAAATATACGGATTTCCATAGGAAGAGGGGAAGGGTCCCATAAAATCAATGCCCCAAACATCAAAAATTTCACAGAATATCATGCGAGATTGAGGCATCTCATGTCTTTTAGAAATATTACCCACCCTCTGACAACGATCACATGATTTACAGAAAGCAAATGCATCCCTAAAAATATGAGGCCAATAAAAACCAACTTCTAAGACCTTCCTAGCAATTTTATTAGTCCCAAAATGACCCCCACAGGCATAGGAATGACAAAAAGACAAGATAGATTGTACCTCAGAATCCGGGACACATCGTCGGATTACCTGATCTGTGCAGTGCTTCCATAAATAAGGATCATCCCAAACATAGAATCGGGATTCATGACGCACCTTGTCCTTCTGAGCCTTGGTAAAATTAGGCGGAAACTCCCCTGAGACGAGATAGTTGACTAGATTTGCGTACCATGGCCTGAACGAGTGGATTCCATAAAGAAACTCCTCGAATCGCAGTTCTTTAACGTTGTCGCCACCAGGGCCGCGATCGCCGCCGATATTGGCCGCGATCGCGGTTGTATTGGCCGCGGTCGCCTCGTCTTCTGGTGGCGATCGCGGTTGGACACCAGTGGTGATTCCGAAAAGCATGTCATCGGGGAATTGTCCTTGAATTTGTTCTTGACTTTCTGACTTGGTTTCCACATGTACAAGTCGGCTTAGGTGATCAGCTACCAGATTTTCGGCTCCCTTTTTATCCCGTATCTCAATATCAAACTCGCTCAGCAAGATGATCCATCTTATCAATCTCGGCTTAGCCTCCTTTTTCGTCATTAAATAACGAAGTGCTGCATGGTCTGAATAAACTATCACCTTTTTTCCCAGCAAATACTGTCTGAACTTCTCCAAGGCAAACACTACAGCAAGCATTTCCTTCTCAGTGGTGGAGTAGTTCCTTTGGGCATCGTTTAGAGTCATGGAAGCATAGTGTATGACATGAGATGCTCTAGCTTCCTTTTGACCCAAAACAGCCCCTACACCGTAGTCACTTGCATCACACATGATCTCAAAAGGTTGAGACCAATCTGGGGCTTGAATTATTGGGGCACTGATTAGGCGTGTTTTCAGCTCATCAAACGCCTTTTTGCATGCCTCATTAAACTCATAAGGCACATCCTTCTTCAGCAAATCACACAATGAGGCTGAGATCTTGGAAAAGTCTTTAATAAACCTGCGATAGAAACCTGCATGGCCTAGAAAAGAACGCACTTCACGCATATTAGTAGGATAAGGCAGAGACTGAATGACATCAATCTTTGCCTTATCGACCTCAATACCCCTGGATGACACTATGTGACCTAGCACAATGCCTTGCTCAACCATAAAGTGACACTTCTCAGAGTTTAGAACCAAATTGGTTTCTACACATCTTTGAAGGACTAAGGAGAGATGGTTTAAACAGGCATCAAAGTCGTCTCCATGTACTGTAAAGTCATCCATAAAAACCTCTATAAAATTTTCAATATACTTAGAAAAGATGCTTACCATACACCGTTGGAACGTCCCAGGTGCGTTACACAATCCGAATGGCATTCTGCGGTATGCAAAACTGCCAAACGGACATGTAAATGTCGTTTTCTCCTGATCCTCCGGTGCAATAGCAATCTGAAAGTACCCTGAATAGCCATCTAAAAAGCAATAATAGGAACGACCGTCAAGTCGCTCAAGCATTTGATCAATGAATGGCAAGGGAAAGTGATCTTTTCTGGTTACCGCATTCAGCTTACGGTAATCAATGCAGACTCTCCAACATGTCTAAACTCGTGTGGGGACTAATTCCCCATGCACATTCTCTACCACTGTAATGCCTCCCTTTTTGGGCACAACTTGGGTCGGACTAACCCACTGACTATCAGAGATGGGATAGATCATACCTGTCTGTAGGAGCTTCAGTACCTCCTTTTTGACTACCTCCATCATAGGTGGGTTTAGCCTTCTCTGTGGCTGTCTGGATGGCTTGGCATCATCGTCTAGGAGAATCTTATGCATACATGTGGAGGGACTAATCCCCTTAATGTCAGCAATAGTCCATCCTAGAGCTGTCTTGTGCTCTTTCAGTACCTGCACCAATTTTTCTTCTTGCACCTTGGAAAGTTTGTTGGAAATAATGACAGGCAAAGTGTCACCATCTCCAAGAAAGGCATATTTTAAATGCTCAGGGAGCTGTTTAAGCTCAATTTCTGGTGCCTGTACTACAGAAGGGAGCAATTTCTCGCTAGGGAGAGTTAGTGGTATGGGCCCAATGGCCAAAGCATCAGCAGAGGATTCACAATAAGCATTCAGATCAGCAAGGATTTCATGGTATCTATTAGGCAAATTGTAATCCAAGCATGAAATTTCGATGTCATTCTCTAAAACGGATTGTAACTCATCACCATAAGTAGTATCAAAGAATTCTTGCACAATGGGATCAATTACATCAACAGAACAGAGAGAATGATCATCCTGGGGGTATTTCATAGCATTATCCATACTATATTCAAATTTCTCCCCATCAAATTCCATAGTTAGGACACCTTTACACATATCAATTTTTGTTCTAACAGTTTTCATGAAAGGACGTCCTAACAAAATGGGTGCAGCATGCACATCATGATCCATATCAAGCACATAAAAATCAGCAGGGAAAATCAGATTATCTACCATAACAAGGACATCTTCAACAACCCCTTTCGGGTAGATTGTGGACCTATCAGCTAATTGAACAATAACACCAGTTTCATGCAAAGGTCCTAAGCCTAGTGAAGTGTAAACAGAGTAAGGCATAACATTAATAGAAGCACCTAAATCAAGCATGGCTTTATCTATTTTAAGTGTCTCCTATTATGCAGGGAGTGCTGAACATGCCTGGATCACTGCACTTTTCAGGCATTCGCCTTTGAAATACAGCAGAGACATGTTCACTGACCTTAACTTTCTGTTTCCCTTTTAATTTTTGGTTCCTTTTGATAGTGCATAACTCTTTCATAAATTTAGCAAATCTAGGAACACTTTTAATCAGATTGAGCAAAGGGATATTTACCTCACACTTGGAAAACGTCTCAAAGATCTCCTTGTCATTCTCTGGCTTCCTTGTGTCTTTCAGTGCTTCAGGAAAAGGGGGAGGTGGCTTTTGGGAAATCATAGAAGGGAAATCCGGACGAACATACTGATTGCTGGATTCTGGAGACAGGCCGCGATCGCCGATAAGATTAGGCAGCGCTCGCAGTTCTTCAGATTTTCGGGAATCACCGCCACCGCGATCGCCGCCAGATGTGGACGCGATCGTGTCTTCAATTTTCCCAAATCCCGACGCCTCAGAGAGGAGGCCGCGATCACCGATGGTGGGGGCCGCGATCGCGGTCTCTTCAGCCGCGATCGCCTCTAATTGTGGCGGCGATCGCGGTTTCGCAGACATCTCGTCGGTTTTCGATAGTTCTTTTCCACTTCGTAATATGATCGCACTCACATTCTCCCTCGGATTGATGGGCTGTGCTGGCAATTTTCCAGAATCTCTGGCCTCTATCTTGCTTACTGCATTAGCCAGTTGACTGATCTGAATCTCTATATTCTTGATACTGGCCTGTGTCTGAGTCTCTATATCTTGATATTGGCCTGAGTATTCTGTCCTATCTGATCTACCGTGTTGGCTAGCCTGGTAAACATCTCTTCAGCATTGAAGGAGTTGTTCTGATTTTGAACTGGAGGTCTAGGAACATACGGTGGCCTGGGTTGCTGATTTCCTCCTTGATTATTGTATTGGGACTGATTCTGATTCCCATATCTAAGATTTGGATGATGTGCCCAGCCTTGATTATATGTATTAGAATAGGGATCAAAACGAGGTCTAGGAGGTCCATAGCCTCCTACAGCATTAACCTCAGCCTGAGGTTCCTGGAGTTGTGGACAGGCATCAGTAGGGTGAAGTGTATCAACACAGATTTCACATGCCTTCAGTTGTTGAGGGGTTCCTGACAGCATGAACCTCTTCATCATATCTTTCAACTCCGCCATCTCAGCTTTTATAACAGAAGAGGAGTCCATAGCATTGACTCCTTTAGTGCCAGTTCTTTTATTGAATTGCCTTGAGTTCTCAGATAGCTCAGAAAAGAGATCAAGGGCATCTGCTGGTGTTTTGTTCATCAGGCTTCCACCACAAGTTGCATTCACCATTCTACGCTCTTCATCCAGTAATCCACCAAAGAAGTACAGTACTAGGTCTTGATCAGAATACCCATGATACGGACAGCTAGCACATGATAGCTTGCATTTAGGTAGTGTTTAGGATGCATATTTATGTTTATTTTGCATAAGTTTTAGTTAGTTTTAGTTGGTTTTAGCTTAGTTTCTAGGATCTTGTGTTTTCGGGTAGTTGCGCTTGTTTTGTTCGGTTTTGCAGATCTTTAGGTAAACAAGCATGGATGGGATGGATCAGATGATTGTGGTGGAGTTTGATGAAGCTTAGAGTGATACAAGTGAAGATTAGAAGATTTAACGCCCAAGAGCTTGTGTGAAAAGAACGCTTAAACTCGGGCTATGCATTGGAGTTCTTGTTTCGACACCTCTATCTTGCAATGTTTGGTTTGGGAGCTATAGTGATCAGATGAGGCTCCATTTAGTATCAATGGAAATCTAATTCAAAGAGCTACAATTCATATTTTTACTCCGATTCCAAATTCCAACTCTAAGTGGGTCAAAACAGCCTTTGAAGGTACGCCTGAATGCTGAACCGGGGCAATTGTGCGGGATGACGATTGCGCGGCCGCGCAATTCAGAGGCTAAGCCGCGCAATTCCAACTGAGGGGCGATTGCGCGGGATGAAAATTGCTCGGCCGCGCAATCCTCATGCAACCCGAGCAATCGGAGTTTTTACGCGAACAATCATTGGGCTTGATTTTTGGGCTTGGGTTATATCATCCGAGTAGTGGCTTAATGATAGACTTTTTGAGGGTTATTTTAGAGGACATATATAAACCTTATGTTAGTTTATTTTCTCATGACTTTGATCATACTTTTGGAGGCTAGGGTTTTTCTCTCAAGGAAGACTTTGAAACCTTTGTAAGTTTGATTTTAATTTCAATTATGCATTGCTAATTTCCCTTGTGCTTGACTAATTAGTGAAGTCATGATTTGTGTATGATTGTGAGGTTTAATTGATTCTTAACGAACTTGAGTAGAAATTATTCCCTGTGCTTAATTGAATCTAAATTAGGGTTTTATTAGATTGATCACCTAATAGAATTTCTAGTTAAAACTGAATTTGATTAATTACCGGTTGAAGTTAATCTGATCAAGAGTAGACTTTATTTAATTTAGTACCGGTTGGACAAGTTGATTAAAGTAGGGAATAAATTCACAAGTCACTTAGATGTTTGGTTGCTCTAGGTGTTTGTTTCTATTGATAACTTGAATCTTCATGCTGTTATTTAATTGAATCTAGAAGGTCTTCTAGGTTATTAGATAATTAGGGTTGTTAGAACTGGTTGGTCTATCAACTAAATCTGAAGTTTGGGTTTTAGTCCTTAGTAGGATCATTATCCACAATAGATTATTCAAGTGAGGAGAGAATCAAGAGAATCGATGATCAATAAAGCAATATCATGATGGATCTAATTAGTTGAACACGCTTGTCTCTTAATTGATTAAAACCATCTTTTGCATTCTTAGTTAGTTTCTATTTTGCATAGTAGTTTAGAATTTACAATCAAAAACCCCCATATTAGTTACTTGGCACTTAAGTAATAACATTCATACAGGAGTCTCTGTGGGATCGACCCTTGCTTACCATTCTACTCAGATTGGTCAAGTTAGGATTCTTTGATAGGTAAACGACTGAAAAATACCTCATCAGCACACAGTCTCTTGAATCGCTCATGATAATCGTACAGGCTCTCTCCAGCCTGTTGCTCAATGTTGCTCAGGCTCTTCTTTAGACTGTTCTGTTTGGTGGCAGGAAAGTATTTATCCAAGAATGCCGCTTTCATCTTAGTCCAGGTATTTATGGATCCTGGAGAAAGATAGTAGAGCCACTCGTTGGCTGAATCCTTCAGAGAGAAAGGAAACGCCCTCAGCTTGATCTGATCCTCAGTTACATCTGCAGGCTTCATACTTGAGCAGACCTGATCAAATTCAGCAAGATGCTTGTTTGGATCTTCTCCACCATGCCCATGGAATTGGGGTAAGAGATGGATCAATCCAGACTTCAACTCAAACTTAACACCTTCATTCAGCGCAGGGAACTCAACAGCCAGGGGCTGCTGTTGAAAGTTTGGGGTAGTCAGCTGCCTCAAAGTCTGATCTCCCATTGTCTCAGCTTCAGCAGAATCCAAGTTGAAGGGTAATTCACGGAGTAGTTCCCGAGCTTCACGTCTCAACCTGGAAAGAGTCCTTTTAATTTCTGAATCAAGAGGCAAAATAGAAGAATCAGTAGCACGAGTGTGGACCATAAACTAGGGTCCACACCAGAGTTGGTAACAATAAAAACTTAGAATTAATCAAAGTGTCCTCGGCAACGGCGCCAAAATTTGACTGGCTTAGAATCGTTGATGCCAAATCAAAAATAATTCCGTAATTACTAAACTAGTATAGTCAGTAAGTCGGGGTCGAACCCAAGAGACACTTGTATTCTAAGCAGTATTATTATCAACTCAGAAAGGTAACAAAAGGGGGGATTTTGGAATTAAACTAGAAACTAAGAATTGAAACAAACAAAGCAAGTAATCAAACAAGGCAAAGATTGGATTTTTATCAAGTTAAGGAAAGCAATCCTATTCAAGTATCCACTTTTCTTCCTCAAGTTATTGATCCTAGATTCAAACAAGTTATTTCTTTCAGTTATTCCTATACTGATCAGAATTATAACATGGCAACGAGACATGCAACTTAACATCCAAACAATTCATGAAACGATCATAAATAATAAGGATATTAGAATTAAGAACAAGGATAAACAGGATACATGCAATTGAATTCCAATGAGTCAAATAATCAACATGCATTCAAATCTCTTCTCAATTGTTCTAGTCCAACGAGTCCTAAACCAATTGAGTTGCTACAAAGATCAGGCTTTGCTACGAGAAAACCTAGATCTAGCAATAGATAATATTAATTCCAACAATTTAGCTAGGCCTGAAGAAATCAATACAATCAATATAAATTACGCACAAGAGAATTGAAATAACCTGTAGAAATAAACCTGTAAAGACGAATCTCACAACAACTTGAGTCTGAAAAGCTTCAACTTGAATAGAATTAAGGAGTTTAGTTCTCCATAAGAGAGAAAAACACAAAGTCTGAAATTAGGTCTAAGAGAGAATACAAAACAAGGTCTGAAAAATAACCTAATATAGTCTCGACCCAGTCGAAATTAAAAAGATATAAAATATAAAATATTAAACTAAGCGGATAAATATGAACGCGTCCGATCCAACTAGGCCGCGATCGCCACCCATTCCTAGCCGCGATCGCTGCCTGGCTGCAAACCGCGACCCATCGGCGACTTCTGGCAACCGCGATTGCCACCCATACATGGCCGCGATCGCGGCCTTCAATGTCTCGCGGTCCTCAAACTGGCGACCTTGTCCTCCTCGGCGACGTCCACCGCGACCGCCCTCAGCATCGGCGGCGATCGCGGCCTTCAGCATCCTCCGATGTCTCCAAATGTTGCTAACTGTAAACTTCGGCCCTTAACTCTGATGCTCCATAATGCTCACAATAGGCCTAAAACACTACATAAATATGTACTAAAAAGTCCTAGTTACGCTGTACAAAACACAGCGTATCAGTCTCCCAAAAAAAATTTCCAAACTCTATGATTAAGCATCTACTCGGAAGATATAACCCAAGCCCAAATGTCGTCCCATGTTGTCCGCGTGAACTCCCAGATTGCTCGGGTTGCCCAAACGCTAAAACCATGCAATATAAACATAAATATGCATCCTAAACTATACCTAAATGCATGCTATCAAGGGCTCTTGGGCAAGGTGCTGTCTCGATCGGCTTATGAAAAAGAGTTCTTGGCTCTAGTAATGGCGGTTCAACATTGGCGTTCGTACCTCTTGGGCAACAAGTTTCTTGTTAGGACTGATCAACGAAGCTTGAAATAACTCCTTTTGTAGCCAATTACCTCACCAGCCCATCAAAATGTGGTGGCCAAATTGATCGGATACGACATGGAGATAGAGTATAAGTCCGAGAGTTCGAACTGGGTGGTTGATGCGCTTTCTCGTCGAGAGGAGGAACAACTGAATGCGTTGTCCAGAACATTCTTAGAGCACTGGGATGAGTTGCAGAAAGAAGTGGCAGCTGATCCTAGTTTACAAGAGATCAGAACAAAGCTCGAAAATGGGGAAACAATCAAGCAGCCTTTTGTGTTGATCAGAGGCAAGCTATTTCACAAGGGAAGGATTTGCATCCCTACGTCTTTGACATGGGTCCCTCGTTTGATGAAAGAATTTCACGCCATACTTACGAGGGGGCATTCAGGAGCCTGGAGAACTTACAAGCGGCTCTTAGCGAATTTCTATTGGGCTGGCATGTTTAAGATGGTACAAGGGATATGTGGCCTAATGCCTAACTTGCCGAAAGCACAAGTACAAAGTGCTATTACCGGCTGGATTGCTACAACCCTTTCCAACGCTAGAAAGAGTGTGGAAAAATATATCTCTTGATTTTATCAGAGGCTTGCCAAAGTCTCAAGGGTTCGATTGTATACTAGTGGTGGTGGATCGTCTCTCGAAGTACACTCACTTTATTACTCTTAAACATCCTTTCACAGCCAAGGGAGTGGCAGATTCATACATTGAAGGGGTGGTCAAGCTACATGGAATTTCGCGGTCCATGGTAAGCGATCGAGACCCTCTCTTTTTGAGTAATTTCTGGAGGGAGATGTTTGCTAAGCAGGGTAAGAAGCTAAAGATGAGTAGCTCGTACCATCCTGAGACAGATTGGAAAACGGTGGTTCTTAACCACTATCTTGAAACCTACTTAAGGTGTTTATCCTCCGAACAACCCAAGCAATGGGCGAGCTGGATTTACTGGGCCGGGTATTGGTATAACACCAATTTTCAGAGCGCGACTGGAATGACACCATTCGAGTGTCTTTATGGTAGGAAGCCTCCCGAAATACAGCAGCACCTTCCCGACGAGTTCATAGTGGCATCGGTAGTCGAGGAATTCTGGAACCGCGACAAAATACTAAGACAGCTGAAGTTTAATTTGGATCGAGCTCAAAAAAGAATGCTTGTCTCGACTAATCGAACGAGAAGAGACCTGGAGTTTAAAGAGGGTGAACTCGTGTTTCTAAAGTTGAGACCTCGTCGGCAATCGACTCTACTGCGAAGGGTCAACCAAAAGTTGTCCGCTAAGTATTTCGGACCTTTTAAAATATTAAAGAAGGTGGGAGTTGTTTCCTACCTTTTGGAGCTGCCTGCAAGTGCCAAGGTGCATCTAGTTTTCCACATCCCTCTACTAAAACGGGTTGTTGGAAACCACCAGGCCAATACTGAGCTGCCCCCAGAGTTAGTCATGCAAGCAGAGGAGTTCATACCATGTGACATTGTGAAGGTGGTAATCCATTTTGGAAAGTCCAATGCTTGTCATAAAGTACTAGTTGAGTGGGAAGGCAAACCCAAGGAAAAGCCTCATGGATGACTAGTGAGGAATTCAAAAATCAATTTCTTACAACAAACTTTGTGGAAAAGGTTTGTTCGATCGGGGAAGAATTGTTAGCAATCAAGAGAAGAAGATTGGTCCATATATTATATATTCTAGAAATGCTAAGAAATAGTCCATGTGGTGCAATATTCAGGAAGGGACAAAAGTTTGCTACTAGGGGTAAAAGGGTCTATGTAATAAAGAACGGTTAGGGAGTCACGACTTGAATGTTGTCTAGGGGTTATATATAGCTAAGGGGAGAGGTTGCCAGGGTATCAAGAAAAGTAAGGAAGACTTGGTGTGTGCCGTTGGGGTCTCATTGGGGAATTCTTCTCCTTTGTGATAGAGTTTGTACGTTGTTTCTCAGTAATCAAATACAGACATTTCATGGTTTTGTGTATCTTTTATCCTCTTGTTCAATAGAATTCAAACATGACATCATTAATGAAGAATGGCAAAATATGACCAAGACTGAAGTGAAAACTTAACCAGAATTTAGAGTTAAGTGGTGTTGAAAAACTGATTAAAAGAAAACCAAAATTTGAAAAAAAAATTAATCTAGAATATCGAATCAGAAATTTTAATGTACAAATTCCACAACTATTAAAAAATAATAATAAATAAACAAATCGCCATCTATGTATTCTACTTATGCATGCACTATACACTGAATATACAAGTTAAAAAGTAAAAATCATGTAATGTGAAGTGAGTCAAGTGACAAGGTCTTATTACAAGGTTATTAAATAATATACTTTATCCAATAAGATATAGATCTCTTTTTAGACAATTTTATATACATTAAAAAACTTTAATTTCTTACCAAAATATCTCTAAATTTGAACAAATTTAATTTGTCAGTAAGATGACGACAACGAGAACAACCTAGTGTTAAACTGCCTCAGTTGGGGTATGGTAAGTCGGGATGTATACGCCCTTTTCTCGACTTAAAATCGAGAGGGTGTATGTAGATGGTCCAAAAAACCAAGTTAAAGGAAAAAGGAAGAACAGAAAAGACATGAAAGGACTCAAAGACGATTGAGGCTCTCTTTCTAAGGCCTGGGGCCTTAGAAATGTTATCCCATGCCTACCCGAGGACTTCCTAGGAAGTCACCCATCCTAGTACTACTCTCGCCCTTACACATTTAACTTCAAACTTCTTTGTCCTCATTCATACCTTGAAAAGGAAGATTTCTTGTTGACATGAGTAACACCTTAATCCCTTATAAACCATCAGGGGTTTTACAATTTCCCCCACTTAAACACTTGACGTCCTCGTCAAGGCCGAAGCACCATCCTCTAGGTTGAGTGATGGCCCTTCGGGTAAAGCCAACTCGTAACCTAGAGTCAGCTCTAATACCATTTGTAATGCTTGAGGCCTTAGAAGCGCTACTGCATGCCAACCCGAGGACTTCCCAAGAGGTCACCCATCTTGGTACTACTCTCGCCCATGCACGCTTAACTTTAGAGTTGTTTGTCCTCACTCGAACTTTGAAAATGAAGAATTCTTATAACATGAGTAGAACCTCAATCCCTTATAACCATATGGTTGTTACACTCCCTAATTGTCCAAACAATGTCGCTCATCGATCGTAATCTTCTCCCTCCACTAAGCCTTGAACTTGGTCAAATTAGCTTAAATATCCAACAAAGGGAGGTCCTGCCTAATAAACTCTTTCAAACTTTTCTTCGGCCTACCTCAGCCCATGCAAAAATCACTAAAAAACAAATTCTCCCACCTCTGTACTAGGGCATCCGGTGGCCTCCTCTGAATGTACCTAAACTAGTGCGTCTATATTTACACAACTTCTTACCTATATTGGCCACTCTCTCCTTGTTTATGATCACTTTGTTTCTGATATTGTCTAATCTTGCGTGACCACATATCCATCTAAGCATTTGTATCTCTTTTACTATCAACTTCTACTTTTATGTCTTCATGGTCGGCCAGCACTCCGACTTATACAACATTGTCGGTCTAATAACCACTCATAGAATATGCCCTTAAGTTTGAATAGTATATTTTTTCACATAGAACACCCTAGGTGCCCCTACATTTTTCCAACCCCTTCGAATTTGATGCCTAATATCCTTGTCGATGTCACCATCACTTTGCAAAACGGATCCCGAGTGCTTGAAACTCTCCTTCATCATTATGGTATCTACTCCAAACACACTTCTTTTACAATCTCATCCTCTTGCCCAAATTTACCTCCACATATTCTGTCTTGGTCCTGCTCAACCTAAAACCCTTTGCTTTGAGCTTCTCTCTCCTGACTTCAAGCTTTTTGCCGACTTCATCCCTCGACTCGATCACTAGCACAATGTCTTCGGCAAACAACATACACCATAGGTACCTCTCCATGAATCTCCCTCGTTAGAAGATCCATTACAAGTGAGAAGAGAAAGGGGGCTCAATGCCGACCCTTGGTGCAATCCTACCCCTAGTTGAAAAACTCTATAACTCCTCCTAGGGTGCACAATTTGGTTAAGGAACCCTCATACATATCCTTAAGGATTCTACAGAACATTTCTATACTATGCAAACACTTTGTTCCAAATTGATAGAAGCACCCCCTCGTCAAGACAACTCTAGTAACAAAAACTTTCTACACTATGCAAAATTTTATGCTTCCAGAGAAAATGCTACATGAACTTGACTCAATCAATCGTAAATTTTTTTGGAACAAGTCTGAAGATTATGTGCCCATGATAGGATGTGACATGATCTGTAAATCAAAAAATAAAGGAGATTTAGGATTACGAAAAACAAGTCATATGAATAAAGCTTTACAAATGAGACTCCTTTGAAAACTTTTAGCAAAGCCTTCGAATATATGTGTCCGTATTGTGAAAGAAAAATACCTAAAAGATAAAGACCTTTTAGAGTATGTCTGTACTAAAAATGCGTCATGGAAATGGAAGAAACTAATGAACCTAAATGAGAGAAATTTAAAAAGGGGTTATTATGGCAAATCAGAGATTGAAAGTCGGTCCGTTTCTAGAAAGACCCTTGGGTAAGGACGGGGACACTACGAGAAGAATACCCAATGGTTGCTGGTGGTGAAAGTGATATTCTAGTAGCACATTTTTTAGATTATTAACCGACAATGGAATGAAAATGAACTGAGAAAATTCTTGCCTAACATTTGGGTCGACCGGATTATGGCCATAACAATTCCTAAGAACCAGATCCAAGATAGGCTATATTGGCACCCAAGTAAGAATGGATGATTTTCTACTCAATCGACTTTTGCTTTAGTGTTGAATGAATTAAAATTGAATGATTGGGAATTTGATTGGATCTAGAAGCTTGATCTAATGCCAAAAATAAAAATCTTTCTATGGAAAATCTATATTAATGGGCTTCCCACTAAGGACCTTCTTATACAACGACACATATCCATCACCTCAAAATGTCCACTATGTAATCATCATGATGAGACTAATGAACATCTTTTGCTTAGTTTTCCTTTCACCCTACAAAAATTACATTGTATTGACCCTCAATTTACGGACATTTTAACAAAAGCATGAAATAACTACAATACCATGCCACAAATCATCCAAAATTTAAAGAACATGTTACCGCAAAAGATTTTATGTCATTTAATTACTGTTTGGTGGGAAATTTAATTCTGGCGAAATCAAGTTGTGTTTAACCGTGATATTGAGGGGTCGTGTACGAATGTCGAGGAATTCATTTGAAACCAGATTATGTGTGGAGCAAAACTAAAAATGTGAATGAAGAGGTAAAAGGTTTACAAAGTGAACAACGTCCAAGGCCAAGGAAAACTAAATGAAAGTGGGAGAAACCTCAAAATGACTATGTCAAGATAAATTTTGATGGATCAAAAAGTGATAATAGAAAAGCAACGACCGCATATATCATAAGAGATTAATTCGGTAAGCCTAAATGCAAAGAAAAATTATTATTAGAATGTAGAACAGCAGAAGCCATGAGACTATATGAAGCTATCCAAGACGCTCATAGGATGAAACTAAGGAACATAGAAATTGAACACGACAATCTGTTAGTGATCAATGCGCTAAAGGTGAGTCGGTCGAGCCCTTGGACAATTGACATGATAATTGTTGACACTCCGATTACAATGCAATCTTCGAGGCGGTTTATACCAAACATGTACCTCGTGATTGTAATTCTATGACGGATTTGATTGCCAAATTACATCACACTTTCAAACCCTCGTCCAAAAAGATGTACTAGATTAATTTAGTCAACCTAATTTTTACCTATTAAAAAAAATTCAGTCTTGAGAAAACCAAGAGTATCACACTAATGACACTATCACCTCTCTTAAAAAAAAACGTTTCACATTTGCACACAAACGTAGCTATGTAATGCCGTCATCTCCGGTCCACAGAAAAATACTCATGCCCAACTAACCAAACCGGCGGTAGCCGGTATCTATTTGACCCCCGTAACGTGGGTCATTTTTGTTCTCACAAAAAATAAAATAAAATAATGCCCCTTCTCTCTCCTCCCGAGATATATGTACTATACGAGCTCAATTTCGACTCCGACTTCCATTTCTATCCACACCTTTTCATCTGTAAGCAGTAAGCTCCCATAATACAAAGAGAAGAGGGAAAAGTAGGCAGCTATGGATGAAAGCTCAACGGGAGCGTTAGTTCCTGCAGTCAAGACGGATGCTCGTCTTATCTCATCGTTGCCTCCACCGGCGCCGGCGACGGAGACTAGCGGCGCTGCCGATGCCGGCGAAGATGCGGTGGCTGCGGCGGATTTGGATAGGGATTTAACCTGTCCGATTTGCATGCAGTTGATTAAGGATGCTTTTCTGACTGCTTGCGGACACAGTTTTTGCTACATGTGCATTGTGACGCATCTCCGGAATAAGAATGATTGTCCCTGCTGTGGACGTCATCTCACCAGCAATCAGCTGTTTCCTAATTTCCTCCTCGACAAGGTCTGTTTGATCTTGATGTTTTCGATTGAAATTCGGTTTGATTGATTTTAAAGAGTTCTGTTCGTTTTTGGGACAAGATTTGTGTGTGGAACCGGGAACGGTTCGTGGATTTCATTGAATTGTTGGATTAGGAGTGAAGCTTTTGATATGTAGGTAGTTCTTTTTTTGTGTGTGTGATTTAGGTCTTGTTGAGCTTTGATTTTGTTGGATTTATAAGCTTGATTTGTATTTGAGTGGATCTATTTTACGTCTTCGAATTGCAGCTTATTGTTGTTATACGGTTTCTATGTGCCGCATTTGTAGCTATTGAAGAAAGCATCAGCCTGTCAAATTTCAAGAACTGCATCTCCTGTTGAACAGTTTCGTCGTGCAATGCAGCAGGTCGGTTATGTGTTTTAATTTTGTTCCTTTTCCCCTTTAAGATATGTTTTTGGATTGGTTTCTTCTTTAGGTCACTTCTTTAACTTGGTTGCTATTTAGTTGATATGGCTCTGGTACCAATTCAAATGTGTATGAACGCCTATTTCTTTTATAGCCATCATTATTTTGTTTTACTAGCTACAATTACATCAACATATAATCCAAGACACCATCAAATTTGAGCAGGAATGTAATAGCAACTGTTCTTTATTAATTAACATAGTACAAGTTTCTATCGATTTTTTGGATTGCTATCTGAATTATTTTAGAGAGATTTTCGAACCTTGTATATTAATACAATATTCTGGAGAATGATTGGACGCTAAGAAGAAGTCTTGTTAGATCTTGATTTTCCTATTGCTTACATGCTCCTGTGATCCTTAGACAGGGATGTGAAGTGTCAGTTAAGGAGCTGGACAACATAATGGCACTTCTTGTGGAGAAGAAGAGAAAAATGGAGCAAGAGGAAGCTGAGAGAAATTTGCAAATATTACTGGATTTCTTGCATTGTTTAAGAAAGCAGAAAGTTGATGAGCTGAGTGAGGTGTGGCTTCACTTCAAATTCATACATCTTTATCTCTGGTATAATAACTTTACTTACATGCATTTTTCTCTTCTTGTTAGATTCAAGCTGATCTTCAGTTCATTAAAGAGGACATAGGTGCAGTAGAGCAACATAGAATGGAGTTATATCGGGCAAAGGACAAGTATTCGGTGAAGTTACGGATGCTTGGTGGTGATCCTACTTCAAAGTCATGGACTTCATCACATGATAAGAACAGTGGTGGGCTTAGCTCTGGTTCACGTAGCTCACTAGGAGGATTGGCTGTTGGGAGTTTCCAGAGCAAAAAAGCCGATGGAAAGGGTCTAATAAGCTCCCAAGGGCTTCAGAAGAAAGATTCTTTGAGTGGCTTGGACTCACAGCACATTAGCCAATCAGGTTTGGCTGTGATGAGGAAGAAGAGGATACATGCACAGGTCAAAGTCTTACCATATTTATGGCCTGAAAGTGTTATTTGAAGGCTAATTTAATATTGTACTTGTTACTTAACACTTTTTATTTGTTATTTATTGAGCTTGATGTGGATATTAAGCAATCCATTGCAAATTAGTGAGCTAGCTACCCTGGGTTCCTGTTTCTGTGTATTTTTTTTTTCTTTTGCTATTTATAGTTGATCCTAATCAAAACATCATCTAGGTAGTTTGCATAAGTTGGATTTCCTCCAACTATTTACCCTTATAAGATGTGCAATTATTATAATATAACGGCCAAAACATTATGCATGGTAACCAGTATAGACTGCAGATCAAATTGCATCAACACTTTAAGTAATATGATGTTATTTTACTATATAATAGTGTTAAGATAATGTTGACTGCTATGCACGTAGAACAAACTCATTTTTCTTCTAATGTGGCTTCAGTTTAACGACCTTCAAGAATGTTACCTGCAAAAGCGAAGGCAATGTCCTAATCAACAACATGGACAAGAAGAGGATATAGATCCCACACGTAAGGAGAGCTATAATGCAGGTCTTGCCAACTTTCAGTCTGTATTGTCTACCTTCACAAGATATAGGTATACCTTCAATAATATCTAACACTTACTAAGCACAGCCTTTTCTCTTTCTGACATCTTATTGTTCTCTATTTCGATGACATGGAACAGTCGATTAAGAGTCATAGCTGAACTTAAGCACGGGGATCCTTTCCATTCAGCTAATATTGTATCAAGGTGAACCACTTTTTTCTGTTGTTAGCAACTCCTTTTATATATAATTTATAAGTTGTAGAGTGTTTGATGTTTAGTGTGTAAGAATACCACAAAAAGGAGTGTAAGATGGAGAGCTTTTCAAAATTTCTGATTTTCTCCATAGAAATAGTTTCCAACCAACAGAATTAAACATGTATCATGTATGAAAATGTGAATAGTAATTGAGCAAGGTATTTCTAGTGGAAATCGCTAGAGGAAAGCCATGACCTATCAATATCAAGGAGGCGAAGAAAGGATTTCTAAATCTTTAGTTGTTATATTTGTCGATTGATTACAAGTGACTACTGATCAAAAGGACAATCCACTGAGACCTTGATTCCTAGAGCACTCTTCCTACATGCTACCGAACAAACCAATCTCTGAATCGTATTTACCTTCCATGGATAAGATATCCAAACCAATTTTTAATTCTTGAAGGAAAAGGTTTTCATCTGAATAATTGTGCTTAGAATCTTATCCACCCATAAATCCGTGAATGTGTTTTCCATACTAGAAAATCAGTCATATCCTTTTCCAAAAGATTATTTTCAAAACAAACTTTCAAGAAATTAAGCCGTGGCCCAAGTGCCACCAAGTTGCCTTAGAAGCTGTGCAATCCCGTATGACATCAATTTTGAAGATAGGTTTAATACAAACTTCACCTATTGGAATTGGACTTATGATTTGATGTCATATTATTTTTCACTGCCCAAGAAATTGTCAACACTGTTCTCACTCATCATGAAGCATGACCTAAACACATGAAGAAAGATGAACTCACCTTTGGATTAAAACACGATCGTTTGCAGTCCTCAGACATAGAGTAAGTCGTGTTTCAGTTTTCAAACTACCTAGTAAGCATTTGACATCTCATACTTATGGAGATGTAAGCTCTTGTGTTAGAAACTGTACAAATCCTGTCATGCTGAAGTCTGATGGAATATGTGTGTAAAACTGCGCCTGACAATATAGGTTTTCTTGTATGAGTTGCTGTTTGTAATTGTTACGAATGGCTCCATGCTATTTTTTTTTCTAATGATGTAGTTTCAAGTTGTCCGGCTTTGAGAAACCATATATCAACATCATATAATAATCATGATATCATCCTTTTATCTGTGGCTGTTTACGCCTTGATATGTAATGGGAGACTAATTTTCTGCTTGAATACGTATGGGACACTATGCTGTTACAGATTTGTGTGTGGATTGTTGGATGTTTTTCTTCTAGATCTTAATGAAAGGAATGTGTATTATGTCTTTCTTTTTACAGCATCGAATTTGATCGTGATGATGAATTGTTTGCAACTGCTGGTGTTTCTCGACGAATAAAAGTTTTTGACTTTTCCTCGGTAAGCTTATACCTCATACATCAGAAGTTCTCCTTGTAGAGCATTACATTTTGCTAAAATGTTTTTATTACACATGAATATTTTATTTTTTATGAAAATCATTATGGCTGTCTACTTTGACATAATGGTCAAGTATTATCAGATAAACATTCACTGGCAGTCTTTTGATCTCAGTTTTACTTCTGTTTTCAGTTTCATGCTTTAATATTTGTGTATGCTTAATTGATTTCTTCTTCCATTATTTATCAATTGCAGTCAGTCTATGCAAACTGTATAACTATTGATCATTGCATAGAACTAAAAGGCTATCGATATTCTTCCTGAAGTGGAAACAAATTTACCTATATTAATAAACGTAATTTAAATACATAAAAAAGCAATGGAATGAAGAGTTTTGGGATTTCAGGCCTTTTAACTTTCGTGGTTAGTTTTCAGAAAAATATGTAATTGTACTTTGGAATTTTCAACCAGAAGTCTTCTTGGTTGCTTATCAAGGTGAAAATCTATGATATCTAATGTTAGAACCCTAACAAAGAAAAATAGAAGATAGAAATCTGAAAAGCAAGAATCTCGCTATTCAGCCAATTTTGAGGAATCCTCACATGTACAGTTCATTTCATTCGTCCAGTCTGATCAATTACAAGCTGCTCTCCTCCTTTTATAGTGAATAAACAAATAACTAATTCCTAAAATTAAATAAAAACAAATCAGATAATGGAAAAGTGCCTAGAAACTAGTAAGTGGGAGGACGGGAAATCAGATAAACTAACTATAAAATGGAAAAATAAGAAATTGATTAAAACTAATAATATAGGTAATCTGGCTTTGTATCATCTAATTACTGTTTCTGCTATAATTTGCCAGTATGAGAACATATGTGGGTCTTCTCCTCTTCCAACAGGATTTTCAAGTCATGTAGAATAATGACCTTATTGTTTTCATGGTTATTGTCACATAGCTGAATTTTAATTTTTCTTGGGTCTATCGGGCGTACCCCCCTTTCCCTTGGGCAGGGGTACCCCCAGATTCCACTGTAGCGGAGCCTCACTGGGTCAATGATGATGATGATGATGATTGTTTTCTGTATTAGATATCCCATGTCAATTTTGTTGCTCTAGTATGCAATCTTCTTTCTTAACTTGTGAGTCCCAATTTTTTTTTCCTGCTCCATTTAGGTTGTCAATGAGCCTGCAGATGCACAGTGTCCTGTTGTGGAGATGTCTACCATGTCAAAATTAAGTTGTCTCAGCTGGAATAAGTTTACAAAGAATCAAATTGCAAGCAGTGACTATGAGGGAATTGTTACTGTGTGGGACGTAACTACACGTCAGGTATCATCCGAGCAATAAGATTATGTGGTTAAATTCTACAATTTGCTGGCATAATTGATTTTTGCGTATGCCATATTTAATATCATGCCTTTACTATACAGAGTGTAATGGAGTATGAAGAACATGAGAAACGGGCATGGAGTGTAGATTTTTCACGCACAGAACCCTCAATGCTTGTTTCTGGCAGTGATGACTGTAAGGTTAGTGGATCATCTCTAGTTTTTCTAGAAGCCTTACATTATTTCGACTGAAAACAAAAAGTCCTACATCTTCTGTGTTGTTTCATTGCTAAAATACATGGTTTCTTTTTGAGTGATTAGTCAACTACTGAGATGAAAGATGCTGCTTGTGTACTGGTCTTACTCTCACTTATGCATTATGTTTTCTGACAACAGGTAAAGGTTTGGTGTACAAGGCAGGAAGCAAGTGTTCTTAATATTGACATGAAAGCTAATATATGCTGTGTCAAGTACAATCCCGGATCCAGCTATTATGTTGCGGTAATTCCTTTCATAACCTGCTTATAAACTGTCTAGCTTTTCCTTTGTTCTGTTAAAAGCAATTAGCATTTCATTTGCATGGAGCTAAAAGAATGCATTTATCAGTTTCTAATCTTTAGCTGAACTGGTATTTGTATGGAATATTGAAATAAATTATGAGGAATGAAATGGTTTGTGGTAGAAATGGCTGCACCAGCCAGTACATTACTGAGAATCTGTTGCCACTGTTGTAGGACATTATATTTCTCATTTGATTCAATTATTTGTTTGACTTCTATCAGGAAGCGTAATCTCATATCATGCGAACACTTCTGTTCAATTTCCTGATTGCTGTAAAAAGTGAAATTTGAAAAACAAATATATATGGGTTGTTTTGCAGGTTGGTTCTGCAGACCACCATATTCATTATTACGATCTGAGAAACAGCAGCCAACCAGTTCATGTGTTTGGTGGGCACAGAAAAGCCGTTTCATATGTCAAGTTTTTGTCCACGAATGAGCTTGCTTCTGCCTCAACAGACAGCACATTACGTCTTTGGGATGTCAAGGATAGCTTGCCCGTAAGTACACAATTTCAAACTCGTTCACATAATCATTCATAATTACTAGTTGATATATATTTCCAACTAGAGTGAAAACCAGCTGCCTTGCTTAGCCAATGAAGCCACAAACTATCTTTTCTTCACTTGTGCTTTGGGTGCTTTTCCTGGGATTATATAAATTCTCAACTTTTTGTATTTTAAACTAAATTGTCTCAGATGCAAATTATGGGATTTGGATAACATTGAACAGTGCTCAATTAAGATCAAATGAAAAATAATACACTACTGTTTTAAAAAAAAATGATTAGCAAGATAAGTCTGTTCACCTTGTTCTCATGTCATTATTTTGGTAGATGTGTTGAACTATTCATTTTCTGAATCATTAAAATTTAACAGAGTACACATTCTCGGGTCTTCTCATGTGGACATAAGTTTATTCCTAGAATCATTCAGATCCTAGCATGTTTATTGGAAAAAATTGCTTAATTTTTTTTTTTTATCTATCTCTGTTTTGTAGCTTCGTACATTTAGAGGCCATACGAACGAGAAGAACTTTGTTGGCCTCTCTGTGAACGGTGATTACATTGCTTGTGGGAGTGAGACAAATGAAGTATTCGTCTATCATAAGGTAACAATATTCACAGTTAACTAACTACAATTTAAACTGCATTCTTATAATCTTAACACCCATTCAACCATTGATTTTCTTTTACTTCGTTCACTTGCAGGAAATTACAAAGCCCGTGACATGCCATAAATTTAGTTCGCCTGATATGGAGGACGCTGAAGAGGATGCGGGGTCATACTTCATAAGTGCGGTATGTTGGAAGAGCGATAGTCCTACTTTGTTGACTGCGAATAGCCAAGGAACCATTAAGGTGCTAGTACTGGCTGCTTGACTTTAAACATACAATGTGTTGAAACATTCACATTCCCACTTCTGACAGATTCTGGTTTCTACAAGAAGAAAACAGTAGTATATCTCCCATTTTATTCTATTTTGTTGTTCAATTTGCTAGGCCTAACAAGAGTGGTTCTTAAATTTGGGGCAGCATGTTTGAATTTTCTACATTTGTATTAAGCTTATTACATGTGTAAATCTGGTGGACAAAGCAAAGGAAGTATTGTCAAATTGTCTAAATTTATGCAGAAGATGAAACATGGGATCAACATGACACCCCATTTTGAGCTGGAAATAGTTAGAAACCTAGAGTCCTAAATTTGGGCTTCTGGAAAACCAAATTTAAACTTTGGTGTACGCTTGGGCTGTAAAACAATTGCCATTTCTGTACTTGTTAATTTATACAGTTATGATCGTTTGATAAAAAATGTAACATTTCATCTAAACATGAGGTTTAAGAAAATAAGGTTTGCTACCTCAAAAAAACACCAAAAACTTGAAAAACCTATCAACAAAAAAAAAAGAACAATTTTCAGTGGCGGTGGCACTTTCAGTCTTCCGCTGTACCGAACTTAAAAAAAAAAAGGGCGAGAATAATAAAGTCGGGTGGCGGACCGATTTCAGCTGAAAGACTTCACCTGACCCGATTTTATTAAGGAACGAGATGTCTCTTGCATCCAAAGTGTTTGATGGTTTTATACTTTATACATAAAATATAAAAATTAAATCTAATCAAATATTGGGATTATAGAGTGATAACAAACTTTGTACACGTGGCACTGTTAAGATCACTTATTTCTGTTATGAAGAAATATAAAACTCTGTAATCCGTTTTACACAGTAATCAATCAATGACATTTTGCTTGTTCAGTTTTTCCCGCTCTTTCTCCCTCTCTCTACAGATTCTCTCTTCTCCATGATCATTCTTGATCTCATGGTATCAGAGCGCAGCTAGTAGATCTGAGCTTGTTTTTCGATCCTTTCGATCGGTTTTATCGCTTCCGTATTTTCCCTTTTCTCGATCGTCTTTTTCCTGTTTGGTTTGATCGGCGAAGATGACTGGAAATACTACACCGACGATCGATCCGAATGATCCATACCATCTCACATCAGGAGATAATCCTAGATTATCTCTAACCTCTCAAGTATTTGAAGGATCCGGCTTCGGAGAATGGCGAATTTCGATGAAGATCGTGCATTCAACCAAAAACAAGACCGGGTTCATTGATGGAACATTGACAACACCAGCAAGTACAGATCCAATGTATAATCGATGGTGTCGTTGTAACGACATGGTAAAATCGTGGATTTTGAATGGCTTGAGTACAGAGATCTGTCGAAGTGTGCTTTACATCTAGACGACATCTAGAATTTGGGACCAATTGATGGCAAGGTTCAATCAAGTCAGTGGAGCTCAACTTTATTCAATAAGGAAGGAGTTGAACTCAACAACACAAGGTGCGACTTCTATATCAACATATTTCACTAAATTGCGGTCGCTTTGGGATGAACTGGACAACTTCCAAGAGATTCCGAGGTGCACTTGTGGTTCAGTAGAGAGATTGCTCAAGAAAGACGAAGATTAACATCTTCTTGACTTTCTTATGGGGTTGAATGAACGACTCACCACAATTCGAGTTAGCATCTTGATGATGAAGCCTTTACCAGATCTGAACCATGCTTATAAGAACGAGAGATTCAAAATGGATCACATATAAACAATGAGTTAGCTTCGATGAATGTTGTTGCAAAAACTTCGAACTCATTTGGTGGATCTCATTTGCAACAAAAGAAGACATGTGAAAGGAAGTCTATTGCACAAACTGCAAAAAGACTAACCACATTGTGGATAGATGTTATTTCATCATCGACTTTCCACTTGATTACAAGAACAACAACAAGTCCAAGAATTCAAGCAAGGAAGAGAAATTTGTTGGTTCAGCACAGACTGGTGGTTCTGTTACAGAGTTAACATAAGATCAGATTGCTCAATTGCTTGGATTGTTGAATGCAAAAAATGATAAAGGTAAAGAAGTTGATCATTGATCATGACATTTTGCAGGCTTTGCAGTACGCTTTTCACTAACAAACTCTTTGATAAAAGGAACTGGATAGTTGACAGTGGAGCAAGTTGCCACATGTGTAGTGATATTGCTTTATTTGAGTCAACACATCAGTTGCCAAAGACTTTTATTATTTCTTTGCCTAATGAAGAAACTTATATTGTGCAAGTGTTTGGGACTGGACAAGTTCTTCCTGATTTAGTCTTGAGAGATGTTTTACTTGTGCCAAGTTTCAAATGCAATCTTATATCAGTACGCAAGCTTGTCAAGATATGAAATGCAAAGTTTTGTTCACACCTACTAAATGTTTAATGCAGGCTCCTTTTATGAGGATGCATGTGGAGATTGGTAAGGTTGATAAGGACCTTTATTTCCTAGTCTCTGGGGATAAACAGGGACAGAATAAGGCAGAAACTCATTCCATGGTTGAAAATCAGTTTGCTAGCAATGTTGATTTGATTCTTAGGCACAATAGAGTGGGCCATCTACCTCTTTACAATCTTCAAAACTCACCTTTTTCTCATACCTTCAAAGACAATAAAGCCAAGCTCTCACCTTGTGAAGTTTGTGCCAAAGCCAGACAAACCAAATTACTTTTTCCTTCTAGTTCTATAACTACTTCCCATCCTTTTCAACTGATACATATAGATGTGTGGGGCCCTTATCATACCAGTACTTATGATGGTCATAAATACTTTCTTACCATTGTGGATGACTTCACTCGATCTACATGGGTACATTTGTTGACTACAAAAGGTAATGCTTTCACAGTTTTAAAGGCCTTCCTGGTTATGGTTGAGAAACAGTTTCAAAGGTCAGTGCAAGTTATAAGGTCAGATAATGCCTTTGAACTGGGGTCAAGTAATAAAGTTGCAGATTTTCTGAAGTCCCAAGGGATTGAACATCAGACTTCTTGTGTTTCTACACCCCAACAAAATGGGGTAGTAGAAAGAAAACATAGGCATCTCCTAGAGGTTGCCCGGGCATTGATGTTTCAATCAAAATTGCCATTAAAGTTCTGGGGAGACAGTGTTCGAACTTCAGCATATCTCATCAATAGAATTCCCACTAAAATCCTTCATAACAAAACACCCTTTGAGCTCTTATACCACAAAAAAAAACCTTTATAGCCACATCAAAACTTTTGGTTGCTTGTGTTTTGTTTCTACCCTTGGACAAGGAAGAGACAAATTTCAAGCTTGAGCCTCACCTTCTATTTTCCTTGGTTACCCTTTTGGTAAGAAGGCTTACAAAACTTACAACTTGGAGACTAAACAAGTTGTGGTTTCTAGAGATATTGTTATCCATGAAGACTTTCTTCCCTTTTCAATCTCTTTCTTCATCCTCACCTAGATTGTTTAATCTTGAAGAGGGTATTTCTGAAGATGAATCTGTTGTGACTGGTAGTCATCCTTCAGTCTCTTCTGAATCACAACCAGTGTTGAGGAGGTCTGGTAGAGTTCATCATCAACCAGTATATCTTGATGATTACGTGTGTTATGTTGCTATTGATAATGGTCCGTTTTGTGGGCATACTCTTACCTCTAGCATTCAGTTTTTGCTACTGCGCGCTGAACCACCATTTGACATTAAACCTGAGAATGAGCCTTTTACTTATCAACAAGCATGTCAATATGAAGTATGGCAAAAGGCTATGGTTGAAGAGTTTACAGCCTTAGAAACCAATCATACTTGGGATCTAGTTCAGTTGCCAAAAGGTAAGAAGGCTATTAGTTGTAAGTGGGTATATAAGGTGAAGAGAAATTCAGAAGGAAAGATAGAAAGATATAAAGCAAGGCTAGTGGTTCGAGGATTCACTCAACAAGAAGGGGTGGATTACACTGAGACTTTCTCACATGTGATAAAGACGACCACTATACGTGTTTTGATTTCAGTAGCTTTGAAAAGAGATTGGAAAATTTTTCAACTGGATGTCAATAATGCTTTCCTTCATGGAGAGCTAGATGAGGAGGTTTATATGAAAATTCCACAAGGATTGCAAGTAACAGATTTTGCTATGGTTTGTCGATTAAGGAAATCACTTTATGGTTTAAAACAGGCCAGTCGTTAATGGTATGCCAAGCTTTCTTCAAGTTTAAAGTCTAGAGGATACAAACAGTCCATGAATGATTATTCCTTATTTTCTAAGCAAAATGGTGATTCAATTGTGTTTGTTGCAGTATATGTTGATGACGTTCTATGCACAGGGAATGATACATCTGAAATTGAGTCTTTAAAGGCATATCTTCATGGAGAGTTTTGAATCAAGGATCTGGGTACTTTGAGTTATTTTTTGGGAATGGAATTTATTCCAACTGATCATGGATTGTTAATGACTCAAAGACAGATTATTGTTGAATTGATTGAGGATTTTAATTGTGCTTCGGTCCAACCAGCTGTTAGTCCACTTGATCTTAGGCAAAAGTTGCTTCCTCATGAAGGCATATTGTTACCATATCCTCTTCCTTATCGACAATTGGTAGGCAAACTTAACTTTCTGGTTAACACCAAGCCAGATATTGCTTTTCCAGTGCAAGTTCTTAGCTAGTTTAATCAAGCACCACGAGATTCCCATATGGCTGCAACAAAGAGAGTTCTTTCTTATCTTAAAGGCACACAAGCTAAAGCTTTGCTACTCAAGAATAAACCACAATTTCAGTTGCAAGGCTTTTGTGATGCAGATTGGGCAACCTGTCCTTATTCTCGAAAGTCAGTAAGTGGGTTTGTGGTGCTTCTTGGTGGGAACTTGGTATCCTGGAAGTCTAAAAAATAATGTAGTGTTTCTTTATCCTCTATCGAAGCTGAATACAGATCCTTAAGAAGAATTTGTTCAAAATTGGCCTGGCTTAGTCGGTTGCTTGGTGATTTGAATGTTTAAGGTGTTACACCTATACCAGTGAAATGTGACAATCAAGCTGCAATATATATTGCTCGAAATCTGGTATTCCATGAACGGACCAAGCATATAGAACTCAATTGTCATTTTGCTTGGGAAAAATTGCTTGAAGGGTTAATCTCATTACATCATTGTTCTTCTTCTCAGCAAAAAGCTGATTTCTTGACAAAAGCTCTTCCTGGTGTCCAACTTCAAGTTGTTTTATCCAAGATGGGACTTCTAGATTCGCCTCCATCTTGAGGGGGTATTGGGATTATAGAGTGACTAGAGTGATAACAAACTTTGTACACGTGGCACTGTTAAGACCACTCATTTCTATTATGAAGAAATATAAAAATCTGTAATCCGTTTTACATGGTAATCAATCGGTGACATTTTGCTTGTTCTGTTTTTCCCTCTCTCTCTCTCTCTCTCTCTCTCTCCATGATCATTCTTGATCTCATTAAATTGATACGAAAAAAATAAATTGACCACGATGCTCCCTATGAGACTTAGAATATTAAACCCCTCATTACACTTAGAATATTAACTAAAATTTTCTCCTTCTTGTGGGATCCGTCAAGGAGATCCTTTATCACCTTTTATTTTCGTAATTTCTATGGAATATCTAGCAAGAACGTTACAAAATGAGTCTATTCAATCCCTTAGATATGTAGGTATCTAGCTGGTTAAAAATGGAACTTGTATTCCTTTTTTAAGCTTTGAGAATGATACTCTAATTTTTGCAGATGCAACATACTCGAATATGAATTTTATTAAACGATTCTTTGATAATTTTTCGCGTCTTTCGGAACTCTCAATTAATTATCATAAAAGTACTTTCCAAACTTTGACTAATATTTCTAGATCATCTACTCTATTGCTAGCTAGTGTTGTTAATATTAAAATCACTAACTCAATGGAAAAATATTTAGGAATCCCCATTCTAAAAGGGCGGGTCCAAAATAGCATGTTCTCAAATATCATTTCTAAATTAAAACAACAACTTTCACAATGGAAAGTAAATTCTATTTCTCAGGTGGGACGAGCAATATTGATTGAATCTAATTTGATTGGTCAGGTTAGTTATGTAATGCAAAGTTTTTTGCTTCCAAAAAGGGAGTTTGGGAAGAAATAGATAAGGTTAATAAATCTTTTTTCTGGAATAAGTATACATCAAATCATCATCCACTTATTAGCTGGGAAAAAATTGTTCTCCAAAAGATAATGGAGGTATGGGTCTTCGTACAGCTCAAAATACTAATATTGCTCTTCAAATGAAACTTCTTTAGAAAATTTTGATAGAACTGGATAACTACTGGGTCAGAATAATAAATGATAAATATTTAAAATCACAAAATATTTTTCAGTTCCAAAAATAATAATAATAATACCTCTTGGCAATTTGGACAATTATTAAATATTAGAGATTCTTTTTCAAAAGGTGTTAAATGGATTTTAGTTGTAGGAAATGGAAATTCAATTAATTTTTGGTCCGATAAATGGACTGGGGATTCTAACCTTCTTACTTTTTACAACAACGAGAATCCATTGTTAAGAGTTTTCGCCTTTATCACTACTCAGAAAACTTGTAATCTCTCGACGCTCAATATGTTATTACAGTCTTGGATGGTAAATTTAATTTCCTTTATTGGAATTCCGATAACTAATGTTTAGGATAGAGTTGTTTGGACTCCTTCGAAAGAGGGACTTTTCTCAGTTAAGTCGACTTCAGATCTTTTGGATGAATCTCGTGTTTTTTCTTCAATTTGTTTATCTTGGATATGGAAGATTAAAATACCACCAAAAATACAATTTTTTTTATGAAAAGCGTGTGGGGATTGTTTACCCACTATTGATAGATTGAATAGATTCTTTAATCGTGTTCCTCATTATTGTTCGCTTTGTAATATGGAAAGCGAAAATTTAAATCACCTTTTTTTCCTGTATCCTTTTACAATAAAAAATGATTTCTAAATTAGAAGAAAAAATTCAACGCTCTCTTTTGATATATTAACAACTGTGAATTTTACACATAATCTATCATCAACTTGAAATTAAATAAAGATGGAAATATTTTGTGTTTTTGTGGTGGTTCATCTGGAATCACAATAACTCTATTATTTTTAACCCATGAAGAGATCCTCATCTTTTACCTTGTGATTTAGCCTTTTTTCCAGCATTTTCAATGGGAAGTTGCCAATTCAAATAAAACCAATAAGAAAATATTCTCTAAACGAAAAGGATATAAAAATAAGACTTGGATTAAACCACCTATTGATTGGTTAAAACTTGATTTCGACGCTTCTAAGTTGAGAAATTTATCAACTTTTGTTAGTTTCATGATTCGAGATCATTCTAGTATATTCGGTCGGTTTAGATTGACAATCTATTGCTCCTATGTTAGTTATACAAGCTGAAGCTCTTGCTCTTCTTTTGGGCCTCCAAGAGGCTGTTAAAATGAATATTAATAAAATAATTATTGAAGGAGATAATTTAATTCTCATTAATTCTTTAAAAATGTGTGGAAACTTCCGTGGGAAATTTATCCGATAATAAGGAATCTGGTTGCGGGTATCCCTAATGTTTTATTTTTTCTTTAGCTCGGTTAAGAAAAATGTTTAGTTTTCAACCTTTATTGTTGAATTTTTTTAAAGATCATCCGCTGTGATGATTTAGATTGGCCGTGTAATATTAGGGTAATTTAGTGTGTGTTTTGTAATGAGTTGGGAGTTGATTGTATTAAAGAGAAGGGGTAAAAAAAGAGGGAGACAAAAGAAAGATTTGTCTTATTAACGCGAGCAGACAATTTACAATTAGACGGAGGGGGATGAATGAATGGCCCGTTGGTAGAAGCTGAGATCACAAAACGACAGCGTAGCTGGACGTGGCGCGGAGTCCCCGCATTCTCATTTGAGCGGATATTCCATGGAATGTACTCTTTTACCTGCATTTTTTTTATATTTTTTTTAATATAATAATCTCTTATTTTAATACGGACTATTCTTTTTGTAGACAGTAAATAAATAAATAAAATTAGTTCGCTGAATGAATTATGAAACGAGAGGAAAATTGAGAGGATTGGTGCACTACGGCGGACGACGCCCCACAAGACGTACCACTCTGACAAGCTCTCACTCTCTACATTTTCCCTACGCGCGTCTTGATCGGTGCACCTCACCCGCCGGTCTTTTTTGGCTTTAGTTGGAGTACTTTTTTTTTCCTGACCACCATTGTCTAAGATTTCAAGTGTTATATCGGCGGATAGGTCCAATAAATTAAAGACAAAAAAATTGAGCCTCACAAAAATGGAAAAATAGATCTCTATTAAAAGGGCGATAAATAAGAATCCTAAAATAGAAATTAGTAGATATGATTTATAATTTTTAGAATCTATTTTTTTAAATATCTCAAACAATATATTTTCCTAACTAACTACTTATTAAAATTATTTATAGAGTCCCTTAATATTCTCTAACCAATTACTCACTAAAATTATTTTAAAAATTAATTAATCTCCTTTAATCCATTTATTTAAAGAGTGTATTATGTAAAAAAAATCTTTGCAGAAATTATAAACTCAATGTATCTTAACATGTATACTATATTACTATAGTATCATACTTCAATTTTTCATTTACGTAATAAGTACAAATATTGTATTTGATTTTAACTTGATAAATAATGTTCACACCCTTAATTAATGATATTGTGTATTAGTGTATTACATGAGTTGTTTTTAAAATTGTATTTGATTTTAACTTGATAAATAAGTTCACACCCTTAATTAATGATATTGTGTATTAGTGTATTCCAGCAGTTAATAAGTTTTGATAGATGCTCTTACGTTTGTAGTTAAAATTTTATGCTTTCTCGTAAAAATGCTAAGTATTATATCATAATTATAATCATAAATTATTAACAAAAAAATTACTGTTATAATTAAAATGAAAAAAAAACATATAATACGAAGTAATATTAGGAAACAATTTACAAGAAAATATATTAAGAAACTTTTTAAATAATTTTAGTGAGTAATCTGTATTTAGTTAGAAAAATATATTGTTTGAACTATTTAAGAAGATTGATTCTAAAACTTACAAATCTTATCTACTAATTTCTATTTTAAGGTTCTTATTTATCGCCCCGGGGCGACGAATAGCAAAACCCTTAAAAAATTATGAAATTTAATTATATTCTTACCAATCTTTAATTACTAATTTTCTAATTTGTTCGATAACACAATCTTTTTATTTCCAAAAATAACTAATCACTCTTTTTATTAAAAAAATTAATAACAAAATAAAAGATTTACAATAACAAATCTCAATGATGCCATTTTAAATTATTTTTGGTAAAGTTAGTAACTACATGTTTTTATTTCTCAATTATTTTTTTTTTGTATTTTCAACTTCAAAATTATACAAGATAAATATGAGTTTTTATTATATTCAAAATTGAGTACAAATTTTTATCTACCCGGGTATTTTGATATGGTAAATTAAAATTATGATTTAAATCTTTTTCAAACTACTTTTAATACTTTAACAAACACATATCCTAAATTCATATGATTTATTGAAAAAAGTCTTAACCAATTTTCAAACAATAAAATAACATTTGTAATCTTGCAATTTTATCTATTTTTTATTTTAAAAAAAACCAAACTTTATATTTTGTTTGCTCGAATCGTTTTTTTGAAGGGTTAATCAAATATTTTTTAAAAATTAATGGATAGCTTAATATTTATTCCATTGAACATTAATTGATGATATTTTTAACTAACGTAATAATATTCTGTATTTTTTATCAGTGTCATATATCTACACAATTTACTATTGATTTCATTTAGAGAAAAATAAAAATAAAAATAAAACCAAATTATTATTATTATTATAATTTTATAAATTAATTCAATAGTAAAAAATTATCAAAATAATGTACTATATATATAAGCAATAAGGTTTTAAGCCTTCACATTGTGTTGCGTCACCTTTGTACACATGTCGTTACAAGATGGATTTTGTCACATGTCAAATTTTTATAATTTACACACCATTATAATTTTTCCATGTCAAGTGTCCACTTTTTCCATGTCACATATTATCATTTACACAATTACACCTCATATTACCATGTCATTCTATCCCGCTATTAATTTGTTATTATTTTTTGTAAATAAATTTTCAATCTTTTGTTTAGAAAACAAATTTTCAATCTCATTTACCACATGCCGTCTCTATTGTATACACTACTTCCTCTATTGAATAAGGTTTTAATCTCCTTCACTATAGTTATATTTTCATCTTGGTCCCTCACTTCAACCCATATGCCAATCTGCCATAACCACTCATCTTCTCCTCCACACTAACATTCACCTTATTCCTCACTTTCACCCTCATCCCCCATACTTCTACCAATATAGATATTAGTGCAATTTTACTATTAAGTTTTAATAGAATTTTCAAAATTCAAATTTGATTCTATTTAAAAAACACGTATAATAATAGAGGATTTCATAGTATATGAGTTTGATTTTTAAATTAATTCGCCATAGCCTACAATCAACTTAAATTTGCTTATGTTAACTCAAAATTACCTTAATTTATAAAATATTCTACCTTTTCTTTCTTAATAGCAAAATTATGCTTCGTAGACTTTCCAAAAGTATTACTTATAATCATATATATTATGAACTTTCTTTAAAATTGAATATTTGGGGTATAAGAGTTTTGTTCAAATTTACAAAATCTTTTTCTATTTTTATGGAAATATTTTTATCAATGGAGATATTTTATATCAAGATTCTATTTTGAAATAATTTGTTCAAACTATTTAAGAAAATAAGAATTGGTTCAAATTTCCATGAACGATATTTATACTTTAATTTGTTTTATCATTGTAATTTATTTACTCTTTTTTATTGTAATTTGTAGATTAGTCATTAATATATATATATATATATATATATATATATATATATTTAATTAACTAAGATAGATTATTTAGTTACCTTAATTTACAAATAAATCTTTTTCTTCCATATTCTAATGATTTTTTAGCAAAGTTATTTTTATAAAAATGAAGATTTGGTTCAAACTATAAATCTTTTGCTTCCATATTTTAAAGATTTTTTTAGCAAATGTATTTTTATAAAAAATGAAGATTTGGTTCAAATTATAAAATCTTTTACTATCCTTTTATGAAAATATTTTTATCTTTTGAGATATTTTATCGAAATATTTTATTCCTAAACAATAAGAAGTTGTGTATAATACTCCGTACTACATATGTGTTTGTGGAAGATGAATGTGTACGTAAAATGATTATTTTCATATAAAGACTAATTAAAAAATTTAAGAAAATCCGCGCAGGGCGCGGAGAACTACGCTAGTATAAGCTATTTACTTATACTTAAATAAAATTAAACACCTCTAGAGGGAATAGAGAGTGCGGCCTCTTTTTCTATAAAAAAAACAATAAACATGTTATAATTGCTCCTTTATTATCAAAAAAAAAACTTTTATATCAATTTACCCAAAAACTTATTAAGCTAAGTTTAATTTATTTAAAAACATCACACATTACTTTTAAGAAGCCCGACAAATCAAATTTCATTTTTTTTGATTGGGTAAGAAATTAGGGTCGCTCTAGTATGTACTACTCGGGCTCGCCTAAAGCATCAATTAGGGACGAAAACTGGTTATTAATCAATTCTTGAGAACAATGGGTAAACTGCTGCTCGTAGGGGTTCGAACGAAATGGTGACCTGGAAGTACTACCTCAAAGACCTAACTGTTGAACCAAATGCCTGAAAGCTCCGACAAAATTTCATTTGATTATGTTCTATCTTTCCTTTCTTCGTGATGTATGAGTTTGGACAGAACTAAAAAAAAGTGCTTTGTTATATTGACAAGCATCAATTCTATGATATTAACGCATGAAAGTGATAGTTTCTTTCAAAATTGGTTCATAAAACATGGTCGACTATTTTTTCGTTTCATCTAATCGATAATATGCGGATCTTGGTCATTGCTAATAACTTGCCAAACTATCCAAAAGAACCAAAAAAAATGGCGTTCTCTAATAAGTGATGTAAATGGATTTATCTGGATATTACGGATTATGTTGAGCGCATATTTCGTGCACTCTGTTTATTCAATTCCCGAATTTTTTACGAACATTTAGGTTGTGTTTGACAAAGAGTAACGTGGTGTAGCCCTATGGTTGAGTGTAACTAATTTGAGATAATTTTATGCAAAAATTTCATACCTTTCATTGATTAATTATGAGTGTTTAAATATGCACAAAGGCTTTACTAAAAGTATTTTTTGTCATAAAATTTTGCTCTTTTATCTTAAAATGTATAAAATATAATTACTTTTTACATATATCGAGACAAAAAAGCAATGCTTTATAACAAAAAAATATTTTTCCGGTCAATTAGAAATAGGCCAAGGTACTTGGATTTATTTTCTTGTAGCTCAAGTTTCATACCATGAATAAAATGATAGAATTAAATCTAATGAGGTTGATTCTGGTGAATATAAGAAATATTGTCAAAACTGAAAATGAATATGGTCCATTGGATAGAAGAAATGAAGTTTTGTAAATATCACTCAAAAGCACCCTAAAATGTTAAATTTCATCCTTCTATTCCACAAAACACAAATTGCCGTCTCTCTCGATTTGAAATTCTTTGAATCTAAGGTTTCATTAATGAATTTGGATCTGATTTTCAATTTGAAATTGTTTGAATATAGAGTTCTAAAAACGATTTGTATTTCTATAGTTCATAAAAAAAAGAAAAAAAAATTCTAGAATTGACAATTAATAAGTTGAGTTTTGGATAGATTCATGATGTTTTGAATATGAGACTCATGATTCGTTATGTGTCGTGACTATGTTATTTTTCGTTAGAGTTCATGTATTTTATCTATATGTTAATATGTGGTGACTATGAGGTTCACGTTTTGTTGTGTGAACCACTGAGAGCTTGTTTGATTATTGTTTTTAAAATTTTGGTTGATTTTTCCTTCTAATTTTTCGGACTTAATTTCTAAAGTTCGAACTTTGGTTTCTAGATTCAATTTGAGATTCATACAATGGTTAATAGACTTTGTGGATGTTTGGGTTCAAGTATTACATTAGACTGTTCATATATATTCACAAAAGGTTTATAGAAAGCTACATTTGTTGTTATTTCAAAATGTTTATATTCCTACATCTGTTGTCCCTCTTTTACTAATGTTATTGGTGCTTTTCACTACTAATTGCTACTATATTTTTGTTGGTCACTACTTTTTTTGTGTGTGTAATGCTTGCTAGTTTCTTCACATTGATAATGAAATTACTTAGCTCAATAGAAAAGACAAGGATTCGCGGGTTATATGTACAAATAAATGATTTTGTCATAGCCTATTAGCTCAAATGGTAGAGCAATGTGTTTATACACATCGATGTGGATTCAAATTCCTCACGGGCTACATATTATGTATGTGATGTTTCACTTCAAAGTTGAGTTCTCTTGTATCATGTTCAAGTCATATATATTGTTTTAGTGTTCACATATTAATTAACTATGTTTTTGAACAAGGTCTATATATTTTACAAAGTCATCTACTAGGATTCAAGTCTTTATCGACAATTTCTCAACCTTGACCTTCGTAGTGGCCTCCATTGCTACATTAATAGTTCAAAGTCTCATTGAGAATGGCTCTTAGGGCCTGTTTGGATTACATGCATTATGATGTCATTTTGAATTTTTTGCATTAATTTGAAAATTACATTATAGTACATATTAATGAACGTTTGCATTATCTTTTATTATTTTGGATTAAGTACTATTTTAGACAGTCTGTTGAGACTTGGTACTTAAATAACAATATATAACATGTATCAATGAAATTTAGTGAAAATAATAATGATAATATTTTAGAATAAAACATGAAAATAGTTTATCCAAACAGACTTTTACATTTTAATGAGGCAAAATACATTATAATGTAATTTTGCATTATAATGCATGCGATCCAAACAAGCCATTAGCTTCTTTATTTCCTTCCTTGCTATACTTTAAGAACTTAGTATATGTTTAAAATGGGGGATTTTATGTCAAATTTATGATTGTGCAAACATTTTTCCATGATCATAAATATACTATTACCTTCACAGTCACATGTTGAATGTGTATTTTTGTTTAATTTCGAATAAGGTAAAGATGTTTATAAGATAATTCATTCATGTTCTTATATATTATTTTAATGTTCACATATTAATTATGTATTTCACATGTTGACTATGTATGTTCACATATTTTCAAATAAGGTCCTTATGTTTTACGAAGTCATATACCAGTATTCAAGCCTTAAGATACAATTTCTTAGCCCCGACTTTCATTCAAGCCTTGGATTAAAAATGAATGCCTTCTTTTAATAAGCTAAATCACATTTCTTGAGTAAGTTTAATTTTATCCAGGCAAAAAGAACAAAATATGTTAACCCACCTTAAGAAAGCTAAATGTAATAATGAAACTTAAATATGACTACTCAATACTGATGTGATTAGCAATGTCCACACCACACCTATGAGACAATTCACCTCTCACATTAACTTCGGTTCATGAATAACCTACAATAAAAGAATAATGTGAGAATAATCAACAAAAGCAGAATATGTTCACAATATACTTACTATAAGGTTCACACAAAAATATATGACGTTCATATAATATAAAATTAAGTTCCAACTTGACCATTTGTAATAGTAGTAGTTTTTCACTCTTGGAAGCTCAAATTAAATGGAGATCGATTGTTTTGAGACTGTGCTTCTTGAAAACCCAATGAAGACTCAAAAAAATTGAGAAAATTAAAGAGTTAAATGCTCTCAATGTAATAACCGTGGTTTTTGAGGATATTTTTAAATTTTTCTCGGATATCCTTTTAACTTCTTTGTCCGTTTTAACGCTTAATCCGATATTTTTGTCGGAGATTAAATCCTAGAAAATTCTTGGTGATATCCTAAAATCACAAAGAAAATGATTTTATGCATTGGTGTGAATTCTAGGATTTTTCAGTGGAAAAAGAATATTTATTGGATAAGTCGTCTTTTTAATTATGTATTGTAAAGGATTTAAAATACGAAACGGAAGCCTTAAAAATTGAAGGTAGCAAGATAAAATCATGGAAAATTGATTTTATTGGTCTACATAAATTACGGGACGTTTTTCGTTTAGTGAGTTTTTCCACCCGAGGAACATAATTTTACCGCTTTAACGCGAGTTCCGTTCCGATACGGGTTTGGTTTTATAAACCGCCTCTTTCTTTGTTTAATAAGGAAGGAACCTGAGAGAGTATTCTATCCACCGACATATCTTCTACCTTATCAAAGTCTTTGACTTTTGTCTCAAAAGAACAAAAACAAAGGGAAGGAACCCGAGAGTTTTAGGACAGAACGATGGTCCGAGGAGAAAGAATTCTCACCGCCGGCTACCTCTTCTCCACCTCCTCATCATCTTCTTCCTCCCTATGAGCTCTTGAGTTGAGCTGCTGTAAAATCAAACCAGAAACCATGAGAGAATCAGGAGGAACGACGGACTCGGAGAGCTAGGATTCGAATTCTTCATCGTTGTTGCCTCGCCAAGCGACGTCGCCGGCGATCGCTAGCTCCTCCGACCACCACCCACCACGAGGACTACCGCCGGACAATACTCAACCACCCTCGAACTCGGGGATTGAGCCACTATCGAGCCAAACGAGCCATGGGCTCGAGTGAAGGTAATTACGATCGAAATTAATTAGCGGGTTGGTTGCGGAGCCATCGTAAGGACATTTCGGTTCCGCTTTGCTAATTAAATTTATGGTTTTTATAATCTTGACGCTGATATGGTTCCACAGGTTCAAACCACTCGAGAAACGAACGTCTGGATCTTTACTTATAGCGAATACAAGTTTGGACATCGATTGGCAGGTAAAGGACTTCGGATAATTACTCAGGATTCGTTGTTAATCCGTTTGATCCGAGATTTGGTCACCTTTAAGAACTGTTACTAGTGAAGCGGATAATTAGTTATAATTCCGCCAAGATGGCTCCTTAAAGCATGATAACTAAGGATTATTTATGAATCGATATTCGGAAATCAAATCGTTTATCGATTAGAAAGTTGTAAGAGTTGAGAATACAAATAAGAAGTGTATCCATGAGCCTGTTGTTGAGAAATCTTTTCTTATATTTGGGAGAAGGGTGATAAAGATTTCTGTCGGAATGGCTGAGAACGTTGAGCAGGCCTTATAAGGCAAGTGGACGGTTCTCTCTTGCATTATTGTTATTAAATCAGGAATTGAATCCCATTTAATAATTGTGTTGGTAACAACTTGTGTACTTAATGAAATATGATAGGTTGTTATATTTGTTAGAAATAATGACCATGTTGTTTATTCAGTTTTGCGGTAGAACTGGATTTAGGTCCGTTATGTGTGACCTTGTATGTTCTCTCGTGTTGAGACATTGTTGTTGAATTAAGGTAGTTTCAGGGAGGGGAACGTGGTTCCATATCCTCTCTTTAAAAAAGATTACATTAGGAGGGGCCTAATCCTAATGGTGGGTCATGACTCTTCCCCTGCTCTTTGTGGGAGAGGGGTGATGCGCACTCTAGGTAAGTGCAATTGGCACGGTGCAGTGTAGACGACAGGGTAATAGGCCTCTCTGATCTCTACATCACCATATGCAAATGAAAGATCAGGATCGCTTAAGTCCTGTGATCTTGGTACAGGGTAGATGAAATACTCCGATGATCTCTACAATACCAAAATATTTCGGCAGTAGTTCGAGCCGATTAAAAGCCACCAACCTGTTTGTGAAAAATTTGAAAGTAATATAAGATAAGTGCGTTAGGCACATTAATATACCTGAATGGTTAGTCTAGTCGGAAAGCCATTCTTGCTCCCGGTTATGAATGATTCTTAATCAAACTTTGATTAAGTCAATCTGATTAGTCGACGGAGACTTTTCAAAATGTGATGTGATTAATTTGAGTTCCCAACATTTTTTCATGTTTCGTAAAGGAATCACAAGCTATGGTGTCCTCTTTATTGATTATGCATGCCTCATTCTTATCCTCTATGGGACTGCTAATTGTTGGATCATCGACCGGTTGTTATTCGGATTTCGATGCCAATATGTTTAGTCACTACCATAAGCACCAGTCAATTTCTCCACTTGCTTAGTCTTTCATTAGACTAACCCGACCACTTTATTCAGTTGCATGGTCGGCTGGTGTCCACTGTTGTATACGACACATCATTTATTTCTTGGAAATTGATTTGAGAAGTGGATCAAGAAGTTGAAGAAAAGTTTCCAGAAGTTGTGTTTGCGCGAAGTTCTATGTTGGGAAAGGAAAAGCTAAAAGTTTACATACTAAAGACTTTGTTCAGATAGAAGACTGTTCTATCATCTTGTCATAAAATCTAATGTAGTTATAAGACCATTTGTATTATTCCGCTGTAACGTTTTCTTAAACTTTGTAAAGTTGGAGTTGTCAAATAATAAAGATTAAGTTGTTTTACAATATTTTGTTGTTTTCCATTTTCATATTTTCTGTTTTAAATGACTCCAGCTTTTGAATTTTTAGTTTGATCATTTAGTTTAATGCCTTGGGTAGCTTCGGTTTAGTCTTAATCGGGGTTACTGGCGGTAATACCTCCAGGGTAGGAAGGGGGTGTTACACTTAAGTCACGATTATGTGCATCAAATATGATGTATTTCAATGATTTGTTTGCAATTTTAAGAAGTTCTTGACTTTTAGGACTTTTATCAAACAAGTTATGTGTATCTCATAACTCTTCAACAGAAACATCGATCATAGAAACAATTTAAAAAATGGACAATGGAAAATCAACAAGTCAACATTATATACTCGGAATTTAGGATTGATTCACACACATATTGATACAAAAGGTGAATACAAACTCGAAATTAAGAAAAATGAAAATCAAATTCAAAAGAGGATAAATCACATACTTGAACTTGGACCCATAACAATAGAAAGTTTGATTGAATGGGAGTTTATAAGCCGAGGAACAATCAAAGATCAAAAGGCCATAAAATAGGACTATCGAAGGCAGCCATGGGCGTCCATATGTAGCTGAACTACTGAGAAGAATATAAGAACAAGTAAAAGGATGATTTTGCCCTTAAAACTTTATAGTGAAAACAAAAAGCGCATTGATCACAAAATATTACATGATCTAACGGATGAGAATCATTTTCAGTTTTTAGGATAAGGTCTATTTTCATATGATTCACTCTCCGGATATTATATATCTGATTTTATTATTTACCAAAAAACAAGAATTCTGATTTTATTTTAATTAAAAGATCTCAAGTTTGATTTAATTTAAAGCCCACTTAATTACAGCAATACAACATGCCCAAAATAATTAAAATCCCAACTTATTAAACTACTCATTTAGTCATTCTTCTCCAATCCTTCAAAATCCACGGGCATGTGAGTCTCTGACAGTTCGAGACTACGCCGCCGCCATCTCATTCTCCCGCTTCCTCTTTCGACACTTTAGTCAGCCCAATGCACAACCTTACTTCTCCGCCCTCGCTCCTACCCTGGGGCGGCCATTTGAGAAGTCCCACTCCTCCGACCGCTGGTGGGGGCGGCCATCCACACCCGCCCCCTCCCTCCGCCACTGGTCACGTGCGTATGATCGCCCAGGTGAGAAATAAGAATAAATTTTTCTCGCCCCTTCCAAAAAATCAACATCCTTGATAAAGCACACATTAAAAAAAGATAAAATACGGCACATGTGACTTTTTTCCGTATTATTCACGTATTTTTCGAAAAATATGTTTTTATGAGACGCCTCCAGTTTGTTCATCAAAACTAGGCAATTGTTCATCAATATTGATAAATTGTTCATCAATATTAACTAAGTGTGCATCAATTTTTGATAACATTGTTCATTGATTTCGAACTTTTTTATTTTTTAACCTTATCTATGTGTATGAATACAATATTATCTAGTTTTTGATGCACATATAACTATTTTCGATATAACCATATTTGTTCATTCATATACTCCTATTTGTTCATTGATATAACCGTGTTTGTTCAATGGTATACCATTCTTTGTTCATTGATACACTTCTTTTTGTTCATTGGTATACCATTGTTTGTTCATTGATATACCCTATTTGTTCAAGGGTATACCCCTGTTTGTTTATTGATGTAACTTTTTTTGTTCATTGATACAACCTTGTTTGTCCATTGTTTGTTCATTGATATACCCTATTTTTTCATGGATATACCCCTATTTGTTTATTGATGTAACTTTTTTTGTTCATTGATATAACCTTGTTTGTCCATTGTTTGTTCATTGATATACCCTATTTTTTCATGGATATACCCCTATTTGTTCGTTGATATAACCTTTTTTGTTCATTGATATAACCTTGTTTGTTCATTGATATACCCTATTTGTTCATGGATATACCCCAATTTGTTCATTGATATAAGCTTGTTTGTTTATTAATATATATACTTATTTGTGAATTTTAATATACCCTTATTTGTGAATTATAATAAACTTATGTTTGTGTGTCAATACTATCAATTTGTATATTTAGGACTATCTATTTGTGCATTTTTGCATTTATTTTGTGTTTTAAAGCTATCTTTTTCCTTACTCATATAATTAGTTTTCACTCACATACTCATAAAATTAGTTTTAATGCACACATAAATTTATCTAGTTTATGTAGTTGTTATATGAATCCTTTCTTGAGAACAAAGTGTTAATATATTAAATATCCAATTCAGATGAGTCAGTTATACATGGCGGAATGTCAGTTACAACGACTTGTTCATGTCCAGATTAAGATACAAACGCGTGATAAAATGAGCAATACAATTGTCATGTCTACATATATGAGTGCAACAAAAAAAAATGAAAAGCTCAATGTAGTACCTAAGTAAGATAAGTTTGATGTAGAAGCTTGAAAGCAAAGGATAATAGATAAAGAATTTGACTTTGTAATAATATGATGTATGCTTAGAGAACGAGCCAGTTGCAAACCGAAGAGCAGTGTTTGTGCCTTAGCTTCACAACAACAACACTGACAAATCCAAACAAGTCAAACAAGACAATACCAAGACTGACATCAAAACAATTAGTTTTGTCTCACATACGGCTAATTATGTGCACATTCTCCATTTTTTATGTACAAACAATAGATTTTTGATGCACAAACAATTGTTTATTTATGCACAAAATCATAGTTTTGATGAACAAAATCAAGTGTTGGTGAACAATCTGAGCGCAAGTCCTATTTCTGTTTTTTTTTTCAAAACTACGCAAATAATTTGCCAAAAATTCGTCCGTGCAGTTTTTCTCCTTTTAAGTGAAATAATCAGCGTCTTTGAATTTTTAATTTTTATACATCCAACGTCTCTTATTCTTTGTTATTTCACTATGGACGCCTATTCGCACCTGAACCGGACTCATATTTTTATGCGTTTTAAAGTTTTTTTCTCTCATTTTTAACTTTTCAATTTCAATAAAAAAATAAAATAATCCAAATTGGGCTCCCATCCTATCAATCCTTTCCAGTTTTGCCCTCTTGCCGTCTCAACTATGTCCTTTTGACTCTCTCCCCCCACACGCAACTCCTATATAAACTAGCCTTTGGACGCCACCACAGCCAGTTGTTTCCCTCTCAACTTTTCCTCTGAAATTTCCACGAAAAAACAAAAACAGAAAATCCCCAACCCCACCCCGCCTTTTTTTACAGAGGAAGAAGATCCTCCTTGAATCTCACCTCTCTCCTTGCGATGATAGCGGAAACCGCTCAGCCAGCCGCCGGAAGCGGCGGAGGCGGCGACGTCTGCAAGACTATTGAAGTCGCTGTGGAGAAGCATCGCCGCCGTCAGCTCCGCGAGTACAGCCGCTTGCGCCTCACGAAACCGGCCACGGAAGAAGAAGTCGCCGCACTGGAGGCGGAGGAGAGGGCCGCTGTCGCCGAGGGCCTCTTCATCCCTCCGCTTAACTTCTCTATGGTCGACAATGACGTCTTCCGCTCCGGCTTTCCCGATACCGCCAACTTCACCTTCCTCCAATCTCTCGGGCTCCGATCCATAGTGTAACCTCTTCCACAACTTTCTTCCTTTGTTTAGGTCGCTTGATTTGTTGCCGCCTGTTTGGATTGCGATCTGAGATTTAGGGATTTTGAATTTTTGATTTCCTGAATTCGTGATTTGATAGGTATTTGTGTCCGGAACCTTATCCGGATTCCAACATGGAGTTTCTCAAGTCCAACGGGATTAAGCTCTACCAATTCGGAATCGAAGGTTACAAGGTAAATCACGAACTCCGATTGTCTAACTCCTGTTCCCATTCTCTTCGTCCACCTTCAATGATGATCGATTTTACCTGCAAGTTGTTGAAACAAAGCAATCGAATCAGGTCTTTCAGATTTTATTTCAATAGTATTGGCCACTGAAAATTTGATTTGAGCTTTGGATCCAGAGCTAGCAACTCCTGTTGAGCTATTTTCCATTTTTCCTTATTTTGTCCAATCTAGTTCATTTAGGTATCTATATTTATCATTGCAACTTTTTCTCCCTCTTAATACTAGCCGCCGTCCAACAATGGTTACAAGAAATGTATGAAATGACAGACATATGAATTTGCACTCAAAGAAACCTAATCCTACCACGTTATTTGACTTAAATAGATTTCTACACTATTTAGTAATTTGATACCTGATGTGATAGCAACGTAAAATAACTTATTGCTAATATTTTACCACCGTAGCACTGAAGTAATTTACTATATAGTTTAGATTGTAGCATCAAATGATGTGGGCTAAGAATTGCTGATATTGACCTTAATTAGGTAAGAACTGTGCTTTGCATGCATTACTTAATTGTTATTATTACATGTACATCATTATCAGTTACTTAATCTAGTTGTATCAGCAATTTTACTGCCGAATGGATGCAATATAAACCTTGACATTAGCTTTCAGATAGAAATGTAGTGCAGAATACAATTTAAGATATCTTAGAATATTTAGTTGTTGGAAAGGGTGGAATATTCCATCACTATGCTTTTGTATACATGTTTTCTCTTTGCTTGTTTCGATGTGCACTTAGCGGTTACATGATATAACAATAAAATAATCACATAACTCCATGATTAGGTCTTACATTTCCGTACTTGGTCAAGAAATTATTTAAGATGAGCATGTGCTGTTTTTGCTATGATGCATAATATGATCAAATCAATTTACTTGGTTAAAGTGAGTCTCGCTTTATGTCTTTTGGATTCAGCGCCTTTTCTAAAAACATGTTCCAAACTTTGTTTCAAAGCTGGGACATTGGCCTATTGATTATATTTTCACTCAGAATTACGTACATATTTTCCTTCATCCTTAAACATTGAACACAATTTTCATTTGTTGATGTTTGGTGAGTTCAGTTCTGCCAGTTGATTTTGTTCCTATACATATTCAAATCTAGACTGTTCAATTGGGATAATTCCTAAGCAAGTATTTTATGGAATCTGTTTCCAAATTCTAAGCATAGATGAAAACTAACTTTAAGCAGACGATGCGCCAATCTTCCAACAGCAGTAGCAGTTCTCACCTCCAATTCAAATTCGTGTAGAGCTAAATTGCCATATGCAAGGGGGCGTTTTCTCAAAATAATCAATCTCCAGAAAATTTTGTTGATGTTCGAATTTTTTTGCCAGGGGTCCTCTTCTATGATTTTTTTTCTTCTAATTTTGGTATTCTATGAACTGAGATATTAATGTTCTTAATTGCTGCCTTCTCCATATTTCGGGAAAAAATAGTAGTCTTCTTTTTTCATGTATCTCCAGGAATAAAAAAAATCCACCATAATCATCACTCTGGTGCTAGATTTCAGTCAGCAACGGTATTAACTCCTAAGTTATAGGTGACTCAGTCATGTTTCGGATGCATATTTCGTGTATTTTGCGTTGTATACTCTCGCATCACACTTTCTGTGTTAATTAGTTGATCTTCTAAAGCATCTCCCATATTTTTTGTTTGTATATTAGTATATTGTGCTTGCCTGCTTGGGTAGGGCATACTATTCCAAGTTGTTAATATAATAAGTGCTACGGCTGACATATTTATAAAATTTTGTTTTGCAGGAGCCTTTTGTAAATATTCCAGATGACATGATACGCGAAGCGCTAAGAGTTGTGCTAGGTACTATCACAAAAATCTATCAACACTTAACTTTTTTGTGCTCAAAATTCCTCATCGGCTCAATCTTAATATTCTCATACTTGTGTGTATCGCAGATGTAAAGAACCACCCAGTTTTAATACACTGCAAAAGAGGAAAGGTACTGCTACCAACTTCATGTACTACTACTTATGCTTTGAACCACATTCTTTTTTCAACTTGCAAATCTCTCATCTTTCCATTGTTTCTTGTCTCAGCACCGAACTGGATGTCTAGTGGGCTGCTTTAGGAAGTTGCAAAAGTGGTGCCTGTCGTCCATTTTCGACGAGTACCAGCGCTTTGCTGCTGCAAAAGCCAGAGTCGGAGATCAACGATTTATCGAGTTGTTTGACATAACGAGCTTCAAGCACACACCTTTGTCCTTCTCTTGTTCGAAGAGGTAAAACACAGCCAACCAGCCATTGGTAATCCACAATTATATAGCAAATAAAAAAAACACCGCTGAATAAATTTTAGGGAATATAGATCATTTCCTTCCTCCAAAATTTGGTAAGCAGGGAACATTGAATCTCCAAATCCCAGGTCTCATCTTCTTTATATTTTATGAGGGTATAATAGGAAAGCTGTATGCTCGATCTCTTGTTCGTAGCTCTTCCCACCTTGGTTTTTCGATTAGTTTCCTTGTATTTCTATTGTTGTACTTATTATTACTTATTGAGTTCCAGAGTAAGTAAGCTCGAGTGAATGTGAAACAGTTAAAGCATGGACATGTCATATCTTGTGATCCCAAATATAGTAAAACATTTTTTAGCTGCTTCTCAATGACTGACTGTCTGGACTCGATTTCCTGCTAGGAAGGTTTTTTTTTTTTTTTTTTTGACTAACAATAGAATAAAATACTAGCCAGTAAAAATCGGGAAACTTGTAGCGCAAGTGGAAAATTTCTGAAAATTGTTGTTAAAAGGCGAAATTTTGACGAGACGACAAATTATCCCGGCCACGAAATTCCACGTACAAAACAGGAGGTTGAAAGCGCGAAGAATATATGCGACTATGTAAATTTAACTTGTGTTGAGTCATAAAACCAACTGAATCCAAACAAACATGTCCTATGAATTGCGTTTTCCCTCTCAGTTAGTGCTCGCCATTAATATTGTGATTAGAAACTTCGTTTTTTTGTTCGAATATATTCGATAAAAAATGGATGATACGTCCCATTGTATGTCCTATATGCTGTTGAATTTGTGTTTTGATTAGAAAGTAGATGAGATATACTTTGTTAGATCTATGATTGGAAGGTGGAGCCGTCTTCGATATTTAAAATAAAAACTATGCAAAAGAGAAACTTAATGGAGAGATCCATCATTTAGGCAACTAGGCAACTAGCTCAGCCTCATAATAAAAGGTTTTCCTCAGGTCCATTGAACTTGCGTTTTTAAAGGGTGCTACACATAAAATGGATGTTAAAAAAATTATAAAATTACACATGTCACTTCTAGATTAGACCACATCACCTCTTTTTTAAAACTAATCTTTTATTTTTGGATATGATAAATTCTTATTCATGTTTTTAGAATATAGGATAGAAAATCCCATTATTAACAATCTTTTATTTTTGGATATGATAGATAGGAAGATCATTAGGATATTTTTTTTATGCTATCAAACAAATTGTAGAAAAAATACTTTTGCATATATCAATTTTTAAATAATTATTTTTAGAAATGATAGTGTTTTCGTAGATAAGATACGTATAGCTTTTTTTTTGAAATATCATTGTCAAAATGAATTTAAAAAAATATTAACAAATATAATTAAATAATACAGTAATTTTACAAGTTTCTTAAAAATATCCTTACCTATATCAATTTTTAATAATTATTTTTTAGAAATGATAGTTTTTTTTGTATATAAGACACGTATAATTTTATTTAAATACCCTTACCAATTTCAATTTAATCAAAGGTTAACAAATATAAATAAATATTAAAATAATAAAATAATTTTATAAAATCCAGTGTATGGCACGAGAACTAAGACTAGTATCTTTCTGTTTTCATTGAACCTTCCATTCCGTTTTTCATCAAATTTGGGGGGTTTGCAAGACAAGTTGCCTTGCAAGAATGGTTAAGTCAAATGCCCTCCATATTGGGCCGTCAGTCTTGCACGACCCACATAGAGGCGTCCAACTCACTTTCTTTTGGCCCCAAGTAACCTTAATAGAGCCCCATAACTCATAGCTCACAAATTGGCCCATATGTGTTATAAGACTCCTAAAGTAGCAATTAATAAAAAATAGAAAACTATAAAAGGAAACTAACTAGGATAAACATGCAAACAACTCTTGTATGTGAATTTAAATAACGCAAGCATGCGTTATTCATTTTCCAATTCCTATTAGACAAGGGTTGTTACCAGAAATGTAGATTAGTCAAGATCATTTTAAACTTGAATGCTTGAGATCGTTTGAAAGGTTTGGATCACAATATCTCATTTGTCTTCTTCATCTTTCTACCATGATTTTTTATTGTTATCAGATGGTCAAAGAAAAATTGGTTTCCAAGTTGCAAGGAGATACGAAGACCTATTTCATGATTGGATGTAAGAAACCAAGTGATCAAATTTAGTCATGTTTTAGTATGTAGAGTTTTGGTAAAGGCTTACTTTTATTAATGAGATGATAACCCTCTTTATATAAGCACAAAGGATCGTAACTCAAAAGGAAAGATATTACATATACGATATGTTCAACAGAAGAGATCAATTAATCCTATAAAATGGAATCAAGATAAGGTAAACTATCCTAATTAACATTATTATGATTAAGAGAATGATGCTTCATCCTTGAAACCGATCATGGTTTTTTCCTTGAATCCGACCATTGTTTGCTTCAAGAGCCGATTGTTGTTTCGCCTTGGATCCAATTGTTGTTGCACCCTTGGAGCTGATCATTTTTCATCTAGTCAATGAGTGTGAGTGAAACAAACCTAAAAAGTAAAATTCTTGTGGGCGGTGGTTGGTGACTTTACGAGTCAACTGAAGCAACAAGGGTAAAAAGAAAGAGTGGTTGAAGCCAAAATTTAAAGAGGGAGGGGAAATCTCCTTTCTATCCAATTTTTCTATTCTTTTTTTCTATTTTTCTTTGGCGGAGTGTTCCAAGATACGTCAGTCGATAGCTTTCTTGAGCAGAATGAGTGTGACAAGTAGGCCCCCACAATAGGAGGCATTGCTATGGAAATCGTATTTGCTTCGGCAAATATTCTTTTCAATATCACTATTTAGAGATCGAAGTCAAAGGATGGAAGAAAGTTTAGTATGGCAGTGGATGATGTTCTAATGGTGATGTTGGCGGAAGTTGATGATGTTAGAGATTGTTGTTGGAGGTAGCAAAAGTGGTTTTGTAGTTGGTGAGAAATTGTTTGTGGGCAGCAACGGAAGGTGTTGGTAGCCAAGATTAGTGTTTAAGGTGAGAGGTAGGCCAAATTTCGACATTGGCGGCCATGGCGGCGGTTAGAATTTTGAGTTTTTGTGGATCGTTAAAATGTTAGGTAAAAAGTGTCTCTTCATACCATGATAAAGTCTAGTGGGTTGATAAGTTCAGATTCGTGCGTGTAATAGTCCCATGATACAAGCCCAATGAGGTTCCAACCCAAAACCATATGACTATGGGTAGAGTAACTCATGGGATCATATACCAAACAATTTATACCCAATTTTTCCATGTGGAAAGCCTTCAACACGCCCTCCCTAGTGGCTACTATTTGGGCTAATTCTCACTTGGATACAATCCCTCAAGGCTCAAGAACCGTCATATTTGGATCAATTGCTCCTTTGTTGGGCGGGCTGCTTGAATATGATCATAAGGTCAGCAAGCCGGAATGATCCCTCAATGTTGGATAACTACCACTTTAGGACCAATTGCTCCTTTATTGGACAAACTACTTGAATAGGGCCACGAACCCAACAAGCTCAAATACTCTAGGAAATGAACCCATACTAAAACCTATCTCTGATATCATGTAAAGTTTTAGTAAAGACTTGATTTTGTTAATCAGATGATATTCCTCTTTATATAAGTACAAGAGGATTCAAAGTCATAGAAAGAGATCAATGAATCCTATAATATCATAATAAAGACATGGTAAACTATCCTAATTAACAATATTATGATCAAGAGAATATTGCTAATAATAACAAAATATTATCCTTTCTTAACATAGTGGAGTTATTTAAAATCTCTAACTAAATTTTAAACATATGTCAAAAGAAAAAAATCTAAAAAAGTTGACTAAAAATAAAAGAATTACTTTTTTAATGGTGAGTGATTAGGACGAGTCATATAGCAAACATGATCCATTCTTGTATATGAGAATTTGATGTAATAGATGACCATAGGAGTCACAATCAAGGAAGCATGGCCAAGGTTTGTATGTTTACGTACCACTTGTTGATTTTACTGAAAATATGTCCAATTTTATAGTAATTAAAACTCAAAAGATCAATCAAAATGTCAAAGATGATTAATTCAATCTCCCACAGGTAGCTCTATATACGCATTTCTAAATTATAAGACATTATGACTTTTAATCTTGAGAGACCTATACCAAACCTTCTTAGTTTCCATAATGCCTTTCTTGAGCGCCAACATTTCTACAAATAAAATAAAATTCTTATTGCATAGTTCTATTTTGAGGCTGATAACCTCTCGTTTATGGTTTCTTATGACAAATCCTTACAACTTATCATGTTGCCTTTTCTAATACATCAAATTTGAGTTTAAAATAGTTTGGATTTGGTTTAGGCTTCATTTGGTAGGGCCTTTTTCCACATTCACGTAGTTGAACTTTTTTTTATTTCATTTGCCATTCAAGCGTTCATGAGAATTTTGGCAATGCATCTTGGTAAGCATAAGTTAGATGAACACACTCTTGTCTTGGAAAGCCTTGCTTCAATTTAGAGCAAAAAACATAGACATCCAAAGCTACAAATATGATCATCAAAAGATTTTTGTGGTATAAAAGCTCATAAGGTAATTTATTTTGTTTGAATATTGAAGGCAATTCGTAGTCAAAACACTTTCATCCAATCAATTTATACACAATTTGGACTAAAGCATTGGGCCTCTAGCAATATCTCTCAAAATGTGCCTATATTTTCTCTAAACTACACCATTTTTTTTTATCCAAAGGAGGGCTTAACCCCGTTTTATTTAATAATAATTTCATAATTAGGTTACATATTCTCGCTCATCCAGCTATCTATCTCTAGAAAAGACATTAAACCCTCAGGAGGCTCATCAAACACAACTAAACTACACAATTTTGTTGAGGTGTAACAAAACATATGTTATTCCATCTCCTTTTCTCTTAGAATGTTAGATGTATCTCTACTAGCTTCCAACTTAAGAGCATTATTCGAGGAGCGTTATTTGATCTTAAATTATAACATTCCTTATTTAATTATCTCTTTACCACACCTAGGAAACTCCTAACCATAGTTAAGGCATTTCTCTTTGATTGGTCTTCAACTCCATTATATTTTGCATAAGATGGGTATAATTGACCATTCTCTTCCATCTGAAGGTGTTAGACTATAGTGTTTGCATCAGACACTTATGTGAGAAATATTTAGCTAACATGGTTATCTGACTAAGCCTACTATAATGGCTTATCTGCAACACTTTATCACACTTGAAGACCGTAAAACCATGTTGGGAATGAACATCAGTAGGATATGAAACCTAACTACATTGGAGTAGGCAATTCTAGTGATGGAGGAAGAAGAAGGCGAGAGGTGGAGACTGTGAGATATAGTACCTTTAAGGTACCATAATATATAATTGATGCATCTCTAGTGATTTACCCAAGGTGGATGCATGTGTTGACAATCATGATTTGTAGTATCCTGCTATTTTATAAGGATATTTGTGTAATCATTTTATGTAAATGATAATTCATTAATTTCTGTTACACTCAAATTAAAAATCCGTCTTCAAGGGGATTAATAAATTTGCAACCCCTATAAATTCATTATCTTTGTGCACCTCCACCCCTATTTCAACCCCTAGTTGGCCCCAAAGAATTTGAATAGAGCAAGAATCTCTATTCTCCCCCATTTGTGTTCTATAAAATGAGGTGGATGAATGAGGAAGAATGAGAATCTCTCTCTCTCTCTCTCTCTCTCTCTCTCTCTCTCTCTCTCTCTCTCTCTCTCTCTCATTTAAGCTTATTCCAGCACCATTCAAAGAAGGAAATCCCACAAATATTTTGGTTCAACCCATTTTGAAATTGTTAAGAAAACTTTCAACTTTTCTTTATTTTTTTCCAAAAAATCGCCGGAGGCAGTGGCGGACCTAGGGGGCTTGAGGAGGCAGCCGCCCCTGCTCCCCCCGGGAACCGCTAGTATCACCTGAACTGAGAGGAAAAGCGTGGGATGGGTAGGAAAAGCGTAGCCGCACTTTTCATGGACCAAGCCGAGCAATTCCAACAAAATCTAAAAATGCGGTGTAGACACTAATTGCGCGGCCGCGCTTTTCTGGGCCACGCTGCGCTTTCGGAATTTCACACTAAGGTGATTTGGGCCGACATTGGGCTGTGTTTTGGGCTTGGTTTTATGTAATTCCGACTTGCTTTCTTTTGTATGGCTTGTGAGGATTTGTTTCCTTGGATATATTTAGTAGTTTTAAGTGATACTCTTTAGTTTTTCTCTCTCTTGAATAACTTCGAAGACAACTTGGAGGCTAGGGTTTACTTTAGAGAGTTTTCTCAAGGAGTAACATTTGAACCAATTTGTAAGCTTTCTTTTAATCTAATTACGCATTGCTAAATTTATTGTGTTTGGCTAGTTAATTGAAGTCATGATTTGCATGAGTTGTGAGGTTTGATTGATTTTCAACAAACTTGAATAGATTTTATTCCCTATGCTTAATTGAATCAAAGTTATTCTAGGGTTTTGTTAGATTGATCACCTAATAGAATTTCTAGGTTAATTTACAACTAATCTGTTTGATTCCCAGTTAGGATTTGTTAAATAAAGTAGAATCTATAGTTGTTTAGACTCGGTTGGGCTATTCAATTATAGAAGGGAATAAATTTATAAGTCACTTAGATGTTTGGTTGCTCTAAGTGCTTGTTTCTATTGATACTTAAATCTTTATGTTGTTGTCTAATTGAATCTAGAAGGTTTTCTAGGTTGTTAATTGATTAGGGTTGTTAGATTGGTAGTTGTATCAACTAAACCTGAAGTTTGGATCAAAATCCACAATAGATTATTCAAGTGAAGTGAGAATCAATGAACAACAAAGCAATGTCATGATGGATTTAACTAGTTGAACATACTTGTTTCATATTGATTTAATCATCATTGCATTCATATTTGCTTTCAATTTGCATAGTAGAATAGACTTTCAATCATAAAAACCCCCATCATTTTGTTACTTGGCACTCAAGTTAAACACACTTACATGAGTCTTTGTGAGATCAACTCTTACTTATTGCTCTACTGAGTTTGGTAAAGTTAAGGTTTCTTTGATAGGTAAAACGATTGAAAAATACCTCATCAAGAAGAGAGTGGAGAAATTTGGGTGAAGAAGAAGAGATCTTTTTTGTGATGTCTGAGATTATTCGCCTCTAGCTTCGAGTGTCCAACAATTAGGATTTTTGTTTGTAGATTTTCACTCAACTTGGAAATCCTAATCTCATTTTGCAAGTATTTGCCCTAGTGTGAGAGTTCTAGTGTTGATGATCTTTGTGTGTGATATTTGAGGACACTTGTATCCGTTTGTTGATTTGTTGAATTTTGCCCTATCGGGCATCAGTGGGTTTTCCCTCTAGTTATAGAGTTTTCCTACTTAAGGGTGTTCATCTTTGCTTTAATTTACCTTGTTTTTTTATGATTAATTTGGTTCCTAGATTGTGGTTGTTGGTTTGCTTGCTTAGCTTTGTTGTCCTAGTTGCATTTGTTATCCTACAGATTCTTGTTTGCTCCCAATAGATTCCTCATTCCATACCAATTCCAAGAGTTATACCAAGCAAACAGGCCCTTGTATCCTTAACATATATATTCATCGCATATTAGTAAACCAAACAGATTCATATGCGTATCATTCACATCAAAACAAAAAAATGGAAGTTAAAAAGTCTTCAAATCTACTGGTTAATTACCAAAAAAACATTTTAGGCTTATTTACAGCCAATTAACACACAGCGTGTTATCATACACAAACATACCACATATCACATAAACTTAATAGACAACTTAATCCCTTTTTTTTTGGTAGAAAGACAACTTAATCCCTTCTTATTTCAAAAACATTCACTATAATACTAGATCGTCATTGTAAAAGCCAAAGTAGGCAGTGAAACCGGGTTACCTGAGAGCCTGAACTCCATCTAGATTGATCAGTGGCACGCCACACTATGAATGGGTTGCTTGTTGCCATTACTCAGATTCCTCTGGTGCTTCCCAATGGGATTTTTCAGAGACAACCCAGATCCACCAAAACACAAGTATTGTTTGTGCATTATTCTCGGGGTCTCATCAGACTCATCTTGAACCGAGACCGAAGGCCCTGCCACTTCATCTATCCCTTTTCCTTTGTCCAGTGAACTATGTGAAGAGATCGATATCTTGGACAAAGAACTCGAAGACGACCTCTGGTGAGGATTATTAACATGTGGCAGGTCCATCATAAGGCCCTGCACCACACCAGAGGCGAATCTCTTTCGGTTTGTTGGACTGGAAATGTTACTCCTCACAGCAAGCGCACGCTTGTTGTTAGACAACGATGTGGGCTCCGAAAACCTCTCTCGTAGCGGGATTGGAGCTTCAACATGATCCATGCTCATCTTTTTCTTCTTATTTGTCTTAGGCCAATGAAACATTGTTTTTAACCGTTTGGCTGCACTTTGTACCGTCCCTCCACGTTTCTTGTTTTCCACACAAACCTGCTCCTCCTCCACTCCATTCAAGCTGATCTCACTAAGAGACGGGATATGGCGAATCTTGACACGAGAACCCGAACTTACGTGTTCAAATCCCGAGTACTTGAAAATTTCAGAGTCCAAAACCCGAAAAGTAGTTCCCGGGCTACTACACACAGTGCCTTGCATTCTCAAATGAGAAGCAATGGCTTTCCTTGTTGAATAGTCTTGGCAATTCGAAAACCCACCAGCTATGATCAGTTGCCTAATCAGCATCTCTGATGAAGATGACCTCGGTTGTTGTCTGAGGTAATCGAGAGGAGTCATGCCATGATCGTCTCTTACATTCACGTTGATGTAGCGAGCTGCCATTAGGTGTTGTACTAGGTCGGAGTGGACATTGCCAATGATTGCCATGTGGAGAGCGGTTCGTCCTTCATTGTTCTTCGAGTTGATGATGTCTTGTAAATTGAAGTTGTTTTGGGGTGCTATTAGTTGTTTCATTAGTTCAATCTGGCGGTCTACCCTACGAAAGCCAGGGCTTAGGGCACCAGATACCGTCATGTGGAGAAGCGTGTCGCCAAATTTGTTTGTTGTGGAGATGGATGAAGGAGAGGAATGAAGCAGCAGTTTGACGACGGATTGTTGGCCTTTGTAAGCAGCTATGTGTAGGGCTGTATTGCCTAGGTTGTCGGTGGAGGAGATGATGTCATCATATGTTGTTATCAAGTGCTTGACTACCTAAGATAATTAACAGGAGTGAATGAATTAAGAACAAGTGCAAGATAATTTGCCCACACAACTAAGAAACATGAACATCAGTTCTCTAATCCATTTTCCTAGTTGCTAGTAGACATGTATCAGTACTTAATTAGGCCAATCAAACAAAATTTGCAAAACCCAAACGAAACATAAAATACCTATCAGTTTTGGGTAACCTTCCGAGATTATCAGAGTGAGGAAATGCAAGAAACAAATGAGACAACAAAGAGGCTCCAACTGTTTCAATATGCAAGTGGGCTTTCAATCCCTTGTTCTTGCTGTCAAGCTACATAAAAACTTATTGCTCCATGGTTTCATCCAAATTCAACCATCCCTTAGTTTTAACAAAACAACCATATATTTTGAAATTCAGGGAAAAAAAACCTCTTAGACCTAAATCTTAAGAGAAATGGCACCTATTAGTACAAAAAATTGGGCTAAGTAGCTTTTAAAGAATTGATGTCAAATTCTTAAAATTTGTATCAAGGTTTAACAGTTAATTTGTGCCATTATAAAAATATGTAACACTAGGACAAGTAAGGATGGTTTTGACCAATAGGATTGCAAGCAAAATGTTCAAACCACTCTAAAAGAGAATCATACAGCCTGCAACAAATCCAAAATCTTCTTATATCCTAACAAAAATATCATATTCAAACTTTTTGAGGAGTTAAAAGCCAAATGAATTTTCCTAGATGGAATCAATGATGAATCGATATGTAGGGAAAAATAATCAATTCATCATCCCTGTTCATGAAAAGTACACTCTAGATCTCAGCATCAACATCCATGAAAACTACTTGCTATATCCTAACAAATAATCTCACCAAAATTGAGAAAGAAGAAGAATGGTGAATTGAATTCTGACCTCAAGCTGGCCTCTGCCAGCAGCAGCGTGCAATACAGTAGACCCAAAAGCATCTCTGTAACTCAAAACCCCATCTCCGCTTCCGCCGCCGAGAAGCTCCGCCAAGACCGCCAAGCTGCCGCCTCTAGCGGCGGCGTGAACCGCCCTGTTCACCACCTCCCACTTGAATCCAGAAGGCACCTCCCCCGCTCCTCCCCCTCCCGATTTCTCCGGCCTCTCAAACCTCGGCGAAACCGCGAAATCGTACAGGATCCAGAAGACCTCGGCGCTCCCGCTCCTGGCCGCCGCGTAGAGCATATCGGTGAGGCCGTACTCCCCTTCGCCGAACACGAGGAGAGGGTTCCGATCGAGGAGCTCCCTGACAAAATCGAGATCGGCGGCGGAGGCGGCGGTATAGAGGAGCCATCCGCCGTATCCGGCGGCGATGAGGTCGGATTCTTGGAGGAGGCGTCGGGCGACGGAGGATCGGGACTTGGAGAAGTGGGAGACGCCGGCGTCGTCCCAGACGGACTCGAGGCGGCGGAGGCGGCGGAGGGAGGTGAGGGAGATGAGGTGGTTGGGGTCGAGGCGGAGGAGCTGACGGACGAGGTCGTAGTGGCCGTTGGCGGCGGCGCAGTCGATCGGAGACGCGTACCACCACTTGTCGCCGGTGCTCTCCCACCGCAGAGGGAAGTACGTTCCAGAAGGAGGATTTGGAGCCATTTTTGTCGCCCTTTTTCTTACGATTAAATTAAGATTGAGATTAAGATAATAATAATAATAAACTTCTTTTTTCTGAGGTATATGCTGGAATGATGAATCCGAAAGATGGAAATTAAATATTCGAGAGAAAGAAGAAAAAAAGGAAGAAGAGAGAGGGAAAGTGGAGGTAGTGGTAGGTGGGCAGCTTTACAATATTTTCGTTGCTTTTTTGGGCGGGCAAGGCGAGTGCCCGCGAATAATAAAGCTCTGAGTCACGGCCTCACAGGGCTGACCCAAAAAATATTTTTGATTTGCTGCTCCGAACAAGAAGATGAAGAAAACTGTAGTAGAGGGAGTAGTAGGGTCGGGATAGAAATTTTCTATCGATTTATGGACTGAGGACCTATGGCTATGGTGGTAAAAACTTATATATAATTACTAATAGTAATAACTAAAGTGTTCACTTCAAATAAAAATAGAAACATAGTTCGGTCGTCTAATAAAAAAACTTATGTTTTTGAATTTTTTTAGTTTTTTAACGATGTAGAATGATATAAATATATTATCATAAAATATGAATAGGGAAAATAATATGCGAACAAACTTATATTATATATGAATGTATGATAATATAAGCAGAAAAAATCATTTTTTTTACTTTTTTTAAACGGTTTAACATCTATACTCTATAGAATGATATAATTGAATATGAACATACAACTATAAAATATGAACATGTGATCTATCAGTGATTGATTACAAAAACGCTCTCTTCTAAGATAACAAAAACGCTCGCTTCAACCGCTTGGCTATGTCGGAGGTCAGTCCGATGGTGGTGGCTGCCCATCAACCGCCACCATCTGATGCGGAACCACCGGGGCAAACAGGCTCAGGTCCGGTACTGCCTCAACAACCGAGAACGTGGAAAGATCTTGTGACTAATGAAGCCGGACACCAACGCCCCCGGCTTGCGCCTGAGTTCCTTGACGGGAAGGTCTGTATCGAGTTTCCAGGTGGGACTACTAGTGATCATGTGGTTACTATTGCTCCCGATGTTATCAGTGTGCTGACCGACGTTTGGAAGTCGTCCTTGATTGTGAAAGTCCTTGGAAGTTTTGTTCCGTTCCACATTATGGAGAAGAAACTCTGGAAACCGGTGGGGAGGATGTTCCTTGCTGACTTGCCAAATGGATACTACGTGGTCAGATTCGATACTGAAAGGGACTACATCATGGCACTTACCGGGGGGCCCTTGGACGATCTTTGGATATTACTTGATAATCAAAATATGGTCGCCTAATTTCAATTCAGAAACCGATATAATCACGACTTCCCCGGCTTGGGTTAGAATTGTGAAGCTACCTTTGGTTTACTACGAAGAAGAACTGCTCCTACGAGTGGCGGCTGGAATTGGTACGCCGATCAAGGTTGATGGAGGTGCAAAGAAGGAAGAGGAACGGGAAGGGTAAAGATCACACGGTGGTTGACGATGTGCAATCTAGTGGTGCCGACAACCGCTTTCAGGCCCTCGGGAAGACTGTGGAAGAAAACCCTAGACCAATTAATGAATTGAACGTTGGTACGGGGAAAGGAAAGGAAACTATGACAGGTGATCAATCCCAAGAAGGCACGTCGATGTTGGTTGCCTCGGAAACGGGGATAAAAACGACGGAAGTGCATGGCCCGATGGTGACTCAGACTACTAAATTTGTTCATGGGTCAAAAGAGGAGGCTTAGAAAGGTGATAAGAAGAAGCCCACGAGAAGGAACAAGGTTAAAAAGATGTTGGGCCCATTAAAACCAAGGGCTGAAATACTGATGGGCCTTCGGAAAGGCCTCAGATCGTAGAGGCCTCTTTCACATTTAACCCTTACAGAAATCAGAATAATGATAGCAATGAGCAGCCCCAAGCCCAATCAAATGAAAAGATCCATACGCTTCCTATTGTTAATTCATCAGGAAAATCACCTCAGGAGACGGCGAACTCTCAACTCCAATGCGATAATGCTACGTTGGCGGAACTGCGGAGTCAAATAATGGTCGTTGATAAGGGGACTAATGGCTCTATTGTCAATCTCGAAAGTGATGCGATGGTTGACGATGATATGGGCAGTGGCCCAAGTAACTCAGATTGAGGTTTTTACCCTTTTTTGTCTCCTCGTTGTGGTCTCTATGAATTGCATAATTTGGAACTATCGCGGAGCCGGGAATGACGGTTTCCGTAGAGCTATTCGTTACATGGTCAAATTACACAAGACGGACATACTTGCTATCCTGGAACCCAAGATTTCGGACCCCCGAGCGGTTCATGTGTGTGGCCGCTTAGATTTTTCTCACCAAGTTCGGTTAGAGGCGGTGGGTTTTAGTGGGGGAATATGGATCCTCAGGCTCGAGAACAATGTGAAAATTCAGATTGTGAAGTTGTATGACAAGTTTATTCATACCTCTGTTAAGGCGAACGGTAAGGTGTTTAATATTATTATTGTCTATGCACCTCCGAATGAAACTGATCGGGTTAGTTTTTGGGATCAATTGCAGGTACTCTCATGGAATTGCACAGGGCCTTGTTTCTTTGGTGGAGACTTTAATTGCGTGTTAAACAGTTGGGAAAGCTCGGGGACGACTGAGCCGCTTTCGCCTGACTCGTCTACTTTCTAGGATTGGATTGAAGATGCTAGACTGCTTGATATGGGGTTTATCGGGTCTACTTTCACGTGGTCTTCCGGGAAGACGGAAAGCACTTATAAAGCTAGAAGACTTGATCGTGTCCTCGTTAATATGGTTGCGCGGTTATATTGGTCGGATGCTGCTGTCAGGCACCTGCTGGTTTTCGGTTCGGATCACGCCCCGTTACTGGTTAATTTTGAGCCCTACATACGGCTAGCAAGAACCTGCGGCCGTGCCGTTTTGAGGCGGCTTGGACTTCCCATGATTCCTTTAAGGAGTTGCTGAGTAATAATTGGAAGCATAATCTGGATACTCCTGCTGCTCTTAATGACTTCAAGGATGTCCTTATCAAATGGAATGTGGAAGTGTTCGGTAATATCCACTCCCGCGAAAAGAGGATACTTGGGAGACTTGCAGGTATTCAAAAATCTTTTGAGCGAGGAATAACTCAAGCAAAGTTGTTACTTCAGAAAGAGCTTCAGGCTGAGTTGAATCAGGTCTTGGAACAAGAGGAGCTTTTGTGGTTTTAAAAATCCAGGTAGAATTGGCTTCAATCGGAGGATAGGAATACAACCTTCTTCCACGCTTCTTCTATTGTTCGGCGTCGAAAGAATCGTATTGACACACTTGTTAATGATGAGGGAGAAGCTATTGTTGAGAGCAAGGCGATCGAGAAGCTGGCTGTTGATTTTTTCAAAGGTTTATACTCGCCTTAAAACTCGAACGATAACCTGGTTGGGGTTGTTAAAGGTATGTACCCACCCATCAACAGTGAACATTTGAGTGCCTTAATCTCTCCGGTTTCCGACACTGAAATTACTAAGGCCATAAAGGAGATGGGAGGTTTCAAAGCACCGGGTTTGGATGGTTTCCAACCGTTCTTTTTTCAGAATAGTTGGAACTTGGTTGGCTCCTCTGTCAGGTCCTTTGTTATGGAGTTCTTCAGAACGGGTATACTGCAGCATGGTGTCAATGACACCCTTAATGTGTTGTTGGCAAAAGTGGCTAAACCTGAGCGTATAAATCAGTTTCGGCTTATAAGCCTTTGTAACGTGATCTATAAGTTAATCACGAAGATCCTTGTCAATCGTTTATGGCCGATCCTTGCTGATATTATTTTCCCTATGCAAGGGAGTTTCCTCCCGGGAAGACTGATATCGGATAATATCGTTCTGGTTCAAGAGCTTGTTCATTCAATGAGAAGGAAACAAGGAAAAGTTGGGTGGATGCTTTTGAAAATTGATTTGGAAAAGGCCTACGATCGGATTCGCTGGGATTTTGTGCTTGATTCTCTTGTTGATGCGGGGTTCCCGAATACTTGGGTCTCTTGGATCAAAGAGTGTATAAGTACTCCTTCTATGAGGGCACTTTGGAATGGGGAGACGACGGAACAATTTTTTCCATCCAGGAGTATTCGACAGGGTGATCTAATCTCACCCTATCTTTTCGTCTTGTGTATGGAGCGTTTAAGCCACATGATTCAAGCTGCGGTGTCGAGTGGTGAGTGGCGTCCGGCTCGTGTGACAAGACGTGGGCCTGAAATTTCTCACACTTTTTTTGCTGATGATGTGGTGTTGGTGGCTGAGGCTTCAGTGAAGCAAATTAGGGTCATCAATAGGATCTTTAAAGATTTCTGGACAAAAGATAAGTACTGCTAAGTCTAAGTAGTTTCTTTCCAAGAATGTGACCCCGAACATCATCGAGGACTTGAGGGCGGAGTGTGGATTCAAAGTGTCCACGGATCTTGGGAGTTATCTCGGGATGCCTGTACTCCACAAGAAAGTCTCGCCCAATACGTTCGCCCCTCTGATTGATAAGGTGAACAGTCGGTTGGCAGCTTGGAAATGCAAGTATTTGAGTTTGGTCGGGCGAGTTACTTTGACTAAATCAATCTTGACCTCATTACCGATTTATACTATGTCGACGGTTGTTCTCCCTACCGAGACGTGTGAAAAAATTGATCAGATTATTAGAAACTTTATATGGAATCATGAAGGGAGTAGGAGCCGAATTCACTTGGTTTCCTGGGATGAGATATGTAGACCTACGGTTGAGGGTGGCCTTGGGATTAAGCCTATGAAGTCGATAAATCTTGCTATTATTGGGAAATTAGGGTGGAGGTTTCTTCAGCACAACAGTGTGTTGTGGAGCTTGGTGGTTTGGGCTAAATATATAAGGGACTCGGGTGCGGAGGTGGCTTCATCCTCGTACATTTGGAACGGGATCAGAAAAGGTATGGATAGTGTGATCTGTAAAGGTTGTAACTGGGTGATCAAGGATGGGCGGATGACTCGGTTTTGGTTGGATACCTGGTTGAGGGATGTGCAGCTTTTAATAGTGGTCAAGGAACCCGTTAATCAACTAGATATTTAGAAAAAGGTGCGTGATTACTGGATCAATGGGCACGGTTGGAATTAGGAGGCTCTTGAAGGCCTGCTGCCCATGAGTGTGACGTTGAGGATTGCTGGGATTGCTTTGCTCGATGAGGAGGATTGCCAGGACACGTTGAGTTGGAGGTTCTCGGCTGATGGGAACTACTCGATTGCTTCTGCGTATAAAGTTGTGCTGTGTAGTGACCGGCTTTTTTGGGCTGATGGCGTGGTGTGAAAGCCATTTGGAAGATCAGGGTCCCCGAAAGGGTTAGGATGTTCATATGGCTCATGGTCAAGGGGCGTGTACTCACGAATTGCGAACGTCGGCATCTTGCGATGGAGGATACATGTCCTTTGTGTAAAGATAATTCGGAATCGCTTGGACATCTCTTCCATGATTGTGTCAAAATCTCAGGTTTGTGGGCTGCTATCCCTATCCCTAATGCAGTTACTGATTTTTTAATCTTCCTTTTGCAGTTTGGATCCGGATGAACTTGCTGACTAGTTGGCGCATGGCGGAAGGGGTGGACTGGTCGGCTATTTTCGCCACGGCGCTTTGGTTGATTTGGCGCTGGAGAAACGAAGTGGTTTTCGGGAATTCGAATAGGCTGCTGAACGCGACTGAGTTCGTGTTAGATCGGGCCAAGGAGTATAACACGGCGTGGAACAAAAGGAATTCTATCTGCACCAGGCCGAGACGTGCTGAAGTGCTGGTATCTTGGAAAAAACCCGCAAACAAGCTGGATTAAGATCAATAGTGATGAAGCTGTCAATAATGAAGGTTTTGCTTCAGCTGGTGGGGTTATTCGGGACTCGGATGGAGCCTGGATCGGGGGGGTTCGCCTGGAATATCGGGCGTTGTACCGTGCCGATGGCCGAGCTTTGGGGCATTCGTGATGGTTTGGAGTTTGCTTGGGACCGCGGCTTTCGTAATGTGGTTTTGGAGTCGGATTCCGAGATCGCTGTTGGGATGTTGCTTAAGCCGGTGTCTCCGGTTCACCCTCTCTCTAGCCTAGTACTACAATGCCAAGGCTTCCTCAATCGGGATTGGAATGCCCGATGTCGTCATGTCTTTAGGGATGCGAATTCCGTCGCCGACTCCCTTGCTAGGCTCGCTTTTTCTTTTCCGATTGGTTGTCATTTTCTTAACTCTCTGCCTTCGGAGGTTGTTTACTTGTTGCATGAGGGTATTAGGGGTAGGGCTATTCCCCGTTTGGTTTGTAATTAGCCCGGTTTTTATTTAGTCTTTTTCCGAGAGGCTCTGCCTTTCTTGACCAAAAAATAAAATAAAATAGGAACACGTAATACTAATAAGTAAACACACTTATAATCTATTTATATATATAAAAGACGCAAGAAATAAGGCCACCACGTTGCGCCACCTAGGATTTTCTTACGTGTCGTTTTCACGTTAAGCCACCTAGGATTTCGCCACATAGGATTTTTTATTTTGAGAATTTATATATGTTGAAATTATTTTAGGATAATATAGAAATAAGATAAATTAATCCAGGAAAAATTCTATCTAAAATCTATTATATATTAGGAATTATGATAGATCTAAAAGATTTTATCTAAAATTAAAATAAATTATAGAATATTAGATATTATATATTAAGATAGATGTATTAATTTAGTTTTTTCAATTAAATTTCTATCTATTTATTTGAAAAACATTAAATTTGAATTTTATATAAAATCGTTTTCTTTATATTTTTATCTGTTTATGTAAAATATTTATCTTCAATAAAATTTTGATAAAAAATAGAACTTTAAATCCAGATAATATCTTGATTAAATTGACTTTGACTAAAAAAATTGCATTATCTTTTCCTTATTTTTCTTTTTGAATTATTTATGTAAATATAAATGATTTTCTTATCATTAAAAAATTCATTCTTTATTTATATTTTTTCATCGTTTCTTATTAAGTATATTTTTAATTTTTATTCAAATTTTTTATAGAATTGAATTTGATAAAAAAAAATTACAAGAATTTTGATTATTTTTACCTTTTTATATTTTTTTGTAAAAGATTTTTAAAATTAAATGATTCTAATTCAAATAAATTTTATTTATATTTTTGCATAAATAAATTATCACTAATTCATCAAAATTATAGTGGGCTCACCTTAATAATTTTGGCCCGCTTTCACATGACACAAATTGTAAAATTTTATATAATTTTTTTTTCTAATAAATAAGTTTTTTATATTAAATTAAAATCATATTCATTAAATAAATAAACTATTAAATTTATGTAGTCGTACATGGCACGACGGATATAGCTAGTATATGTTAACGTATGATAAACCCTCTATATTTTTAAGATGTTAATATGGACTCGTTTAGTTCACGCTTCACTTCTCATGAATTACAATTTTCTTAAAAAGTCGTTTTATTTCATGTGAACTTGCTTTATAAAAATGTGTATAAAATATTATATAAACATAATGTAACTGTTAGATGACTTAATTATCTCTTTGAGTCGTTTATTCTTCTTGGAAGGATCGGAGGAGGTATGATTATTTTATACATTCCTAGCTCAAATCTGAGTTCTTTTTAGCCATGAGATAATGACATTTTAGAATTTGCAAACAAATCCATCTACATCACCTTTTTGAAATTTTAGATGGCTTTATTTATAAAGCCGAAAATGACATCCACTAATTGACATTAAATAAACTATATAATATATATGAATTTAGTACAAGTACAAAATTCTATTTAAAGTTCAATGGCCGGTGGCATTAAACATCCAAACTAATTTTATCTAGTTATACCTGTCGTACAATGTACAACTATGGTTTGGTATTTTATAAATATTAAATAAAAATATAATATAAAAATTAATGTAAGTAGTATAAGTTTTTTATTTTTTGGAATCAAATCAAATCAAATAAATATAAATTATTAAGTTTAATGTTGAGAATAAAAACGATTATTAAGATAAAATAACGTACATTTCTCCCTTTCCTTCATGATATTTCATAGATATTTAATTTTATAAAAAGATAACATATGAATAAGAAAAAGATTTATATATATTAGAATATGGAAAGATATAAGATTTACATAAAATAATAATCTATATCTATATACTCTTACTAAACTCGAATTTCTCTATCCTATTTGTCACACATATAACTATGCCACATAAGCATCTTAATTTTTAAATTTACTTCTTTACCCTTTCTTCTTTTTTAGTATTTACCATCCTTAAAAATATATAATATAATAATATATTACTATTGCTATTACTTCTTTACCCTTTCTTCTCAATTGAAAGTTTTATTGAGGAAATTATTTCGATTCCTACCCTAAAAAAAATTTCAAATCATCGTCGTGCATGGCACGACCGGGTCTTGCTAGTTATACTAATAAATAAGATATAGTAAAATATGAAAGAGAAAGATAAAAAAGAGTTATTTATATTTAGATACTATTAAATATTTTAGTATATCTATTAAATATTACATTAGCTATTTTTATTATTTTTAAACATTATAAATATACCATTATTTTTTATCATAAAAGAATATATATATATATATATGTATTTATGAAAAGATATCATGTTAAAAGATAAAAGATATTTATACTTATTTTAAATTTGTTATCTTTAATTTTAAATATATGTATAAGGAAGTTTTCAAAAGATGTTGTTATACTAAATAGATATTTATTTGATGTTGAAGATAGATTTAAATAATTAAAGAAAAATTTAATAGAAAAATATTTAAATATTAGGAATAAAAATTAATTTTATAAATATAAAGTGGGGTCAGAATCGTTCTGGTGACTTAAAAAGGTATAGCTTTAATATATAGTTATAGATTATACTCGCTTTGATTTTATTCGAATGGCTGGCAAATACACCACCTAATCTATGTCGTTATTTTGTATCATCTTCTTAAAACGGAAATAATTAATTCTATAAATAATTTATTTTATCTCTTATTAGCTTGATTTAAAAATTAAACCATAAAAGGGAATAAAGAAATTTGGTATTCATGGAATAATCTTGAAAATTTTCATTTTAAATTTTCATTAAAAAGCGTTTCCACATAGTAGAACCTCTCATTTTTTGAGCCGCCATCTAAGCGCGAATACCCTCATTTAAGAGAATATTGGTACATGAGCGGATTTCCTGGAAAAAAAGTCATATGCGCATAGGCTCAAAGCCAGATCGACCACCCAAGAACAGTCATCCATAAACCGAATATTAGTACATGAGCGGTGAAATCTAGAATATCCCCTAATATTGAGTAAAATACACAATGAAAGTGACAAACACTATTTCTTTGGATTTATTGTGTTGCTCTATCCATAATAGTAATTTGAATTGTTGCTAATGTGGATTTCTATAGTGGGTCTTGTAATTTTTTCTTTATATGACCCCTCCCTTGCAAGCTAGAGCATTAATCTCCATGCTCAACTTGAGCAAATTAAAAGATCTAAGTGATAATGTGAAAGTAGGATTTTTGTGAGAACATCTGCCAACTAATTATGAGTATGCAAATAGGATAATTGTAACAATCCGTCCATTACCTTTTCTCGTGTGATCGACAATCAATTTCTCAATGTTTTTTCGCGCGTTCATGAAACACAAGATTACGGGTAATGTATAAAGCGAATTCGTTATCATAGTGGAGCTTGACTTGTGTGATATCTTTGACTCCTTAACTCTTGCCATAATCCCACAATCCAAGTAACTTCTAAAGCGATATGAGACATTTCTTATTATTCGGCCTTAAAGGAAGTTCAGGACATAGTTGCTTGATTCTTTTTTTTGGTCGAAATAGTTGCTTAATTCTTAGATTGTCAATTGATGCCCCCAATCTAAGTTTCTAAAGGTAGATAAGTCAAAACTTGATTCAAACAAAATGCCATATGCAGTGGTTCTCTTAATGTATCTGAATAGATGAGGAAGAGCTTACAAGTGAGGATAACCTAGGCGTTGCATGAATTTGCTAAAAATTTGGATATCAAAAAAGACATTAGGCCGTGTTCTTGTGAGATAATTGAACTTACCCACTAAGTTTTTGTAAAATGTAGGATCAAGCAACAATTCTTCTTTGACAACTTCTTCCAATTTGAAGTTCAATGGTGATGATGTCCAAAACAGTAAAACAAGAAGTGGGCCCGGGGTACCAAGAGCAAGTGGGCCCGGAGGGATTCCCAAAGGCAATTTAGGGACCCACATCCATACCCTTTGTTTATTTAAAACAAAACTCATACCCTCGCGAGGTCTCCCAACTACCCGGGACGAGGTCTCGACCTCGTCACCGACTATACTAAATGCACCCGCCCGCTCAGACCAATCACAAGCGACCTCATTCCCGAACCAATCACAAGCGACCTCATTCCCGAACCAATCACAAGCGGCCTCGTCCCCGGACCAATCAAAAATCTCTATTCTGAGCGTCCCACATCGGACCTTGGCCTAAACTCGGCTCCCCAAATCTCTATAAATAGAGGAGAACCTCGTAGGAAGAGGGGGTCGAAAAACCACTTGAACTCAAGAACTCTCTTGCTTGTTGAAGATCGACGTGATAGAAACATCGTCAAAAGACCTCGCTACAGACAGGAGAAGTCCACAAAAAGACTAAGTCATACAAAGACCTCGCCCACACTAAAGACCTCGCTACAAAATCTCACAAAGCTCTCGACACCACGATCCCAAATCTGTCCCGCCCAGAGTCAACCTCGCAATATTTAGGTTTGATCTCGGAACCTCGTAGGAGGTCTAGGTGTAATTCTCAAAGTTATTCATCAGCCTCGTAGGTTTGTAACCTCGTTATTGGGAGAAAATCATAAATAAAGGAGCAAGTGTTTGCACTCAAATATAATAATTTTGTTCCTTGTCTCGCAGCGTAGTTGTTATTTCGGGTTTCATCACTGGCGCCGTCTGTGGGAACCTCTTCATCCTAAGCAGCCTCCCGTTTAATGAGAACCTTGACTCCTTAAAAACCCCTCAAAATGGCTTGCCCAAACAATTTCTTCCCCCAACATCCCGACAACATGGCCGAGACCCCTCCGTGGATGACGGCAGGTCCCTCGGGGTACCCTTTTGTGGTTCCGCCGGGTTGGACATACAACGTTCCACAAAACCCATACCCGTTCCAGGGGTATGAACAGGGTGGCGCGCCTCCTAACTCGTATCCCTACCCGAGTTACGGGCAATACCAACAGGGCCAAACTCCCCCATATATCCCGATTCCCTCCCAAGGACAACCTCACTCCGAGTACGTGCCCGCGTATGTCCTGGGATACATGCAGGGGCAGGAGGCGCCCACCAACGGATCTACCACGGAGAGACCCTCCCGAGATCCGATGCAGATCTCGCGATCCCGTTCGCGACATGCGGGGAGGCGTGACACGGAGTTCTCCGAAACAGCTGCAAGCGCGGCACACCCTCTGGCAAAGTCAAAATCAAAATCTGCTCGCCCATCCGTCGAGAGTGGATACAAGAATCCCTTTGTGCCTGAGATCCAGGAGGCACACATGCCCAAGGGTTTCCATTGGCCGCAAATGGGACTCTACGACAGCACGGCCGACCCCGAGGACCACATAAAACACTACGCCGTCCAGATGAACGTCAACTCCTACAATGACGCCATTTTCTGCCGCATCTTTCCGACCACTCTGGACAAGGCGACAATGACGTGGTTCACCAGCCTTAAGGTCGAGTCAATATCCTCGTTTTCCAAGCTATGCGAGTCCTTCTTCGGGCACTTCAACGGCTCAAGGAAGCGCAAGAAGAACATGCGCGATCTCCGCGGCATTGAGCAGGGAGAAAACGAGAAGCTGGGTACCTTTTTTTACAAGGTTCACCACCGCGGTCGCAGAGATCGCACAGATCGACGAGACGTCGGTGCGAGATATCCTCATGGGCAACCTTCGCCAGGGGGATTTCAAGTGTCACATTTTTCTTAAGAATCCGACGACGTATGAGAGTCTGTGTGCTCGGAT